>VZSZ01007266.1:56569-79411 GCA_013398815.1 Ibidorhyncha struthersii
AAACGCGTGTTTTATGTCACCATTGGGGTGACCCGGGGGAACGCGGGGCTGGGGGCACCGCTTGGGTCCCTCACCCAGCGTGCTGCAAGCAGCTGCGTCATGTAATCCCCTTCCAAAACTGAGTGCGCTTTCTCTCACCAACAAGTTAGATTTATTTTTTTGGTGGGTATTTTGGGGGTTGGTTTGGGGGTTGGGTGGGTTTTTTTTACCCCCTTCAACTCCTCTTGGAAAGCTGCTCCTCAACCTGTGCAATGTTGGGAGATCTGCTCCTTCTGGGACCACGTTCCTGCCCAGTAGCCCTTTCCCACAGCTGGCATACCTGACCCCTGACTTTTTTTGCTCAGCCAAAATTTCTATTCCTCTCCCTGCCCTCACCCTGCCAGAGGAAGGGGGCAAGCGGGCGGCCTGCCTGCATGGCCCTGTCACCCCCAGCAGCCAGCGCTCCAAAGCACAGCACAGGGGACAAAAGAGAAACCAAAAAGGGGACCGCGGACAAAAGGCTTTGCTATGAGGCTTTTAATATAAACCTGATGCCATTGAGGAAAGGGAAGTGACGTTACAGCAATAACCTTGAGGAACATTGGCTACTATTGATGAAGACAAGAGAAAGGGCACCTCTGCACGCAGTTCATATTTCTTAATTTCTTTCTTATCGGAGGCAAAGCAAATAGCACGTTTGTGCTGACTGCCACAAGTGGCAAACCTCATTTTCCCACTGAGAGCGGGTTTTTGAGGCACGCAGCCTCGTCACGCGAAACACAGCGACCCTTCCCTCGTTCACGTGGGAAAAACCCTTCTTGCCCTCTTTCAAGCAAGGTGCAAACAGGTATGGAATGCAGTGTTTCTCTCCTTTTTTACTTGAGAGATGTGTCTGCAGCCTGCAGTGTAGCCCTGCCACCTGACTGATGGTCACTGAGAGGATGCCGTTGCCCGCGTACGTGGGCATGCAGATACACGCTTGGGGAATTAGATCAGGACTAAAGAGAATACTGCACGCTGCAGCTGAGGCACTTACGATTAAGCACCCGCGGACGGATGCTGTGGGCAGCGCAGGCAGGATGTGGCCCCAGAGGGGCTGGGCTGGGGCTGGGGCAGGTTTCCCCTGGAGGCACCCAGTGCCACAGCCGGTGCCCCGGGTTGTGCTGGCAGCCGCTGGGTGTGCTGGCACTGCTCAGCCAGGTCTGCACCTGGGACACTTCCACGGCCACCCCCCATCCTGCGAGCCCGGCGAGCACAGCAAACAGCATCAACGCTCTCTTCTGATAAAGCAAAAAAAACTCAGAAATGCCAGTTTCCACATTAATTGCAATAACATGGTTTTCTGACCAGAAATCATGTTCTGTTTGAAGTGTTTCAACCAACTCCCCTGCAGCGCCTGGCAGGTCGAGACAGCAGGCTGGGCAAACGCGGGGGCTGCCCTTCCGATAGCAATGCTGAAGGAGTTTTCATGACAATGATTATAAGTACCCCATTTAGAACACACTCTCCACTAAGATCCTTCCAAAAGTTAAAAAAGAATGGGGAACCAGCCATTTCTGACACAACAGCATTCACACATTGCTCAGCAAGCTGCGGCACTGGGCAGCGTTGGCTGTACTCGGCGATGGTTGGCATAGCCTCAGATTTGTTTATAGTATTAGTTTTTAACAATGCTGTGTTACAAAGACATGCCAGCAGCAATAAAACCAAAAGAAACTTTTGTTTGGCCAGAAAATAAGAACAGCAAAGGAAAAAAAAAAATATATAAACCAGCCCATCCATGCTGCACTCAGCCGGCGCACTGGAGAATCCTGCAGCCTGGCAGGCGCTATGAAGGAGTAACATAATTAAATGAAGAAATAGAGGGGTAGCTTGGGCTGCATTTTGCAAGATCGCACTCCCATGCACAATCTTTCATCCAGAGCAAAGGGCTGTCCAAACTAGCCTTTAAATTACATGCTGCAAAAATTCATAGCCAGGAAATGATTGCATTGTGCAGTGCTAAATTGAGAACCAGCTCCGGGACAGGATCAGGCACCTCAGCCTCATCTTACTCCGGAGCGTGCCCAGAAATCCAACATGATGTTCTCGCTTTTCACGCAGCAGTAACCGTCAGGCTTGGGATAATGCCAACCAAAAGGAAAGAAACGAACAGAGACAACAAAATGGAAAAAAGTACCCTTGCCTTCATCCGAAGACGCTGGCTCGGTGTAGGGTTCGCTGTGACTCCGGGATGCGGCGGCGAGCGGCGAGTTGAAGCGGTGGAGCCCACCCAGCCCCGCCATGGGAGCGTGCAGGCGAGGCCGGCGGGAGCCCAGTTCCCGGCGCTGCCCAAGGCAGGGACACGGCGTTAATTGTGTCGGTGCTATTGCACAACACTGTTGCCTTGACACTGTGTCATGTAAAGATTTTAAACTGCCTCTTTATTAGTCATCCTCTATTCATTTTAATTGTGCCTGATAAACAGGGCCATTTCACCTTTGTGTTCTAGTGTACGCACTTATCTTGCGTATTTATATCACCCAAGAGACTTTCAGTCTTTTACTGTAGGGTTGGTAGATGCAGAGGAATGACGAGGCATTGCCATCACAGCCCGCTGGTGGTCTCACACGTTTGCTTGCTACGTTTTCAGACCTCTGCTCTCCCAGTGCGGAGATCTCCACACGTCCTTGATCCCGGCGCTGAAAATGTTCAGGCAGAGGCTTAGGTTAATGCATGGGAACCAGTAAGAAGGGATAGGCTGATTGAAACACACACACCATTTTTTTTCAGGATCAAGTGCTGTAGGTGTGCGCTTAACACCACAGGACTCACTCTGATCTTCTCCGAGGACAGAATTTTCTGTGGATTAAATTCTTGCCTCTGAATTATAGTATTGGTTATTTAACAAAATCAGAGTTGGGAGATGAATAAATAATTATTGGATTTAATGTAAAGAATGTAGTTGAGGTTTCTGGAATATTTTAGTCACATTTACTTGCAACATAAAAATATAATGCCCAAGAGTGAAACTCTGTTCCTGCAGTTCCTTTTCTGTCCTTATGTTTGTGAATTCTAAAGTTTCACTGAAAACTCCTGGAAATAGCAGTGCATTTTCCTTTCTGTGGTATTATGACCTTCTCCTCATCCCAAACACCCCCCACACTTGCGGTGGGGAGAAGGAAGGGCGTCTTGGCCAGGCACAAACCGGCCACCTGTAAAAGAACCACAGTCAGGCTTCGCAGCAGCTTCTCCAGCACCCCGGAGCACAGCTGGCATCGCTGCTGCACTGCAGGGACTCTTTGCTGAGAGCTCACATCTCAGTTTCAAGCAACACCCTACAGTTACTAGAGTCCTCCTCCCTCTGGAGATGCATCTGTTCTCTCGGCTTATATAGTTGCACCGTCATTTTCCCCCTTTAGAAAAAGACTCAAAAATAAAATTCAGGTTTGCACCACAATCATGTGAGGAGATGGGTAAAATCCCATTCTCATTTAAGTTCAGAAAAAGGAACGGAAACTCCATTAAAGGCAGAGCAAAAACCACATTTACTCCAGTGTGAACAGGATTTCCCCCTTAGCACAAAATCTTGCATCCCTGTGGGCTGGAAGGAGCTACTCGCTGTCCGACCCAGCATCTTTGAGCGCCACTTTGAATCTTTATGCAACTGCTTAAAAGGATTAGAAATATAAATGAGGTAAACACCACTCAGGACAAAATTCCACCCAAGCTTTTGAAAACCAACTGGAATATTTTTATTTCCTACAGAAATGGTTCTTGTTAAGGCAAGATTGGTACCTAAATTCTGTGTGTATCTAAGGCCTTGCATTTGCTTGTGCTGGAGTAATAGCATGGCCAGATAAATGTATTAAAAATGTATTTATTTGAAAAGCTGAGAGGTGCCCAAGTCAGAGATCTGGCCAGGAAAAAGAGTAAAAGAACACTTTTAATGTGGCTGATCATACTTTCAACAATAATTATTATTTTTATACGGGAAAAAGTGTTCTATTTTAACGGCAGTAAAATATTCCCTGGTAAGTATTCTTGTGATCTGTTATTCTGCCTAACTCAAAGTGGGGAAAAAAACTTGCACAAACAAGAGCACGGCTACCTTCTTCTGCCCGTATCCTTCCATGAGAGCACACACTGACTCTAAAGCTCTTTGGCCACATTTTAGCCTCATCCCATAGGATAACATAGCTATGAATTAATTTGCTTTGATGCTGGGTTCATATCTTCTGGAGACTGTGCTGAAGACAAATTCAGGCTGCTGCATTTAAATATGGGTTAAGTGGGTACAGGCAATAATCACCTCTGATTAGTATAATCAGCTACTGAGGGGCCTCATGAACACAGACATAAAATAGAAACTTAATAATAATTATGTTAAAGGCCCAAATTCCCCTGAATTCAGCAGTCAGAGAACAAATGGGCAGAGGGGGCACAAGGCAATGGCAACAGCTGTAGTATCACCCATGGACGAAGCACAGAGGACGAACGGGCAAGTCGGGGCAGAATTACTGTCCATCATCTGCAAGCACATCCTTCCTAATAAATCCCAGTTGTTACTAATTAGCACACCACATCTACATTGATAAACATGGATATTTCCTATTAATACTTCTGCTGATGCTGAGCTTTATTCATACAAGGTGATAACACTTTAAAGCTGCTCTCTGGTATTTGTCTGTTCTTAGTTACCCGATCCCACACATAGCTGTTGGGAATTCTGCAGGTCAACTATTCCTTGCACTGAAAAGTTTCCATTTCTCCTCCCTGACCTTCACCTAGAGCAAATGCAATGCTAACACTGTCATCTGATGGGAGTTTTCAGCATCATGGGTTGGAGCAGCACCGGCTGACTCCAAGACAAGAAGCAATGTGCTCTGAGCCAAACATGGCAGAGAGAAAGCTGTCCTTGTCACCTGATCATCCTACTATAACCCAGGGTCTGACCAGAGCCCCGAGTTGAACATGTGGGTGACAAAGGACACGTGTGTTGGGAGGTCCCAGCAGGCTGCGCTGGGACCAGCTGCCTCCGTCCATACCTTTACATTTGTCTCCCAGCTACTGACATTCATCTCCTTTGCTCTGCCTGGACTGGTCCGCAGCCAGAGGGCTCCCAACTACATCCTAATCTCCTTCGGAAACTGGGTAACTGGGACGGAGAGTGGCATCAGGATGGCTGTGACCTGCAGGAACCTGCCGTTCCCGCGGCCCCGCTCGTCCCCTGCGCAGCCTTGCTGCTGGGGAGACCTCCCGCTGCAAAGCCCCGTGCAACGGGGTGCTGAGAGGAGCTATTGCCTGATCTTGCTTTGGAAGGAAAGTAAAATCTTCCTCTCTGAGGCAAAGTGACCTGTGCGGTCCTTTCCCAGCTCTGCAGCTTGTACGAGACGACATTATAATCAAGACTATTGAGGACCATGAAAGGACCCAGTAGAAAGCAGACAGGGCACTTGCCTGGGCTGACAGTCCTTCTACCACACCCTGATCGGCAAAGACTGAAAAACAATATGTATATATCTGTCTGTGTATCTGACACCATGCAAACTCACTCACCACCAACAGTTGCACGTACTTAACCACCAAGGAAAGACCAGGCATCCTTTCACAGTCAGCCGGGTTATAAATGTCAAGCGGTGGCTTCTTAAGCACAAGCTGTGCCGGTGGTTCTTTAGAAGAATTGAGCAGCCTGATTGTCTCCAGGGACCGCTGACAACACAGCCCAGATGCTAAAAAGGACAGGAGCCCAGAGCACCGGCCCCAGGGCACAGCTCTGCAAACACCTCCCTTAATGGTTTTTTAGGATACACGGGAAAGAAAACAATGTATGTCCTTGATCCCCAGTGCACCAAAGTCAACAGAGTTCCCAAGTAACTTCCACTCTTTTCCTTCTGTCTTCTTTAAAAACGTAAAAACTTTCTAAATACATTCATGAACGCACAAAACAAGTGGCCTGATATTCAACAGAGATTTTACCCCAGGAGCAGGTCAAACCGAAAGCATCACGTGTTGCTGATGCAGTACCGCTGTGCTCATACCTTAACAAAAGCAAGTTAAAATGCAAGTCTGCGAGACTTTATCCCTGTGTTTTGCCACTAAATGATACTGAAATGTGTCAAAAAGTACCCAGAACTGTGTGGGATGTTACTGCGCTCTCTACTCACAGAAATGCACGCGTTTTTTATGGGCACAGGGGTGGGGCTGAACATCACCAATGAATTGGCTGTGATGCTAGAAACTAGAGTTATGTGACAGATTTTGTCTACAAGCAGCGTTGCAAAAAGTCAGTCCTAATAAATGGAAACAAACCCCCAACTGACCCGGTGAAATCAGTTTCTATTATGCAGCTATAAGTGACTGATCGCATTTTTATGTGTCTATGGAAAATGAATATGCAAGGCAGTTGGAATTTCCTCATCTAAACAGGAATATGAAGGTCAGTTTTGGCCAGGGCCTGTGGATGAAGGGCTGGGACTGGACAGAGGAACTGTCTAATGAATGTGCTGGTCATGAAACTCAGGACACATTTTGCAGAAGCAAGACCTGGGGGAAATGGATTGGATTTTTTTTTCTTTGAACAGCTTGTCTCTTTTCTTGGCCTAAATACGGTGGTGACCATGTGGGCAGTTAAGTACTGCCATCCTTCTCATCCTGACCCCAAGACCCTCTATCGCAACCCTGATTGTCTTAGCAACAGATCCTGCTGGTCCTCTCCACATCAAGAAACCCCTTCTGCCTTCTTCTTCCAGGGGAGCATCCATCATCTGTGGCGAGCCAAGTAGCACCTTCCCAGCACATTTGCGGGCAGCCAGATGAGCCCGAGGTGTATTGTTTCAGAAAAATGGTTCCTAGTTGTCTCGCTCTAACCGACTTCTGTCCGGTTAGAGTGTTTCTCATAGATGCCATCCACCTTTCTACCCAATTTTGCATTCAGCAGAGTATACAAACAACACGGTTCTGCAGAGCAGAGCCCAGGGCTTCTCAGAGCACTGCGAACCACTGTTTAGGAAAATGCTGGCTTACAAGTTTCTTTTGATTAGGGTGAAAGACTGTCCTGCTTTGGAGCATCACTGCTGTTATAGTGACTTCTCCTAGTTCCCCCCAGTTTTCATCCTCCCCTTGTCCATTTAATACACCTGCCTGCCCTTAACGCTGGTGGTGGTGCTAGTCTGCAGAATAACAACTCATTTCAACTGAGGAAAAACAAGAGAGAGACTCCAATAATAAAAGAAAAAAAGCACATTGTTTCCTGTAGAGCTTCAGCCCTTTCACTTGCAGAACTTCGGTTGACCTGCATTAGCCAGCACTTGCACGAAGCGCTACAAAACCAGCACTCTCTGCGGGTTTGCTGCCCTGTCATCATCTCCTTCAGTTAATTCAGACGCCATGCAGTCGTACGTACGCGGTGCAGATAGTGTCACTAGCGTAGCAACCGGTGGGTGAATCATAATGAAACTATGAAGAGGAAGCATGTCACAAACTGAAGGAAAAGCTTGTTTTTCAGTGGAGTGTTTCATCTACAGAAGAGTGCTCAAGTTAAGGATGCCGATGAGAGAATTAACTTGTGCCCTGGTCACTTAATGTAGCTTTTTATGCAGTTATTTACTGGTTCTGTTGCTAAGGGAAATATGAATACTCGCCATGACAACTGCAGCACAGCGTGGCACATAATCCACTTCACACAGAGCATCTTCTTAAGGAACCGCTCCCATTCATGCATCCTACAAAATGCTGTGTCCTTGAGAGCAATTCAGCATGGGGTTTTCAGGCACAGTGATTAACCCTTCAGCATCTTACAGTGGGATATCGCCTGGTGTCCAGTATTACATATTACTTGGTTCTTACACAGCCCTTTCTGTATTACATCTAAAAGTACTTACCAAAGGTAATCCTNAAAGATGAGTAATTCAGGCAGAAAGATTCACCTAAGGCCCCACAGCACAGCAGTATCGGGACTGGCATTTGCCCCCATGTCCCTTGGGGCAGTACTTTAGAGCAACAGGAGCACGGCTCTCATTGCAACAGGCTGGGATGACCCCATGAACTCTGCAGCCGAAATGTGCACCATCGGGGCAGAGCGGCTGCTGGGGGAAACTTCAGTAAGCTCTGGGCATCCGTACCTCTGACCAAACAGGAGAACACCCCACGCTGCTCTCGCCCGAAGCCCGGTTTGTGGTGTGCCCGGGTGACTGCTGTGGGCAGGCTGGGGGCGGAGGGCGCTCCCCGTGCCAGCCAGCACGCTGCAGGGAAAGGCTTGCACGCCCTGTAACAATTTGTTCCAGAAAATGCTTCTGGAAACATCCTTCCCTGTTCGCATGGAGGAGTTACGCGTGCTGCCGCAGATGCCAGTTGCACACACTGAAATAAAGCATGTGCTGTCCTCGTTTTGTTCACCCAGCTCAACCCGCAGCGCCAAACACCCTGCGAGCCTGTGCTTCGCTTTGGCAGACGGGCTGCCCCGTCCCACATCATACGCTGCTCACTAGGGCAGGGACCCGCTGCTCCCGGCAGGCACGGGCTGCGAGCACGGCGTGAACCAACGCCGCAAAGTTAGACGGCTGGGGTGCACTTCCTTTAGGATATGAACTCATTGAAACTGTCCTGTCTTGGCCATTAGCGGAGCATGGGGTTTTCTAATGTTATTTGCCCTGAAATGATTTCTGGAGGGGAAAAAAAAAAGCCCCCAGCAAATGGGATCAAGGGTTATGAGTAACCTGGAACACAAAGAAAGCGCTCAGAGTAAATACGTGGCTGAGAAAACCATTACCAACCCAGACGATAATAATTCTGGCTATTTACCTCTTAACTTTGCCAGACATGTTCAAAAGTGCATAATAAGTGACATCTCTCCTTTATCACAAGGTTTAGCCTAGAGGGGAACACTCTCTTTTAGTTACTGATGTTAACCATGTTGCTTTTGGCATTGGATTTATTTCCTTACTTTAAAAAACGGCATTGACAACTTTTTTCCACTGTTTAATTTGTGCAGTCACAGTAATTAAATACGAATCTTCAAATATTGCTTGACATATTGCAGATTTATCATCAGTGAAACAGTCTTCTGCACATTTCCATAATTGCTGCTGTTCAGAACAAAATGGTTATGCACTGAAAGACTGATGATTTTCTCTTTTGGTTAAGTTCTCATTTGTTTGCCCTCTTGGCAGTGCTGTACAGCCGTTTCATTTCATAATTAAATTATTTTCCATTCGCATATGGAGGCAACAGTTTACTTTCCAAAAATTTTTTTTTTTTTAATTTTACATTGTTTCGGAAGATGTGGAATCCAATACGTACAGCAAGGAGCCAACATATCCTTAAACAGCATCTTGTGAAACGCTGTTCCTGTGCCGCCCCAGCTAAGTAACAGACAAATATAAATCGCATATATATTCCATTTGAATGTAGTGGCCTTCATGGCTGAGAAAGACTTTTGCCTGATTGGTGGCTTTAACCCTTTGTGCTTCTGTGGGTGGGAAATTTTGCAAAGAACTAACAGTGACTTCAGGCCTTAGTTGGGATTGAGGGGTGGGTTTTTCCATCTCCACGCTGAGCACCTTTGCATCATGACCGCCACCTCTGCATGTTTTCTTAGAAAGGACAAAGACTTACATTTCCTGAACAGATCAGTTTTGCAGTAAAGAGGCAAGATGAGATGAGAAGTAATTTTGGGGACCCATAGACCCTGGCAGGAGCAGCCTGTGTGATTTCCGTGTCTCAGGAAGTGCTGGGGCGAAGCGCTCCCCATCGCAGCTCCCCAGGCAGGCGGCTGGCTGAACGTTACCTGTCCGTCAGTCGTGCTGTTGCACGAGCTGTTGTAATAGGCTCTGCTGAACTGTTCACACGTTTGTATCTGCTCAGAAACCCTTCTGGCTGTCTTCCCTTCAGTAAATAAATATATAGCTTCTTGCGAACAAAGCTTTATCAGATTGAACAAGCCTCTTGGGAACATTTGAAGTATGAGAACTAGTACAAAAAACTGCAGACAGATCAAAATACTTAAAGTGATAAGAAGGCCCAGTGATTTTTTTTTTCACTGAAAATCAGGATTTTATTCTAGGGCCCAGGTTATCTCCACTGCCTGTTAAAGATGAGAAAGGAACAGGCTGTTCCTGTTGCACGTGCCTTTTGTAAACCCTCAGCAAGCATAACTGTCCGTGTCTCGCCACCCCACTATCACTGGGGGCTCTCAGGTGAGCCCCACCATGGATACTGCAGTCACTCCTCAACACATCTGGTGGACGGTGCTGACAGCCCAGGTGCCTCCAGGAAGAGTCGGGGGGACCAAAGGAGAAGAGAGGTTGAAAACATGACCACTGCATGAGGAGGGAGCAAGGAGTTTTGCCCAGCCGTGATCAAACACAAGCTTTCAGCTGCCTCCCACGTACACCCAGGACCTGCCGCCGGTGTGAGAGACCTCCTGATCCAACCAGACCTGCAGCCTCTGCCCTCCTGCTGGGATGAAGCAGCATGTGCTCTCATGTGGCTCCTGCCCATCTCATCTCACATCCCGGGGTCTCATCACAGCTCCTGAGAGCAGAAGTCAGATCAGTCCTCTTCTTTGTAAAGCGGTTTTCCTCACAGATTAGCAACTGTGAGACTGCAACTTTTTTTCTTTTTCTTATTTTTTTTTAAATATTCAGGCTTCAGTACACAAGGTTAGAGTCACAGCCTGTGATGAGGATGGACAATCCTCAACTTTTCAACTGACCAGTTCAGCGTGAGGGGCTGAACTGACTGATTTAATAATTTCCTGCTTGCCACAGGCAAACCCCACTGTCCACATGGACATCAAGCACTTTTGCTAGCACTGACAAAAACGCACTGGGGCCAGAGAGCAATGAAATGATCTCTGAGCAAGGTGTCCTCCTCCTCCCTCCATGAGGACACTGGAGATCTTCCAGTGCATGGCCAACACTCAGCTGTGCGTTTCTATTTCAGGTCTCGGCTGCTGGAGCTGGCTGGAGCAGTTGATCGGCTTACCCACTGTCTTGCCAGGATCAGGGCTTGAAAGAGGGCAAGCTGGCTGTGACCCAACCCAGATAAGTTGTGCTGACAGGCTGGGGAAGGGAGGGAGCTGGGATAACTTCTGTTCTCTGCGAGGATAGGTTGCTTTTTATTGTTCAGGTTTTTGGACCCAAGGACCTTAGTGGACTGGCTTGTGTCCCATCAGTTATAAGAAGAACCAAGGATGGTCTGTTTGTGGTTCTTTTGGGGCTGCTTTTCTGGATCAGAAGGTGGAGACCACTCTTTTGAACATGGGTCTTTCCTATACTAAGTCATCTTGAGAGTGGACTTCAAATGTCCAGGCCACCCTCACAGCCACGTCTGCCCCAGGAGTGACAGAAGCTTTCCTTTGGCCAGGCTGAGGCAGCGGTGTGAATGCACAGCTTCCCCTGCATTCTGTGTACTGGGTGATGGAAAAGTGGATATCCACAGGACAGACTCTCCATCCTGAGGCTGACTGTCAGAGCCAAGGCATCTGAGATAATGCTTATTTGTCATCCTTGGAAGAATCATCTTCCCCTTTATGTAGGCTTTCTGCTGCTCGCATCTACAAAGGGACGTCATGGCTCTGTATTGTGACCTTTCCTCGTTCAGAGGACTCTAAGCAAATTAATGTTTTGATTGATCTAACAGACAAGAGCCCAGATGCAACACTAGAAACTAGTACTGAATTTTTCACAGAGAAAAACTGCTAGGGTGGGCCTCACTGCCTCCTCATGACGGCCAGTCTGAGCACAGCCTCTAAGACTCAAAAGAGTTGCCATGGAGAGCTTTTTGGAATAATATGCTCTATCGACCTGTAAAGATGAGACATTAAACTTCGCATAAGTCTGATGCTTGTAAGAATAAAGCTGAACAACCAGGTGGTATTTTTTGATTACAAAACTGGTATTGCTCACACTTCACAGAAGGAGTGGGAAGGCATCCCTTCCTTCACGAAGTCTGGTGGGGAGAGAACTTACTTGCATTTTCTGAAAATCCTCTCAGAATGGTGACAGAAGGGATATTTGCTCCTGTGTACTCATAAAACCCATAATGGGCAAAATCTTAAAGGGAACTAAGCCTTTGTGAATATCAATTCTCTTCTCTAATGAGTGCAGGCGTGATAACTGTGTGCTGTGAAGAAGCACACTTTTTTAGTCTACCCTGCATGTTGGAGCAGTGCATTTAAATTTCTGGGGCTGCAGGGCCTGAGTTGTATTTTTAGAATAGCCTGGAAGGTGTATTTGAGATTCTGGCATTTTTTTTGTGCAATTTGCAAATGGGAGAAATTAGAGCCATATCCCTCCACTGAACAAAAAGACAACAGAAATCTTCAGGCAGCATTCTCTTCTCAGATCTACCCACGCTGCACACAGTGATGGCAAAGAAAGGCATCTGCTGTGCCGCTTGCAGAGAGAATGCAGCATGAAAACAGATGCCCGAAGCACATATCTTAGAAGAATATATTTAGCCTAGAAGTGTTTTAGACTGAGAAGTGATCGTGCAAAATACAGTTTTCTTGCCAGCATTATTTTAGTAAATAAGGAGGAAAATTTTATCCTACTTACTATTATAGATAATCTGGTTAAAGTGGAGATGAAGGAGTAGCTTTGGGCATGCATTGATAAGAAGTACTGTGATACACATGATCTCCAAAGGTCCCTTCTAACCCCTACCATTCTGTGATTCTATGATTCTGTGACATTTAGTATACTCAGGCTCTTAGAACTTCATTTCGGATTCGACAGTCAATTAATGGAGCAGAGCTTTCAGTTTCTAGTCTTTTTTTTTGGGAAAAGGAACAGGTAAAACCAAGGAGTTTGAAACTTGTTCAGTCAGCTTATCAGGTGGAAATCTGCCAGTTTGCAGGGGAAGGTGATACATACAACTTCAGAGGGCTGATTGTTTCGTTTGAGGGAACTACGCAAGCGTATGAAACGTTGCATTGCAATGGAGAGAGCTCTGGAGATTTTAGAAGACCCATCCTAAGGAGAGAGGGGAGAGACCCCTGAGGCCCATGCCAGCAGACACAGTGGGCGCAGCGCATTGCCTTCAGTGCTGCCAGGACGATGGCACACGCCCACCAGTATCTTCCATCCTCTCCCATGTACCACACCACTGTTACCTGTTGTTACCACCATGCCAAATGGAGCTTTGCTCTCGCTCTTTATCCTTAAAGAATGGACTTCTAGATGTTGCTACAGCACCACGAATTTGCCGAGTATGTAGTTCATTGCTAATGCCGGGACATATTTCAGGCACCGTTAAAATTAATCAATACTCTTCAACTTGGGACACAATCAGCCTAGACTGAGGAGTGTAATGTAGGCAGACTTGAGCAGCCTGTCACACAGAATCACAGAATCACAGAATAGTCAGGGTTGGAAGGGACCTTTGGAGATCATCTAGTCCAACCCCCCCGCCAGAGCAGGGTCACCTACAACAGGTTGCACAGGACAGCGTCCAGGCGGGTTTGGAATGTCTCCAGAGTGGGACAAGCTGAGACCTAAATGCACAAGATGAACAGTGACAAAGTGCAGAGGACACTAGAAGAGTAAATATCATATATTCAGAACAGAGTACGCATTTTCCAGTGATTTGAGCCACTCCATTCCAGAATTAGACTAATAGACCCAATCCTGAAATCGGTATGTAGAAAATACCTCCACAATGTAACTAGAACACTGAACACAGCACTTTCAGTGCAAAAGTATTCAGAATTCAACACACCATTAAAATTTCTATTATAATTGCTATTTAGCTATTCTTGTATGGGGAAGCCCTTATTAACACTGATAAAGCATTGTGAAGATGGGAGTTACTATTTCTAAGAGTCACCATTGTCCCTAATAAAATTCTTCTTTTGGAGTTCACTGGAAATAAGAAATTCTGTCTCTAATCTAGAATTATTAGAAATGACATCATTTCTTCTCCCATGGATGCAGGACAGAGAAAAGGCTTTTAAGGTGAATTGTGGTAAAATCTAGCAGGCCTATGACACTTAGCAAGGATATTATTATTATTTTATATTATTATTGTTGTTGTTATTACTGCTGTCATATGCCAGTTGGAGCTGTATAAAAACCCCGTTAAGTTTAGTTAAAAAAAAAAAGCCCCACTGCATTTAGACTTCCATTATTAATGCACTTACCAAATTGAGCTAAATGACTGGGTTTTTTTAAACAGTTCAGACTTTGCAGTCAATGCATAGTTACATTCATTTATTTCATTAGATGCTTTTCAGGTAGAAATTCGGTAACTTAAATGTTCTTCAATCTGAAGTTGAACCCAGTATCCTCAATTCATACCTGCAGCCCTTTGATGTAAGTGCAGTCTTAAATCTCTACTTCACACAAGCATAAAGCTAAAAAGATAATGGCAGTGCTACTGCCCTATGTGTTTCAAGCTCTTTCCATTTTATATAACCCAGCAGCACAAGTGGGCTTTTCTTCTATTGATAACAACTCCAGATGTGGCACAGCCATACCTATGACTAACACACTCAACAATAACATTCACAAAATATATCGGTCAGGAGGGCAATCAAGCACACAGCACTAGCCCACATCACCTCTGGATTTCAGCATCTATGGAACACAGTCATCCACTTGCAAGAAGGGCTCAAAAATAAAGGAAGATGCAGCCTGCGCTGCCACAACTATTACAGCAAACAAGAGAAAGCTATCTTTGCATTCCGGGCTTGGAAGAGCGGCATCTCTGAATAAGAAAAGTTGAGATGCTGGAATAGTTTGGATTTTGATCTGTACTTGTTTGGGTCAGCCTCACAGCAACTATGAGTGTGCCTTATTTTGCTCTTCACTGTCCTCATGTGTTTTGCTGTGTTCCACACCCACTTGGTAATGCTTCTTGTTTTCTTATTAAATGCATTTACATCACCAACAAAGTGCAGTTTTAGATAAAGAGATGGGAAGAAAAAATAATACTGGTTCCCCATGGCAATAACTTGTGCGTGTGACCCTACACAGGGTCTCGGCTCCCTTCCTTGGGCCATAACAGCCCAAATATGCAACAGAGGAGGCAGCGCTGTGTCAAACCAGAACTATAGGCACTGGCAGAGAAGAAGGATCAGTGGACTTTTAAAAAATCAACTGGATCGTGGAGACATCCTCTGGTAACAGGGGAGTAAGGTGAGGTTTGACCTGATAAAATGGGCTGGTTTGGTTTGGCCGGCTGTTTCTCTAAATATACTATTATGCCCAAATAAGCTGGCAATTATATTTTCATCACTCATTACATGCGTTGCTCAAAAGCTGCTCCCATCAGTCACTGGGCACTGTCCTAGGGGATACTCCACCAGAGCCAGCTCAGGCACTTCTGCTGATTAACAACCCTTCTCCAAAACCAGGAGCCCACCTCCTCCACAAAACCAGATAACTTTCACACCCAGAGGACTGGAGCCACATCGTTGTTCCCTTTGCCAGCTCTCCTGGGATCTCAGTCTCCATGTGCCTGATGAGTCAAGACTGCTCCCTGGCTCCGCTGGGAAAAAGGATTACACCGGGTGGGGAAACCCTGCCTCCCTCGGCTGCCCTGCTCAGGGACTGACTCTGCCACAGGCAGGTGTCCCCGGCCAGGGGTGGCACTTCCTTCGCTCCATCCCCTCAGCTGGCTGCCAAACCCGGCACGCTGCGGCTGACACCTCAGGCTGTCACAGGCTGTGGCACAGCATCTGCTGTACGCGGAGTGGGAGGGAAGCAACCCGTTTGCTTCATGTCAGAAAGCCACCTGGTTTTGCAGGCATTTAAGGCACAGTGCGTGGGCACCACGCAACGTGCTCTGCAGCCGCTCTGCTCCCTCTGGCCTGCCCGCTGCATGGGCTGTGGCCGGAGGAGGGTTTTCATCCAGTGACCGAGTGCAGGCGTAGTGGGGTTTGCACCGTTACCTCACCTGTGCCAAAAGGCAGGCAAAGGATCTGAGTTTGGACAGATCTGTATCTGCACAAAAGACACCACAGTGAAACATCAGGGTGGGGGACGCTGGACAAATCACCACGTGAGCCATGAGGCGTAAGCAAGGGACTGCCAGCTTTACGTATTACAATATATACCTTGCTGACAGGCAGGAATTCCCTTCCAGAACCACTTCGTCTCTCGGATGAACTCCTCCTCCATGAGGATCCTGCAAACACTTACTTCCTTGGGCAGGAAAGCAGACATCAGGAAGACAACAATGATGCATATGATTAAAGCAATCTGTGGATTGTTTACCATACAGTGAAGGACACAAGTACCCATAGGACGTTCATAAACAGTGCTGTAATAGTGAAGAACACAAGCCAGAGGAGTCTTTCCCTTGCGGTGTCACTGCAAAGAGGTTCCTTTTATCAGATGGCTCTGTTAAAGTCAGTTTTGCACTGGGAATGGCCACTGGCAGGATGACAGCCTACACTATGCTCCTTAATCTTCTTGGCACATTTAGTTGGCCAGGGTTTAATTAAAATTAATACTTGATTGATTCATGGATGCAATCATGAGGGATGAGAAGGTTGTAAGAAGGACATGCAAAATAAGGACAACTTCTAGACTCATTTTTGCTGTCCAAAATTTCTTTCAAAGCCTCCAAACATCTCTGACTTCTCTGAGTGGGAATTCGGAGGTAGGATGGCTCCATAAATGCATTGGGAAATAATACTTAGTAATGGACAAACCTGAATCGGTGAGTGCTCTCGGCTCCTTTGGGACATGGGTTAGCCAGCAGAGTGAGAAGTTGTGCAATCCCCTGGCAGAGCAGTGGAACGTGCCCTGCTGCAACACCGCCCAAGCCCAGTGTAAAGGGAGGTGGCCATTTGTGCCATGTGCAATATGAAGAAGTGTCCATTCTGAATCAAATTAAAAAACCTCCCTCTCAGCACGCCAGAGGCACCCGTGGCTGATGACTGTGCATGACAGCTCCTGCACGGCTCAGGGAGCCGGTGGGACAAGCCTGGGACCGGCACTGCAAGTGGCCTTGCACCATGAGCGCTGCAAGTCAAACCCAAATGACACCACCACCCTCACCGTTCCACATCTGTAAGTGATAATACCACAAATGGACGGCGCAGGTACAGGCCTCAAACATTACTGCTCTCTTCCTACCAGTCACTCTAACTGTGCAGCCGGATGGCTGATGGCTGCTGTTTATCAATATTAAAGCACATACAAACCCCCCATTGAAGATGGATGAGACTGATGAGGGCCCAAGTACACCAGCCCTACACACAAAAAAAGCTTAAGTTGGTTCTACCAACCAGCAGAGGTTATGGTCTGAATAATTTATTTAACTACACGCCAGTACAACTCTACTGTGACGTGGATTTCAAGCCAAAAGTGAGTAACGTTTTGAAGGGCCTCCGTGACATGGGTACCTGGGCTCCTCTCGCTCTCTGTAAATTCATCAGGGGGCAAGGACAGACTCAC
Organism: Ibidorhyncha struthersii; assembly: GCA_013398815.1. Classification (NCBI taxonomy): domain Eukaryota; kingdom Metazoa; phylum Chordata; class Aves; order Charadriiformes; family Charadriidae; genus Ibidorhyncha; species Ibidorhyncha struthersii. The sequence continues at coordinate 73,936 of VZSZ01007266.1, forward strand.
TTCCGAGGAAAGAAAATAGGCATTTTTTGGAAATGTCATACATTAATCTTGCTTTTCCAAGCACACTGAGATACAGACAGGGGAAGTACTAGTTACGAGGAAAATTGTGACTGTGTTGAATAACTGTCTAGCCAATAGGATCTCCATAAACAGTTATTCAGATATGGCCTGTTCACACCTATCACCAACTAATTGCAACATGACTGTAAGATCACCAGGACTGTATTGACATATGAGGAAGTGATTATGAACACAGAGCTTCCTAAGAAGTAAAGGCTGTCCCACTTTTCACAATGATGTCGGAGAACAGAAATCTCTGCGGAGCTCTAATGGGCTACAGGGGTGAGCTGACAATAAGCACTCTTTAATTAAGCTCTTTGTGAAAGTCAGGCTCCCACTGGGCTTGTTGTGAGAGCAGCAAAGCTCTTGATTTATAGCAATTCAATGCCCAAGCTCCCTAATACTGATGTAGGACACCAAATCACCAAGACCTCTTCAGTGTAGTTAAAGGCAGGCTGTGCTCCGGGCTGCCTTATGGCAGCTCTGAAGGGGAATGCAGTCGGGTGTACTCTTGGGGTTTGGTCCTCTAGTTTATATGGTCTACGTTATATAATAGATTGCATTGATGACAGTAAAAGCTGAGTTAATTAGAAGGGGGAAAGAAGTAGCGATGGGGAGATTATTCAGGATCTTCCGAGTTCTGAACGTGCCACAAACTTGCTGCAAAGTTTTGAGAAGCCTAAAGTTTCTCTTTTCCTCACTTAAATGAAGTGGAAAAAATAATTAAGCACATAGGCGTGCAGGGGTTAATTAGTTATGGTTTGATTTTCAGAAAAGCTAAGTAAATTTCAACTCATTCCTGGCACTCTTTATCTTTGAAAAATCAGGCCAAACAGTGTTGTATTTCTTTGCAGCATTTACAAAGGCTAATATCGCTCCTATAACCTAAATCTACCTTGGCCATCTCCTCAGGGCTCTGGGCCTTAATGCGGCACATACGATGTCTGGATTAACTCCCGCCTGAACTAGTGCTCAACCGCACAAAGACTGTTAGACCAGCGGCAGGCCACCGATTAGTGCGGCACGTGACCGCTGGCCACTCTATGCGGTCTTTACAAGGAGGTACAAGAGGGAGTGCTGCCAGTGCCCACGGCTGGGAGCACCCTCGAGCTAGCCACCGGCATTTTAGAAAGTCAGTCTGTCTGGGCTTGGAACTGGCCTGCACGTGAGGATCTGTCCCGACCCTTGATGAACCACAATGATCTGTGCAAATTGAATCCATTTGGGAATTCTCCGAACTTCACCTTCTAGCCATCGACTCTCATTATGCCTTTATCTGCTAAATAGGAGAACCCCCTACCAATAAATGTTCCTTCTTGGAATATTAGCTCCTTCGAGGCTGCAGTCAAGTCAGCCCTAAACCTTTCCTTTGTTAAGCCAACCTGATGGAAGTCCTGGAGTCCTTCACCAACATACACTCTTTCCAGTCCCTCTGCAGCTTTTCATCATCCTTTTTGAACTAAAAGAAGGCTTACATCAGCATTGCCATGAGCACCAAATAACAGAAGTAATATAACTTAATATCCCTGATTGTATTCCTTCCAACCACAGCATTGAGGCTATTTAACCATGACTCTTAAAGTCTTGTTCAGAGTCATTGCTTTCAATCCTGTGAGCCTACCTTCCCATCTTTGTCCTCTGAAGCATGACTCTGTATTAGTCCATACTGAAATGAAAGCTATGTGCTTGCCATGGGTAGCAATTGCCTTTGTGTTACCTTACAGGGCTAAATAAAAACAGGAAGAAAATAACTGCACAAATTGAATCACCATTATTCCTACTTTCTCATCAGACAAAACTATGTCAATATTTGAAAAAAAACCAACCCCAAACCCCAAAAAAATAAGTTTTCTGCTTTGCTACAAAAATACCATAGGAAAGAAAATGCCAACAACAAAAATATCTAGATACAATTGCAACCCTAGAGATCACGGCTGTGCTGTGGCCAGCAGGACTCTTTTGTCAGTGAAGTTAGTTCCTCTGTGGAGGCCAATCTGAGGCCTTTGTCCCAAAAATTCTTCAAAAATAGGTTGCCCACAGCAGGTAGGTCGCTTTTGTACTCAGGACTGAATTTCAGCCTGTGTGCATATCAGATGAATAGGATTTGGTTCAATGAAAGAGTCTGAAGGGAAAATTTTTTCAAGCTGTGTGATGTGCAAAAAACACCCAACCCATCAAGAAGAAAATCATGAAAAAAACAATAGAGAAACCAAAAGTATAAAGGAGGAATAAAGACATCCTTTGGGATAAGGCAATGGAACACGTGTGGGTGGAAAAGCACACGGGAGAGATATGGGAAGTATTCAAAGAGAAATTACTGTATGCCCAATGGTTATGTGTGCCATTGAGCTATAAATACTTCAGGACTGGAGACAAGGGTAAAATTCATACAAGGAAGTGGAAAAAGTCATCTGATGTAAGGAAAAGCTCTCTAAAAGCATAGGAAAAATGAAAAAATTGAGGTGGAGAATGGGAAAAAAAAAAGAGACCAGTTAATGACGTGAAGAGAGCAGGTCCAAAGACACATTTGCTTCTTCCACGTATGGGTCTCTAAGTGTGCATGTTTATTAAAATCTTATTGTTAGCAATCCTGGCATCAGCTGTGAAAGAGAGTATTTCAGAAGCGGGCTGTACCACGAAGGCTGTATGGCCCTTCAGAGCCCCCTTGGCTAAACCTCCTGGTTATCCTGCGTTTCTCCCATCGCTCGCTGGATCCACCCACTGCCTCCCGCATCATCTTACGCTCAACGCTTCTGTGGGTCCTGACTGCTTTTCTATTCTGTGTTTGTTCAGCACCAACCGAGCGCAGTGGCTCCATGTGCCCTGAGACCAAGCAGAGCTACAAATGACACCACCAGTGCCAAGGCTGGCTCTTTATATCTCCACAGGTAATGTAAATTCATTTCTGTTTGCCCAGCAGCATACCTATCTATTGACACAGGAATTTCACATCCCCAGGTGATGGATGTGAGCATACAAATAAAATGCTGCAAGTCCTGTAACTACCACTACACACTGAGAACCACCTACAAGAACTATTCCCAGAGGTGTGAACGACTTCCAGCAAGGGTAACCATGCGTTACCTTAAGGAATTCAGGTTCCCCGGGGCAGGATTCATCTCACCTGAATTCAGTTATTTAAGAGCTCAGTGCTCACTCCCAGCTAATTGTGTAGGCTCATTTCTAGAAACAGTGGAGGGAGAGAGGCTCCTTCAGACTCCAGCTCTGACTCTCCGATGAGGGCTGCATGGAAGGCCCCATCTCTTGCTGTGGACAAGCAGCTTGTCGGCAAGGCATGGGGGGCTGCCGGATGACCTCAGTCGCGCTGCAGACAGTTCTCTTTTCCATAACAGAAATGGTTGTGCTGTTGTAGTATTTTGGGGGGAGGCATCAAGAGCTGAGAAGGAATATTTTAAAGAAGGGGTTGAAGTATACCTTCAAAACCCCCTTTGACCTACCACAAGCGGCTGTACACTGAAGCCCTGTGAAAGTTCATCCCAACGGGAGACACTTCTACCACCGCTGCCATTTCACGATGGGCAAGTACATTTGCTCTCTTTTTAACCATAAAGCCTCCGCTGAGTGAAATGGGCCCCCTGTAGAGAAGGAACACGAATCCCACATGCAGTCATACTTTCCCCTGAGAAGCGGGCAGACGAAAGCCGAGCACGACTGGCCGGGTCTCTCCCCTGTTCTACATGCTTTGCCGTAATTACATAAGCAACATTTGCCTGGCTCCTACTTTCTCGCTTCCTTCGCTTGTTTTCTCATTTTTAGGACAGTCTTTTACTCGAGTTACACTGACCTCTTTTGTGAGAGAGGGTAACATATTTTCTGACTAAAGCCTCTTATCTTTAATAACCCGGCACATTTACCGCCCGAGTCAATAGTTAGACTTGGGAATTCTTTTAATTAGAAAAGCGACCACTCCAATCAATAGCGAAACCTGAAAGCCCCATGTAACAGAGAAGCAGCTATGCAGAAATCTCGACCATCCGCAATCAAAGCAGACACCTACAACAAGTATCATACTCACTTTCTCCTTTTCATTCAGCAGTGGAAAATATGTGAACGTATCGCCGGGCGTCCAAACGACCCTGAACACAGTCCATCTGTGAGAAGTTCTGCTTTAGTTACAGTGGAATAAAAAACGGCAGCACCACTGATATTCAGGCCTGCTGAATATCACGCTCCTCATAAAAAAACTGGGTGCCGGTTAATACATTCCACAATGCTCCCTCCGCTCCTGCCATTGTGGCTTAACCATGCGGCTGGGGGAGACCATCAGCAGCAGGGTGGCTTGTCTGCCTTCGGTAGGAGCTTACCAAACCCGAGCTGAGGGTTTCCTTCTGAGCTCTGCAGATGTGTAGCATGGGTGGCAGCTAATGCAATGGCGCAGAGCGCCAAACCCCCACCACAGCCAGCTGGCACAGAGATGGATTTCTCTCTTTAACCCGTGACAGAGCCAGGGTAATATGGAAAGTATTTTATCCAGCATGTAAGAAAACTTGTCACCTGGAGGGCAGGGGTGAACAAGGGAGCAGAAGACACAGGGCGGGGTGGGGGGGAGGAGAGAAATGGGTTAAAGCAGAAGGTAGCAAAGTGCAGAAGGCCCAGTTGGGTCCCATCCTCACCCCACCGCCTGTCAGCCAGCACTGGGGCACAGCACGCGCACGGGTCGCGCTCCGTGCGCATCCTAGAGGTGCATTAGGATGTTGGAAGGTTGCTTTAAAACCTACTTGTCACAGGCTCCTATGGAGAAAAATCTGTTCCCCCAACTTTAATCTAAGCGGTTGCCAACCCCCCAGCCGGCAAGGCTGAAAACCCACACGAGGGATTTTGCTGGTGAGCCTTTGCCACGGGGGCACTGCCGCTTAGCGAGTACCGAGCGCCCTTTGCACCCAGCCCAGCACGACGGGGCTTCTTTACTCAAACAGAATGGAAGATTAATCAGATGTTAAAAATTACTATTCAAAAGATATTCTGTGTCAGAAATATCCAGCCTGGCAGCAGCACATTCGGCAGCATGTCGGAACCCCCTTCCTCTTCGCGAGAGGAACAGAAACTGCTTCTCAAACAAACGAGAACAAGACACTTGTTTTGCTTTGTTACAAAGAAAAATCAACTGATGATAGCAGACATTAAAAAAACAACCCTGCTTAACTATAATCTTTCTGGAGCAACCAGGATGGCTTCAGATTATTTTACATAACTGTGTTAAATCCCCCCCGAGAATTATTCGCCTCCTACACTCCAGGGTGCCTGAGCTTAAAAGATGGACAGTTATTTAACAGCCTTGTGAGTGGCTTAAAAATGTACCAGCACTTGCTGCAAAAGAACAATTGCGAGTGGGTTTGCTTCGTTATCTACGATGGGCAGGAGATTGTTCTTTGATGGTGCATTTTATTTTGAAATG
>VZSZ01007266.1:79425-110106 GCA_013398815.1 Ibidorhyncha struthersii
CAAATCGTAATGAGCTTAAAATATATATATATATATATATATATGGCTAAGGCTTGGAGTCTCTTTTCAAGCAGTATTTGCGGTAGCAGCCTTGCAAAACTTTATTAGTCAGTTTGCACAAAGACAGCATTTTGTGCTTCTATAATTTGGAAAAGGAAGGAACATCTTACTTTCCTGCATCGCCTTCCTAGAAAAGGAGAAGCAATCTGAATAATGAATAGCCTGATATTTTTGTGGGGACTTAGAAATGTGACTGGGAAAGGAAAAGATGGCAAGATTCAGCCCCAGCTGTGCTGCGGTCTTTCCTTTTTGGCTTACACTTACTTCTTTTGATTTTTGGTATTTAAAGGTACCTTTCTAACCACAGTTCTCTATGTTTACCTAACATAAATTATGAAGATAAATAACAAAGCGAGGAGAGAACTGAAATTTTGTCCGTAGACTTTTATGCCCAGTAACTTTCAATACAGTTTGCATGCAGACTCCTGGAAGCAGCGCCTTTGTATCACCTGAGTATCCCTCACCAGAGGACAAGGCTCTTGCCTGGGCTCGAGCAGGCTGAAGGGCGATTTGTGTCTTCTCTCCTTCCTCTGGGCTGTCTTTTCTGAGTACAGGCAGGTCTTAAAGCAGGTAGGTAAAAGAAGTAAGCAGTGCGTGGACTTTAGCATGGCCCAGATATTATCTTCACTGCCATAGAGACAACAAACAAGAACACTGGTAATATCTTCCTTTCCCTCTGATGGCCTGGCAGCAAAATATGTCAGCTGTTAATCAAATTCTCATGAGCTATGCAGGGACAGGAGTGGCTATTAGCTGCAACCGCTAAGATGGAAGAAGTGCAAAGGTCTTTCTCAGCTGCTGATGGGAAAAACCCACCCAAATATCCCGTAGAGCTGTAGAACGGAGCTGAAGCCATTCCTGAGCATCACTGCACCACCCGCCCTTGGGACTGTGGCTAACAATTTCAGAAGCCTCTTCTATTGTTATTATTTTTGATGGTTCATCCGGCTGAGAGCTGGATGAGCGGCATCATGCTCATGGCAGGCAGGCAGTCTTCAGAGGGACACCTGGACTCTCTGGCAGCGTTGGCTCCCGCCCCACCCACAGGAACCCTTTAGTTATAACCATGACCCTGCCTTCTTGCAGCAGCAGGGGAGCTGTAAGGACTGGAGTTATCGCTGCTGGGCTCAGGGTTAAATCTCATGCTGAGAGGTTCAGAGGAATGTCCCCCTGTGCCCGATGGCTCTGGTCCCTCCTGCTGGCCCCCTCCACCCAGTAACCCCTGTCCTGCTCTCGCACAGAGGGGCTGATGCAGGACAGGGAATGGGAGGAGGCGGCACTTTGTGGAATCAGTGTACCCCCTGGGGCTGGGTTGCCTGTGTCCGTGGTAGGGCAGAAGGGAAAATACGGCCCTGAGCATGTTGAGCATCATTCTTGTAACCAGGGACTGATGTGAAACCTTCAGCACTGAAATCAAAACCAAACAAGGGGGCCTGTAAGCTGGTCACTATGTGAAAAAACAATCATCTCCTGCAAACTGGCCAGAAAGGAGTATAGACCTCAGTCACCAGTTACAAACCAGTTGAGAAGGACAGAAGTTCATCGTGTGCCAGGCAAGACTAGATTACACGCAGTCAGCATCCCCAAGCTGCAGACAGACCCTAATGCTTAATGAAAAGGGTAAATTGAACCTTGATGCAAACCCAACTGTATGGGAACCTGCAGGGTCGCGTCTGCTGCCGGGAATCCCTCGGCACTGCAGCACTGCGGGTCAGCGCCGCGCCGCCCTTCACACTTGGTTGAAGCTGTTCAAGAGCATGTGCCAAAACACGGATCTCTACGCTCAGAGGGGAAAGAGCACAAGCAGAGTTCAAGCTGACAGAGAGACTGTGCCACAACAGCCGAGACAAGGTCCAGGGCGATTGGAAGAACTGACCGAGCCTGAGCAGCCCTGCAGTGGCCAGAGGACCAGGCAGTGGCTAAAACATGGCCAGTTTCTCATAAAAGCTCTTTGCAGAGCTGGAGATGGCAGCAATGGGCAGCATGTCACACTGGTTTGGATGGACAGATCAGTGGCACGGAGGGACTAATCAACCCTGCACTGGCACCTTCATGGCGATCTCGGATCATGCCGCGGTCCAGTCCCTGCATCTCTGCATCCCGACCCATCCCATACACTGTGGGCTGCGTCCAGCTCTGGGCCCAGCCTCTTGGGGCTACGGGGTAGGAAAGAGGAACTCTCCTGCCCTCTGTCTCTTTCTCTGTATATGTAAAACTTTTATTCTGAAATAACGTAAGCAAGCTCATCTAGAAACAAGAAACTCAAGTCAGCTTTCCGAGAACACTTCGGAGAGAGATTGATTTCATGTTTGTGAGGGTGTAAATTTGGCCTTCGTGACTTCAGCAGAACTATTTTGAATTTGCCCCGTATAACAAAGCTGGACATTTTTGAATACAAATAGAAAATACAACAATTGATTTTAAATACCTTCAATCCCATTTTAATGGGCTCTGTATTTCAGAGCTGGGATAAGTGCCTTCACCATCTGCTATTAATATAAAAGCTACATGACTACCTGGTATTATTATGTGGCAGAACTGACAGGGAGGTACAAACCTCATCTTAATTGCTGGAAAGAAAGTTAAATGTACCTAGTTGACGAGCTTATCTTATTCACCCTCTGGGTTTGCCACTTATTCAGTTCAGGGGAATAAACATACATCATTTACACTTGTAAGTACATTATGTCCTTTCTTCCCCTTAAATAAGTCCCAGTAGGGAGCACTGCAATTGAGCTGCCAAAAAGGAAACCTTGGAAAAAGTCAAAACACACGATTTTAAAGCTTGAGCACATTAAAAATCCACATTGTCAGTGTGACAGATCTGTATTTTATAAATGAGGCCTCTAACCAGCTTTTTAAAATGTAATGGAGCAGTCCCAATTACTACTGGCAGCTCAGCGAGTGGGGACAAAAGCGGGTGCTAAAGAAGGAGCACTGTAAAGAGCAGTCCCGAGCACCCGCCCCACGCAAGAACAACCTCACTGCCACAGCGCCTGAGTCCACCAGGGGCAGGGAGAAACCTGCCACTGGGGAAGCAATAGAGCACGCGGGGAAATTTTCACTCGCTTCTGTAACTTTTCAGAGGAATTCTAGCAGCATTCAAAACGCCGGGTCCACCTCCGAAACATGCTGCCCTGGCTGGCGAGCAGCACGTGGCTAAGCCGAGATTTGGGTTTGAAATGGAGGGAACGGCCCATCCCCTCTGGGAGCCCCAGCTGACAGGTACAAGAGGCCGGGTTGCCTCCCCTCCTGCCCGTGGCAGAGGTGGCCCAGGGAAGCCTGCAAACGGAGCCTCGCTGAGGCACCCGTCTGGATCCAGAGCGTGGTGCTGCCCTGGGCACCTGCTGGCCTGAGCCTGAGAGGATCATCATAACCCGGGACTGCATCGTCTCACCTCCCTGCTTGGCAATAAAGAGAAGGGATACACTCGGAGCACGTACTCCACACGCTAATTTAGGTGTTCACCTATAGCACGTAGGTACCCAAAGTATCTCCACTGACTGCACATTAAAAGTCTGAAACACAGACTCCATAGCAGGCGCTGAAGTTGATCTCCTGGTGGCATACGGGCTGTTTAAATAAGTGCCAAGGAGAAAGGACTTCCAGAGGATGGCCCAAAATTATCCCCAGGGGAACCAAATAATCTTCCCTTTTCCACCCAGCCTGAGATAATTTCCGTAGCACGGAAGGAGCGCCGCCCCTTCCTCAGCACAACCAAATGCTACACTGGAAAATAAAGTTGAAATATTCTTGACCACAAGGCGATTAGTGGAGTGTTAGGCTAAGCAAGTATGATTTCCACTGAAAATAAAAGATATTTAAGGTTTATGTAACTTAAACATTGCTGCTGTTCAATGAACTGTAGAAATTAAAAAGTAAAAAAAAGTGAAACCCTGCATCAAGCCATCTGTGCCTCCTGTCTGTTCAGCGTGGGGGAGAGTCTTAACAAAGAAAGATTAATGTGTGGAAATTGAAAGAACCATGTACAGAAAAATGCTAATAAGCAGCAGGACTGCGGAGCCAGAGCAGGGGCTGAGTCCTAACCTTGCGACAAACGGATAGGGCAGCTTTTCCACAGTTCACCAGGAATCAACCTGTGTCTCAGCTAAACCTTTCCAGCTGCGAGCAGAGAACTAAGGAAGGGCAGAGAGGAAGGGAGCGTTGTGCTGCACAGAAGAGTTGCACCTCGCAGGCTGCAAACGCCTCAGGGCTGGGTTACTGCAAACGTCACGAAGGATGCAGAGGAAAGCATCAGGGAAACAACAGGGAGAGGAAAAACTTCCCCTGCTCAGGGCCTGAGCCTCACAGAAAGGTAAAAGGGACAAACGACCCACAGGTAGGACCTACGCGCCGTGGGGCAGAAGGATGCTCAGGACAGCCCCTCGCCAGTGTGCCATCTGCAAATGGCACCGCTGCTCAGTCTTGTTTGTTCCCTTTCCCAGGGGAGCTCTGACCTCAAAAATCCCCGAGGGTTTCGTAATCGATCAGGATCCGTGTTTTCCAGGAGAATGCCTTATTTAAAAAGCATCTGAAAGCTGACTCTCAGCTAATCCCTTACACAACAAAAAGGCACCTTCTTTCCATGCTTTCTTCTCTCTGCTGTTTTTTTCTCTTTTCCTGCCATTTCTTACACTTTAATGCATATCCAAATTTTCTGATTCTTCCCTGTCCCCCTCTCTGCGGTCATTTCTTAGCAAAAGGGTAAGTAAAAGACATGGCCCACTCCATGCTTTTGCGCTCCTTGGGGAAGAGCAGGTTACAGGAAAGAAAGAAATGGGTGCGTGAGCCACACACTCCCTCTCCATCACCCAGCGTGTGAGCAGGATGGCAGCTCTGATCTCAGAGTACAGAAATACCAACAGCCCCTGTCTGGAAAAGGTGAATTTTCCTAAACGCTTAGGCAAACCAAAGGCTTTGGAGCTGTTATTAATAGACTGGGATAGCTGGGAGAAAGCTCACTGTATGCACTGATGAAAATGTGTCTAAGTACTCTGGAGCCATGAATTTCTATTTTTAGAGAGATGTGGGTAGTTAAGTAACCCCTGGCTGCTTGTGTCAGAGGAGCAGTGGCAAGTGTCCTGCCTACGGAAAACCCCAAGCCACAAAGGACAGAGGAATGAAATAATTTCCTATAAGGCTTAAACGGAGCCTTTCAGCTGAGGGAGACCCGGAGCACAATGAAAAATCCGGACGGACAGACAGCCACGCATCGCTAGGCGAAGCCCAGCCAAGTCTAGGGTAAAAGGCAGCAGCGAAATAGCAAAAGAAGGGCACGACCCACCAGCCGAGGACAGAAGGTGGGGGAGAGCAGCTTTCCCATCGACATGGCAGGGGGCACTTCAGGTAGGCACCGTGCAATTATTCCTGCTGGGATTCAGCCACGGAGCCGGAATTCACGGCCCTTCCTCAGCCAACAAATCCCACAAGTGGTCAGAGCCCCTCAGCCCAGGAAGAGCACGGCTCCAGCAGCCCTGAGCTGCTGCACGTCGGCTCGGCCACGGCTCCAAAAGCAGAGCGCCCGCGAGCAGCACCCGAGGCTGCAGCCCCCCGACGCTGCACTGTCTCCCTCCAACATCTGCCCTGCGACGACTGCATTCCAAACCTTGTTACCGTGTAAAACAACATTGAAAGGAGTGAGAGGCAGGAGCAGAAAAGAGAAAGATTTCTGTAGTTTCAGATGAAATATAAACAAAAGTGTTTTTCATCGCTGCGCAGTCTAAGGAAGAGGCCGTTCAGGGCTCACTCGTCTGCAGAGTGCGCGGGGTTCTCCACTCCATTGCTACGGGCTTTGGCAAATCTGGAGTCGAGGTGACTAAATGCCCCAACCATGTGCAAACACTCCCTACGAATGGCTGATTTGCCCAGTTTCCAGCTAACGTTCTTAACTGGGTGCTTCATGGGGGACAGTTAAATAGTCATAAGCAAAAGGCATGGACATAGCCTGCTGTGGGCTCTCAAGACTTTTTCTACGAGTCTAGTATTTAAAAGGTTAATCACTCCCTGTGGTGGCCAAAAAAGCCTACTCTAGGATTCATTTGCCTTTATCACTTCCTATTCATGAGAACAAAATTACATATTTTGGTGCAATTAAAAGAATGTGGCTAATGTCCAAGCTTGGCTTTGGCCCGTTAATTCATCTGGATTGGTACCACCGAGCATTTGGGGCGCGGCAGAGAGGTAAGCAGGCCAAGAGCTGATGAGGATCTGATGATTTGATCTGTGTCACAGTCCTCTTCCAACTTTAAAAAGAGCGAAACATTTTATTAAAGGCATCCAAGAGGATGCTTGTGATCCTTCTACGTACAGTACAGGTGCTTATCTTGATGGCATCTCTGCCCATCATCAGCTCGGGCTATTAAACACAAAAACGGAAATAAAAAAAAGAGCCGTCTTAGAAGTGTCTGTATGGACGGTAGGATAGCGAACCCAGAAAGGAAGAAAGTTCAACTCTCCAGTTCATTCAAAGTGGAGATTCTCATTCTCTTCTCCTTTGGCACATTCCAAAATCTTTAACAAAAATATTCAGCGAGGATTTGTCCCTGCATTCATTATATTCTGATATAAATTCTGCAAACCACCTCCCACGCCACAGACAGCTATTCCAGGCATTAGCTGACTCTCACATCAAACACCAGAGAGGAAATGGATGTAGTGGGACCACTGACACCTCTGGGCTCTAAGCAACAAAGACCACCAGCACCATTACTGTTTCCAGGAGCATCACTCAGTGGCAATGTCTCAGGTACCTGCAGGCAGTCAGTCTGGGTTTGGGGTTCACCACGCCATGGTGATGGAGGCAACAGAGCTGGTGTCTGTCTGGGATCTTTGGATCAGGCTCAGCTTGATTTCTTGAAAGAGTTTAACTCCTTCAGGTGCAGAGTCCTGGGGAGCAGATGGCAGAGGTGGAACAGGACCAGTGAGAAGGTGCAGTACCGAGATAATTAGGGTGCTTGGCAGAGAAGCAGCAGAGATTTGGTGTGGCCACCACTGAGCTGCTAAGCAAGACTGGACCCCAGCTTGATTCCTGCAAAAGTTCCTGAGTGACCCCATGATTCCTCCTGGGAGTCTCAGGTAGGGCAGGGTTTGTTCGCGTGAGAACAGCTCACATAGCTCCAGCAGTCACTACACTGCACGTGAGCTAACCTTTCTCCCCGAATCTGGGAGCTCAGGGCAGGTACACCAGGACAGTGCTTACATAAAGGGATGACCCAAAGGAATTTGTTAGAAACTGCCCTCTACAAACTTAGGGAGGCTGTATTACCTATTGCCTTCCCTCGTTAGCACAGGGGTCCTCCTTACAAACACAGAAGGAAAACACTTGCCAATTTCTGGAGCATCACAATGTGTTATATATGCCCAGGAAAGGGAGAAATCCCCAGCACACAATCCCCTGCTCTCATAAAGCCAAAAGTTCTGGGCCAAAATTTTAGGTCCTGAGATGACGAAGAGGTAACATCTAAGTAACTGTGGAGCTCCAGTAAGGAGCGCTGCAGGGACTGCTGTGCCATGCTTTTAATTGGTGTGAACCACCATGAGCAGATCAACAGTGATACCCATCAGTTCGTGATCTGGCTCCCTGATTCTGCATTGCATTTCCTGCTCGCTAGATAAAGGCTGTGCCGATGGGTATGCTGTTAGCTCTCCGAGAGGGCATATAAACTCCGACGAAAGAATTCAAAGCTCCCAAAGATACTGAGAAAAGGGAAGCGGGAGATTCCCAGCCCTGCTGTTCTGGTGTGCCATTTGGCGAATTGTCCTTAGGACCTACAACTGGGAGTAGGTGCGTCTTTCAAAACAGAGGAAAGAGGAGCAATGTCCTGACACTGCAGTGTTTCCACTGGGAGGGAATCTCCCAGCACTGAGATCTCCATTGGGGAAGACATTGCTCAAGAGCTGCTTGAAAGTGGCACGTTTTGCTAACGTATTCCAGGCAATTGGTGTTCACTTGTGCCCTCACCTTCTCTTTCCATTTCCCTCCAAAACCTGTGATGTTTCACAAAAGCCTGGAGGCGTGGGAGATGGGACCTTCCTCTGGAGCTGGGTGAGGACCACAAGGGGTGGCTGGCTCTCGGGTGGCCATGGTCTGGGGAGGTCAGTGCCAGGCTCCCAGTCCTGCAAGGAAGGGCAGCCATGAATCCTCCTTGATTTTCCCAGAGAAGTGGACATAGGTGGCAGAGGAACCAGACAGATTTGCTTGCTGGCACGTGACTACGAAGCTGTAGCTGCCTGGCCCCTGAGAAACCCCAGTTCCCCTCTGCTCAGACGGGGATCGCTCGTACCACAGCTGCAAGTCACACACCCGGGGTCAGCTCACAGGGAATTTGAATTCTGTGCTTGACCAGCCATTGATAACAATGGTCTTCACTGCTATAAAACTCTCTAACACACAAACATCCGTGTGTGAACATTACCGTGGCCTTGTCTTGAGGACGGAAAAAGAAGCACCTCCTTTCACAGGGTCCTTGTCAGGGTGGATGGTAACTACAGAGCCTTTCACGCTTGTCGCGTGTTTTCAGATGGGAAAAAAAACAATCTTACCAGGTATAAATGAATGGGAAGGATATATATAATATAAAGTCTCCCCATAATTAATGGAATACAAACATGTCTGTGTCTGAATGAAATCACAGCAGTAAGTAAAGGTTTTCTTTGTTCTCTCCCATTTTTCAAATAATTCTTGAAAATAAATATTTGGGGTCTTTTTCATGTGCGAGACAGAAAAAGAGGAAACATATGCATCATTCTTTACAAGCTATTATTTTTATATTCCTAAATAGCTGCCATATTAAGAAGCCAAGAGAACACAACCATGTATTTAGTCCCCAAACAAACTGAGTACGAGTAGAGCCAGCCCTGGCTGCTCTCCTGGGGTCCTTGCTCTAACATACTTCAGCTTTGATTTGGAAAACCATCTTTAGGGAAAGAAAATGCCACGGCCCCACGTCTGCCTGGCCACTTGCCTGCCTACAAACAGCTGGCCATGGTGCTAATGAAGGCAGGAATGGGATGGCAAAAGACACTTCTCCCCCTCAAAAGAAAAGAAGAAAAGAGAAAAAAGCCCCAACAACCTGAAAGCCCAAAAGTTTTTGCACTGGCTGCTGAGCTGAGACTCGTTTTGCACAGGCCACTGGACAGACATCAGATGGTAAGACGTTTTAATTGCTAATGGCCTGGTCTGGATTTCAACGCGTGACACAGAGATAAAGGATTCTATATCCTATTATCAGTCCCCTGAGCAACTGTTACATCTTATTAAGTGTAACTAGATTCATAGGTCAGAATCCTGTACACGGAGAGTATGTGTATGTTCTTTGACTGGAAGCAGAGCGTTATTAGGGCATTCCTTTGCCATAATAACGGTTTGCGAGTTCCTAAGCAGAGCCATTATATCAGGCTTTGATATTTTTACTTTCATGCTACAGCTGTTGAAGCGACAAAGCTGGGCTGGGGAGCTGTTTGTGCAGCAGGGATGAAGAACAGAGAGATTGCTGCTCTTTTATATCGCTTTCCACCCCCAAAAAAGCCTAGGTAAAAAGCACCCAGATAGCGCTGTCGTCATCGTTTTGCAGAGAGAGAAATCAAGGCCAAGCACAGCTACGGGCTTTGCATAAGATCACACAAGAAAGCGGGCAGAAGCAGAAGTGAGCACGTGTGATGTGGCAGCGCTCTCTAACCAACAGACCGTCGCTTCCTTCGCTAACCCTGCAAGGAGAAGGGGGGAAGGCAGAACCGAGCCATGTGGTGACTGCAAACTCCCCAGTGACTCGGTGCCCAAGAGAAGGACACGGATTTTCACACAGGTCAACTTCCAGGACAAGTGAGCATCCACACAATCCCCTAAGAAACAAGGCCGGCAAGAACAAGCGCTGGATATTTTGCATTTTAAATGCACGCCTGTCCTTAAAGCTTTAGAGCTTTTGCTTCTAGATGCCTGGCCAGATTCTGGTCCATCGTATACCAGCACAGCTCCTTGGAAGGCAACAGAGACGTGTCTATTTTTATCAGCTAAGAACCTGATCCAGCCCTCTAAGAAAGTAGCGGGCACGCAGGGGGTGAGGCGTTCGCCTCCTCGCTGCCTCTTGTAATGCTGCTTCCCAGACCAAACACTCAGCACCTCGCAGGACTGGGGTCTTCGGGGTGAGGCTTAACATCTATTCTCTGGTAGTCACTGAACTGATTGCCAGCAGAGAGGGAACTGTAAGTCAGCGGTGATAACCGGGGCCCTGCTGAGCCGTCGCCGGTGGGGAACCTTTGCAGCTGCGAGAGGCTGACAGTCTCTTGTAAATAACAAGTCTTCTAAGAGATGCTGCAGTTTGACTTGCACCTCATTAAACGGTAAGAAACTGAGCTGACCCCTACTTTGAAATATGGAGACCTGTGGGTTTATTAGCTGCATTACCCACCTTGCCCTTCCTTGAGCAACATATTTTTCCTCCAGTTGCCAAAAGTCAGATATTTTCAAGTCGTGGGCAAGAGACATGAAGAGGCATGTGAAAAGCATAGTGCTGAGGGTGGCCTTTGTCGGCTGCGCGAACCATTTTCTGGGTGCGCTGCTGATGCGTTGTGATTAGATGCCATTTTAGCTCGGTGAGAAGCATTAAGCAATGCTGTTCTTTCTCTGTCCTGCTACATCTGGTCTGGCAGCAGAAAGCTCTCTGATTTAAGAGAGAGATTTTGCGCCGTGCAATCTTTTTTTGAAATCCTGCCTTTTTTTTTTTTTTTTTCCTTCCTCTTTACTTTCTTTTAGGTGAGTTTTCGGAAGCACTGAAAACTCAATGAATCACTTGGCTGAATGGCCCACATAGTTTCCTCTTAAGTCAGCTTTGGCAGCAAGCCACTGAACATATTCTGAGGCTTTGCTTCGAGTAAGATTTTTATTGGTGAGATTATTCAAATATCTGAAGCCAGGCCACCCATCCCTTGTGTCCCCCACTCTTTGCACTTAACCAGAGGGAGGAGGGCTGCAGGATCAGGCTGTAGAAATCCAGGCACAAAGGCACTGATCAAGAGGAAAGCTTGCCTCCAGCACCGAAGGAATTTCCCTTTGGATATAACATTACATGCCCAACCACAAGGCTGGGGCAGCCCAGCTGGGTGCCGCTGGTGTTAACGGCAGCTGGATGCAACCCCTGGAGCGATCAGGGCCAGAAATGGCTCGTGCCAGCCCTGCGGATGAAGCAGCCACCGCCGCTGTTGCCTTCGCGGTCCCCTCATGGGGCAACGGAGCCTGCGGCAGCACCGGGACAAGCGGTCTGCTCCCAGGCTGCCATCACCCAGCACATGGGGGACCGCGGGGTGCAACGCTCAGTGCAGGTACAAACCCACGTGCAGCGTGAGTCAGCTTCGCCTCCGTGATCATAGAAGCATTTAGGTTGGAAAAGACCTTTAAGATCATTGAGTCCAACCCCAGTCCTCCTGCCCCTTTGCTCTCACTGGAAAGGCGGCTGCAATTGCGTTCCTTGTGTTCCCCTTTGGGTTTCCCACCCTCAGCCTGGCACCTTGCTCTCCTCTGGGAATCCGATCCTGTCGGCGGTTGCCCTCTGTCCGCATGCCCGGCAGCACGGTCATGAGCTCTGGCTTTGCGGAGGCTTAAAAGGACACAACGCCTGCAGGGGGAGGAAGCAGTTTTGGACAAAGAGTGCAAGTAGCTGGGGGGGTGTTTCAAACAGATCAGAGCCTGAATCAAAACTCCTTTATTCCAAAATTCACTGTTCTGAGCTAGATTCAAATTTTGCAGATGTCCCAAGGGATCTCTAACATATTGCTGGATCTGGGAGCAAATTCTTCCAGTACTGAATTTTGAGTGACCCCACGTCTCTGCACTCTCCAGTGAATTTAGAAAGTTTTTTGACTTCAAGTTAAACATTTAAGAAGGAGGACAGTCTTTTTTTCTAGCAACTGGATTCCAAATACCTTTACTTTTCATTTCAAAAAAGGAAGCCACCATAAAGCAAGCATCCTGCAAACCGATAATCTGATGCAAGTACAGAAGGACAAGTTCAAACACATCTTACTGTTTTACAGCACTGCTTGCATTCATTTTAGACTCATTTTAGCATGGCAGGTCACAGCAGTATAAACATTGTGGGGGAAAAAAAAAAAGGCCGAGCTGGCAAACAGTCAGAACTTGCTGTTCCTGACCCAGTAACCTACTTTTTGAGCACCACGTAACACGAAAGCCACCCCTAGCTCAGACTGCGACGTCACCTCTTACTTAACTTCTTAGAGGCAAATAGTGGGTCTGGCTGGGGAGAGTTAGACCAGATGTGGTCATCATTTACTTCATTCTGGCCACAAAACCCTTTTTAGGTTAGGCAGGAATACAGACAGCAGTTTCTAACCTCAAGTCATTGAAAGCCACCACCTGAACATGCACACTCCGTGCGGCAGAGTTTGGACCCGGGAGTCCATCATGCCGACAACACAGGGCAACCTCAAGTTTTGTCTACAGCACCAGTGCCACCATCAGCATCACGGCCACAAGTAAAGAAATTGTCTAAGGGAACACCTCACGAAGGAGACCTGTTTTACCACCATAGTGCTGCTTTAGCAATTTTCACTCCAACTCCCTCATCCTGACCTGATGTGCTATTCAGAGACCATGTAGCTCAGTCTTCAAAGGCAGAGAAGGCTCGAGGACCTCCGTGACCAGCAAAAGCTGCTCTCTTGCAACAGCTCTCTTGTCCTTCAACAGGGCAACAGCCGCCAACACCCACCAGCTCTCATCCACCTTCCTCTTCCCCTCTTTGCTCCCCCAGCTTTCTCCCTTGTCTCAGGCTTTCCTTCAATCCGAGAAGCAGCCAGGTTGATCCCGCGCTCACACACTTTGCCACCTCTGTTCAGGTTAATGAAGGATCTTGGGGAACTGCTAAATACAGTGGGAAAACATCTACTCTCAAGGATACACAGTATCCTTTTTCTCCAGGGCAGCTCCTAGAGTCCTGGGAATTTTCTCCTGCATCTTACTTATAGTTTCTCGTCATTTTTTTAATGACAAAAGCAGCAGCAGTGGTCGAAACGCACCTGGGTGCAGCGTCAGTAGCCTGCAGATGAGAAAAGCAGTAACCTGTGGCACTTATTACCCAGAGACAGTCCACGCTTAACACGTGCTGTCCCCAATGGGCCAGGCAACAAACAGTTGTAGTACCCATCTGACAGCATGGTGGATCATCTGTTTTCATGTCACATTCCCGGGCCTTCCAGGGCCAAAAAAAAAAACGTCAGTTGGATTACTGCTACTCTCCTGACAGAGCAAAGGAGGAGGGCTGGACCATCGGACCGACGCCAAAGCAGAAAGGAGCAAGAAGACTTGTTGGGTGTTTAGGGAGCCTACATTTCACTTGAGGTAGTGGAGAGATATCAAGCAGCCCTTGCAGACTGCAGCAGAAGGCACAAGTGGAAAACTATCCAGAAGCCCGGCAAAAAGAAACCATAGTCGCAAGATTTCCGTGAGCGCCATGGAGGCTCAGCACAGCCCTGGCGTTGCAGGACCACAGAGCGCTTAATGGGGCCCCAGTTCAGCAAAACGCTGTCTGCATCTTCAAAGCATTTTGTTTGCCTAAAGCCAGATGGAGTTTTCCTATCAAAACACAAATGGAGATGTGCTAGGAGTAAAGTTTTCAGGCAGTTTTCTACTGAAAATAAAAGAAGCACAGAAATGGAAAATTATACATATCCAGTGTTGTTTGAAACGATATCTGCCTCTGTGAACATCCTTAGAAATGAGTGTTTCATACTAGCCATTAAGAAGCAAAAGATAAACCGAAAGACTAAATTCAGGCTTAACATTTGAAAGGATTGATATTTTACTGAACGACAGGGGAAAACAAATAAAAGTAGCAAGACTGAGAGAGAGAAATTACAGAGGGTCTCTTTAGGGAAACGATGGGAAATGATTCTTTACTGGAATATGCCCATTTTTGCAGGCAATTGCTGCAAAGCACATACACACACAAAACAGGAAGAGGTGGAAATGAAATTACTTTTGGTCGAACATTCCAGCTACATGCAAAAAGAAGTGCTTGAAATAATCGGAACAAAATGTTTTGAAGTTATTCTACCTTCCAGCTGCCTCAAACTGATGAAGATTTTATTTCTGATGGCATTTTGACTTCCCCATTGCAGAGCGGGAGGGGACAGGGCACAGTATCTTAAAAATTCTAGCTACATTTTCTTGCATCATCACAAACCATTTTTCCACCATCTCGTTTACCAGCAGTTTTAACTTAACCTAAGATTAAAAACATATGGAAGTATTTCACTCTAGCTGGCATAAGCACAACACAAAAGTAAACGTTCTAATAGACATAAAAAGTCAATTTTCTTTACTACAATGTCTAATTTAGATCTCTGAAATTGTAAAATTAAAACCTATTCTAATCCATACTTACACAAAAATGCATTTCTAGCAGATTATAATATCTAACTGCTTATTACACAAAAATCTTGGAATGATGGTATTGTAAAAAAAATAATTGCCTAATTATGAAATCCTGATGATAAAGACACCATTGTCACGAAAACATCTGGGCTACCAGCCCCCCAGAATGCATGAAATTTCAATAGGCAGAGAAAAATCAGGAGGCAGATGAAAGAGGAGTTATAAAGAGGTCCAGAGAAAAACATCACCCACTGCAATTTCTGTATCGAAGTGCGGGTGATGACTGCAAACAAACAAGTCAGTAATAACCTATTCACAGTAGCAGAGCAGTAAATATGTATGGGGATATGAGGGACAATTAGCAAATATTATGCCTATTCTTGCATAACCTTGGAAAAAATATACATCTACTCTACCTCTCTATAATGACAACCTTGAAAAATATTCCTTGTATCAGGGTGTTAGAAGACCGTTTAGCAATCTGATGCCTTAGAATAAGAGTTGTCAAATTTGAACAGAGCGGCAATCAGTAGCATTTCTATAGGGTTTAACTCGCATTAAACATGATTTAAATTATCTTTGAAGAAAAAAAAGGGGAACGGGAATAGGAATGAAGGAGGCGGAAAGGTCAGTTACACGCAAACAGGAGAAGTATTGAGAAAAGTAGGAGAAGTTTGACTGTTGCATTCAGTTCCGCCCAACAGGGCTAATCACCAACAAGAAATCCAGTCCTTGTTGTTAAGCCTGTTGTAAATGTTATGTTAATAATGAAGTTAGTGGCTATGCATATTTTAGCCGCTTATGAAACGATGAAAGCTTTCCTTGGAAAACAGGGAGTACAATGACATTGCTATCCCAGATGTGAGATGTTACACCAAAAGGAGCAGAGGAAGCATGAGAACATCTGCAGTAGACTGGGGATGCAGTCTAGGGAGAGCAGGCATTGCCTGTGAGCCAGGATACGATCATGTTGGAAGGACCTCTCCCAAAGCAGGGCTTTTCTTTTTCCACCTGAGCCCAAGCCCTGAAGACGCGTACACATATAACTGGCCCTGAGCACGCAGGCAATTCCAGGGAAGCTATGAGGACTCATTGTTCAGATAGTTAAAAGTTAAATGTGTAAGCCTCCAGTAAGGCTTGATTTGTTATCTCTAACTGGAGCTCCCACCACTGGCAGTGACTTTTCACCACTGATCAGCCTGAACCTTGGACTCTCCAATGCAAACCTCATGTGCAAATAATCTGCAAGACCCCAGAACCAGACATCAGAGGATGATGTATCACTGACAGGCTAAGACACTTTTTTATGGGGGTGATTACAATGCAGATGGCATCAAAAGCACAGTAGCCTTCTCACATGGTTGCCATCTGTGATTCTCTGCGAAAGGTTATATCAGGACTCCTATTATAAAATGCCGCCGGCTGAGATTTGTAATTCAGTGGACAGCCAAGTTCTCAGCCAAGAAGTCCTTGCAAATGAAAACTGTTCAGTTGTGAGTATTCTGCTCATGTTGGATATTTTTGATCACTAACACGATAAAATCCACAAAGCAGCGTCAGCCTGTGCATCTGATATGTTTTCCATAAATGGCTCTGCACAACTGCCAAACTGATGGAGTCAATCACCTCCTTTGGCCTCAGGTCTGCCTGCTTGTTTGCACGGTGTTCAGATGGTAGGATGAAACTCACCCCCTGCGCAAAGGCTCACCGCAAGATTTGTACAGCACTTAAGTCTTCCCTAAGCCTGATATTTGGGCTTACAGGGGATTTAAGAAGCGTGTGCGCTGTGGAATGGCCTGCAGGGTGCTGGTGAATGGAGTCGCATGCACTAGGAAAAGCTTTCATATCTTCTAAAGAAGTGTTACTCTTCTGCCAAGTAAATAAAGATGCACCTGCTATTTACTTTCCAGCACACACTGTAAAGCTCATGTTAATTAAACTTCTAAAACACACAACAGAATAAATCTGTATTGACGTAACGCCAACAAATTGTATATGAACTCTCCCCCATGCACTTAGTAAATATTTGCTTGGAAGGAAATAACTTGCGCTGTCCTGGATAAAGGACAAGCCAGTTAGGGCACTGGAGCCAAGAGGCTCCTTTCTGCTGTCCTGGGCTCCAGAGCTGAAAATCGAGGACCCCTGAGTTGCTCAAACAGGTTGCCCAGAGAAATTGTAGATGCCCCATCCCTGGATGTGTTCAAGGCCAGGCTGGATGGGGCTTTGAGCAACCTGGGCTGGTGGGAGGTGTCCCTGCCCATGGCAGGGGGGATGGACCTAGATGATCTTTAAGGTCCCTTCCAACCTAAACCGTTCTATGACTTACACTGAGTTCAAACATCAGACAAACACATCAAAGAGGAGACAGCCAGGATAACGCTCACAGCCCTGATGCCAGGCTCACCGTTACGGTGGCCACTCATAGCTCTGTGGCACTAAAGGATCTTGATACAACATCAAAGACCTCAGTTTTTTCCCTGGGTGGTTTAAAGCTTGTAGCATAGGGATATGTCAGTGGCTGAAAGGATGGCTCAAATCTAAAATCACCCCCAAAGCTCAACATACATTACATTAAAAAGTCCCCTTTTCTTCATAGAAGTCAGTCCTTTTAAAGACTGCTGTAACTCTCAAAATCCAAGCACTAGAAATCTAGGAATACCGGGTCTGTTACTCATTTACCTTTAGGTGAATTTCCAAAGTACCCTACGTACGGATAGATTTCTAAAATATATTTTCTCTTGTCCAAAATCTATTTACTCCCAATAAAACCTACAAAGAACCCCAGTCAAACCTTGTTTGACATTTACAGATTGCCCTTTTAGATAATTCTAGTCTATTAAGGCAATTGCAGACTACACGGTGACTAAATACCCTTGTTAATGGCAAAGCTGCCTCTGACTTCAGCAGACAGAGGTTCATCCCTAAAAACCCATGAAATTTCAATCTGTTAGTATCCCTCTCATTATTAATATATTTTTGTGTATCTTTATAGCAGATGGACTGATTGCACGAGGCTGAAAGATGTCCAAAAGAGCTGTGTCTTCTACTTGGGAACAGGGTATGAAACCTAAGCACTCCCAAAATACATGAATCAACGCTGGCAGGCTGTCACAGCACTTTTCTGACTTTGAACCTGCACAATCTGAGATCTTTTTTCTTGGTGTCACGCCATATTTTGACTCTTGCCAGTTCTCGCTGGCCAGCTACAACTCACTTCTGACAAATTTCAAGAAAATTGCAACTATGCTAACAAAGCCTCTTAACCTTCACGTCGCCTCCCTGCTGAAGCACACGCAGAGATACATACAAGTGAAAAAAAAAAAAAGGGAAGATTATTTTCAACTGACACGTTACTCAGGCTCTCATACCTGTCTTTCAAAAACAGATTAGATAGCATTACTGTCCTGGATTACAGGGTCTGGGGATTTTGTTTAAGTTTCCAAGTAACAGTCATGGGGAATTGCTTTTAGTTGGTCTCTTGTCTTCTGCAATCCACAGGGATAATGGATAGATGCAATGCTGCTTATCAAAATACCATACTCCGTACCAACACCACTGCTGCTCAGGAAAGACAGGAGCATTATTATTGAATCCTCTATATGAATAAGATAAATACAGCTTATAAGAAGCCATATTTACATAAGTTTTGATGACTCATGCAACAGATAGAGAAGCCTTAGTGCACTTTTTTCTTCTCCTACACACTGCTGTGTACTCAGTGCTTTGTCTGGAGCTATTTCACAAAAGAATGTCTTAAGAGCCTTTTTTTCTCCCATATAAGAGCTGTTTCCAAACACCAATGCTATCTTCTGTTTCAACAGCATTGTCACCCAGCGTATCGGTACTGAGCTGTTTGCAATGCAAATGCATTGCAACCCACCAAATTTCAGCATTGGCAAATGCAAAGTGAATTTTTCATTCTGGTGTTGCAGTGCAATGTATTTGAAGAATACAACCCTGAATTTCCTACATGGCTGAAGCCAGTTCTTGCACCAACTATTACTTGATGTTATTAATTTAGGCCCTCATTCAGCAAATGCTGCAGTGAAACTTGAGCTCATGCGTAGGTTCATCCCTATTCAACAAAGTGCTGCTATGCAAGTTGAAAATTCAGTCTAGCTTTTCACAGCTTTTGTTTTTCAATACTTTCCATTCAGCAGGGGGGCAAGATTGTAAATGTTACCCATGTTAATTCTGACACACCTCAACTTCCTTGGTTTAGTATCTTTACGAAGAAGCCTTTGCCACAGCATCCAGCTCAAAAAGATCAAAACCACCCCAGACCTCCCCCAGCAAAACAACCAAACAAAACCACCCCAAACAAAATGAACAGCTTTAGCATGCATTTATGGGTAGCTGGAGGATGTTAGAACGTCAGAACTGCTGCAGAAATACCTTCTGGTAGAGCCCAGTGAGAACTTACAGTGAAGTGAGCGAGATGAAGCCAGGCTGCAGAACCGTCCCCCGGGCATGCTGGAAAGAGCAGAGTGCCTACCTTCCCACTTCCCAGGAACAAATCCTGGCTTGGGTAAACACAGCCGCACTTGCGAGAGCCAGCAGTAGCTCACATGCATGCAGCGGCCCCTTCAGAGTAAGTTCTCTTCTAGCAGTGATAGAGATCTAGACAGTGGAAATGTTATTTAAAACTAAATTCCTCCAACAAACCCTTGGTTCAGGGCAGGCCAAGCAATCAGTGACCAGCTGGATTTCCAGAACACACTGTGTACGGCACCAGGATGCAAAACCCACAGCCGGATTCACTTGAGACAAATAGTGTAACACTTCTGAAAAGCAGCTCGGGACATCCAAACTGAAATGCCCGGAAAGGGCACAGTTTCCAAGAAACGTTCCATGTCTGAAACAAACGGAGCTGGACTCACTCCTGCCCAAGATGGTCACTAGGGCCTCGTTGCTTTTATGTGCCACTGATCTTAAATTATGCCACCTTCCTGCCAGATGAGCTATTTTTTGGGGGTGTAATACTGGCTTTCCAAGCCCAGTGATTTAATTTACTAACGTTCTTTGATGTCTGCACATTTTGTTCTTTATTTATTTATTTATTCTGAATTGCAGCAGAGTCACAGATTACTGGGAAACTGAATCTCACCTGCAAAGTAAAACTTTTGGATGAGTTTCCTTTAAAGACTTCAGTAGGACAGCCGTATTTAGTAAAAAATTCTACTGCCTACATAGCAAGGGTTTGAGAAGATGACAACTCAAAAACTTCTTTGTTTTGTTCAGCTTCATAGAGAAAAAGATGAATTCTGCACTGACGGCTGATCCACTGGCACAGACAGAACAGAATGACACCTCTTGATGAATTCTACTGTATGCTTTAGAAAAAAAATAAAAATTTATGGAAAAGAATTTGGTCTACCTAATTCTGCAAGTTTTTAAGTACTTTCTAGAGCTGGTCACAATTTGTATGCAACGCTTAAAAAAAATAAAATCCGCAGCATTAAGGAAGACAAAACCTTTCTGCCTAAAAAAGTTGTCTTACATTGCTTTGGAGGATTTATACTCATATCTTTCCCACCAAATACTTTCAACTCACAGTATTACTTGCCATTGACCTTCTGGGAACATGGGGTTTAGGACCAGGGCAGCAAACAGGTGCAAATCTTCTCTGAGAGTAGACCACGCAGGGATTTTATAGGCTACATCTGTGGTGCCTAGCTTTAAATACAAGTTGTAGCCTTTGAATCAATTGGTAAGGAAGTACCAATCTGAATGCACGTGGCCGAAAACGCTCTGAGGAACCACTTTTTTGGGGTGTTCTCCAACACTGTCCGTGGGTTCCTCAGCAAGGCCTTCAAGCCCTCAGTAGGTGGATCTCCTGTCTGGTAGGTGGGCTAATTTGGGTGTCCTTTTTAGGCATAGATGCCTGATTGGATTTCTCCAGTGGCAATGCAGCAGGCTCATCCTCATAGGCCTCATCCTAAAGAGCCATGTAAAGAGTACTCAAAACCCTAGACTGTTCATCACCTCCTAAATAATTGCTAAAGCCATCCAAGAAAACCCCAACCCAATTGCTGAAGACTGCAGAGAACACACAAACCAAATGTATAATATATACCAGTAAACATTTTTCTACCTTAAAAAAAAGATACAGGTACTCATAGGTACCATTCCAATTAGAAATGTCTTCACCTTTTGGGATTCACAAGCTAATTTCAACAAATATTTCCTCCTGAAGATAAAAATAAGAGTGCTGTTATAGTAACAGAGCTGTGTTTTTCAACAGCCTCTATATTACAGCTGGTTAAAGCTACCAATGATGTGCTCTCCAGTAAGACAAAACAAACTGTTTGAAATTCAGAAGAGTGATAAGGTACCTTCAGCTTTGCTATGTTTAGCAGTCGGTAACCAAAACACATCCTGAGGTAAACACCAGAGGAGCCAGGCATGCACTTCCCCAGGGCTCTGCTCTGTGACCCCGTTTCCCTGAGGCTATCGCTTTATCCTCATTATAACACTTCAAGAAAGGACATAAACATCTCATACATTAAAATGCTCTTGACTTTTACGAGCAGCCTGATTCAGCAGCCCTCAGGGTGCAGTTGCATGACCAGCTCAAGCACATTTGCCCTTGAAGAAGCACTTCCGCCACTCCCAGCCTCCCTTGCGTGGAAAAATCGTGCTTCCATGGTTGAAAGCTAATGCTGGAAGAAAAGTTTTAAAAAGATCAGCTTTCAATTACTTTGCCACTACTGTGCTGATATGGCAGGAAGCAGAAGACGGAATCTTGTCTTCTTTGGTCTGAAACCAGCTACTCATGAATTGGTATCCTTGGTCGCACAACCCATCATCTATGGTGGCCCCCAAGGATTCTCACGCACACCCTGGTGTCTGCAGGAAATGGAGGGGACCTCAGCTCTGTACCTCAGAAGCACATGGTTGTTCTTGGTGTCGGTGGCCTGACAGGAATTCCACACTGAACCCATAGCCCTGCCACTAAGTGATTTTCATAAGGCATTTAATCTATCTCCCATCTTGTTTTCCTGATAGCATTTAAAAGCACTTGCCTGAGTTGTCTTCTTAAGCTTTAACTCTAGAAGTCACTTAGGCACATCTCTACCTTTGACTGTTGTGGATCTCCTTGTGGGTAGCAACAAAATGGCACCATGAAGATCCTTCCAGGCATATTTTGTATAGTCCTGTCATTTCAAAATGCATATTGTGATTGACAGCCTTCAAACTCCACATACTATCTACTTTCCCAGCTTAACACAGCACTCCAACCTCATTTGGAGCGTCTCATACAACAGCAAGACAAACAACAGTATCAGCAAGCACCCTCTAACATGGGGAGCGCTGCACAGATGACAGGGCAATTTAAGGGGCATGAAGATATTACACACTATTAAATGCCACTAAGGAACAGTTGTTAAGAGCAGATATAAAGACCTGTGAAGAGGAAACTATTCACAGCATTCAGCGCTGAGTTTTATTGTCCCATAAAGCTCAGCATTGTGCCCCATATGCTACAGCGTCATCTGAAGAAACTGTACCTACGATCTGATGTTTACATCTATAAACACCTCTGCAGCACAAAGGTTGCCAAAGATCAGGGAGCTGATTCAGCAACAGACTTAGTTTAATATTAAGCAGCAGCTCCATCAACAGGATTATTAATCTACTCAAATTCAAGGATCTGCCATGCACTTTGGCCAACTAGGGCCAAAATGGGGGATCATTTCTGAAAGGCATGTTGAGCCCTGTGACCCACGGGTGAAGTCTCACCTGCAAAAAGCGAGGGAGAAATCCACTGTTTTCCTACCACGGAAGCATGAAGGGACAGTTGTGCCCAATGTAGCCGCAGGGAAGAACAACCTAGGGCTGAACACGAGCAGGAGGTGGTGCAGGAAAGTACCAGCAGATGCAGGTGCCCACACCCTCCCCCAAACACACCATACAGCCATCGCAGAGCACACAGGCTGCACTCACACTGGTGCAGGTGAGGTCCTGGTAGGGTCTCTGGGTTAGGGATTGGCATCTTGCTAAGCAGGGAACAGAGATAGCCAAGAGCCTCTTTGGGTGCCACTTGCCACAGATCCCACCCATGAAAGCTTTGCTGAGAGTCCTGTACTGCTGACCGGTTCTCACAGCGTTCCCCTTTTCTAGATAAGGCTCTGTTCCAGCTTCTCAGGTTGTTTGCAAATCTGTGCTGCATTGCTAAGCGGCATACAAGGATATGTTTTCTGACAAAGTCCACGTCGCTTCTGTTCTTCAGAAGTCCTATTTTATTGTCGCTCAGGGATGAGGGCCTACAAGCCCACGAGCAGACACACAGATGGAGTTTATTCAGCAAAGCTGGTGACTGTTCTGCTCCTTAGCTTTCTTTGTGCCTCTGAGACAACAGTTTCCAAGAGACAACTGTGTTCTTGAGAAAAGCAGACTCCAAATTTGACTTTGGGTAGAGCCCTAAGGTGGATTAGACTGTCATTCTGCCCACCTCAACTGCATGCTGTAAGCAGCTTACTTGCAATATGACAGATTTAGCAAAAGTGACAGTTGCTCACTGTCCAATATCATTAGCTAGCCCTGCCACAAGAGCTCAGACACAGTGCTCCGCGTCCCTACAAAATCAGCTTATTAATAAAGATACAGCCTGGCTCAGTATTTTCCACACAGCTGAAGCAGTGCTTTGAGCAGGGGGCTGCCCGATCCACCCACCTGTGGAGACTCAAAATCAAATTCTAGCCAACATGAAGCTGGAACAGCAAATCGGTTCAATGAACTGGCATGTCGGAGGGACTGGGATGGCTAAGCATCTGTGCTTACCTTTATTACTCATCCTTCACTACCTTTAGTACTCTGGTCCTCGAAGCTATGGAGGGAATGGCAATCTAATCAAAAGGCGACTGAAGTCGATGAAAACACTGCAATTTATCGGTCTGCCTTAGGCTCAGCTCCCCAAGGTATCAGACAGCATCAGCACCCCTTTCCCCGGCCAACAGGGCACGGCACCTTCCCCAGGGTGCTCCGTGTCAGCAGTTAAGAGCCACACGGCTCTTCCAGGTAGACAGAGGAGGATGCACACAGAGGAAGACCTCTGCTTCCTACGTACATGTTTGTGTTGTAATGTTAAAACAAGTAATTCAATATCTGTTAATTCCTGCAACAAAATACTTCAACTAGAAAAAAAAAAAATTGGCTGAGTCAATCGGATTGTAGCAAACAATACCATTAGTCCCAAAGCCTCACTTTTATTTCAAAAAGTTTAATTTAAAGAACAGAACCAGTTTCACTGCTGATGACATAAAGGTTTAAATATAACCCCAGTCAAACCTATGATTTCCCCTTCACAGCCAGGCAAGTAAGACTGCATGCTGAACCATTCCCTCCCCTGCTGTACAAAACTGTGGGCTTGCGTAGCTGTAGCACATCTCACGTAATGCAGCCCGGGAGGAGGATTTCCCAAAAGCCTTCACAGTAATCCCAAGACCAGGTAATTGTATAATGTCACGTAGAGAAAATGAAATGTTTTTATTTTAACATATACCTGTAGGGAAAGAACATCCCACTATTTTACAATAAGGTCTTTAAAGATGTCCTGGGAAATTTGCCAAGAGCTACACTGAAATGGAAGAATGCTTAGTTATTTACTTTAGGGTTTTGCTTAGCACGTTGGAAATAATTCTTGTCCTCTCCCGTCCTCCCCCCAAAGTAAAAGCCTTTATTTTCTGAAGCTGGGGCACTTCTGACAAACCTGGCTCTGACCCTGCCGAGAGCTTCCCTGGCTGCAGCCTGGA
The DNA here is from genome assembly GCA_013398815.1 of Ibidorhyncha struthersii. NCBI lineage: Eukaryota > Metazoa > Chordata > Aves > Charadriiformes > Charadriidae > Ibidorhyncha > Ibidorhyncha struthersii. The sequence continues at coordinate 103,624 of VZSZ01007266.1, forward strand.
GCTGAACTCTCGGGGCTCAGCCTGCCCCCAAGACATCGGGGTGAACGGGGGCTGGGGAAGGCAGGGATTCGCCATCCCATCCCAAAGAACTTGGACTGCAAGCAGTGGCTGAGTTGCCAGTCAAACCCTGCTCTGAGCCACCTCCAAGCTAAAGCAAGAAACGCAGTAGTTTTAAAGCCCATTTTAATTCCCTGAAAGATTTGTAAGCACCGGAGAGTCATTTTACTGCAAAGTGCATCAAATGGCTTTACCTTGGTGAGATGGGTGCTCATGGCTCCGGCAGCTACCACGAGGTGGCCCTTAGGCATGTGAGGGGATGGGTGAGGTGGGTCGGTTGCTGGGGGTGTCTCCTATGGAGCCAGGGGACCCTTCCCGATGGTCCTTGGGCCATTTGGGCTCTCTGACGAGTCCTGTTGCTGTACTCCAGACACGCACGCAGCAGTCTGCCAGAAGAAGACCTCCTCCTGGCCTGCAGGCAAGAGGGGTTTGGCGTGTGCTGGGCACCCTCCGAAAAGCAAGATGAGACACGTGAGTGGGAGCAGGGGGGAGATGGGTGGTCCCATCCATGGACCACGCAGCTGAGGCGCGGTTGTGTGGGGAACCCATGGCTCCTGCCCTGGGGCAGGGTCCTCTCCAGCCCCGTGGAGGTCCAGCCCTGCCACCCAGCTGCCCCTGGCCAGCTCTTGCTGGCTGCTGCAGCTGCCCTGGACCATGCCGCAGACAGCTGTTCCAAGGATGTGAACAAAACGGGGGAAAAGAAGTAAAATGTATGTACCATATAACGGCCAAAATCACACCAGGGCAGACAGACGGCGACATGAACCCGCTCACCAGCCCACTCAGCTCAGATTCTCCAAATCATTCTCTCCATTATGTGACCTGCTTCTACACTGCTTGGCCCAAAAACTTCTCAAGGACTTTTCTTCGCCTACCCTTGCAGCAATGAACGTGTGCAAACATCTACAGTTCTCAAATTCAACGAGCAGGCAAGGAGATTTTAGAGGGCGGCATGAAGAGCACACTATGAAATTGTCAAGGTTTCAACAGGAAATATCCAGATACCTCCCATTACCTGAAAACCTCTTCTCTGCACAGTCAGTACCCATCCCTTCCCCCACCTTTATCACTGATGCCTTCACCTAAGTCTTTATGGTTATTTATGACCTTAGAATTGGGCTAACACTGCAAGGTTTTAGGGTTATTTGAGTGTTCCCCATGTGCATTTTAACATTCTGCTAATCTGGATGCTAGGTCGTGCTTCGATCTATTCTAGAAACACGTAATATAAACACAAGTCCAGGAACTCTCTTCCACAGCAGAGCTGCTGAAACGACTTCAAGCGGGTGGTAACACTGGGGGGAAAAAAATAATAAAAGAAAATTCACACTCCTGTTGCTTTCTCATGACCATCAAGAGATGCGTCCAGCTTTCTCATCTGAGTACTGGTAAGAGAAATACAACCGCTCACTCCAAGTTCTGGTCATTGCAGAAGTGACCAAGTGCTGTTGCCATCTGATGATTACACATGTGGATCTCTTTGTTTCCACTTTGCTTTTTGTTCTTTTAACACATTCCTGCCCCCGGCACAACTGCCAACAAACAAGCTGAAGGGGACTCTCCAGCAGCAGTTAGCAGGCCTGGTGTCCAAATACACACTAGATGGTTGTCTCCAGCATGGATGAGAGGCATCAGGGCACTGGACAAACAGTTTCTAATGCAGCAAGGTTGCTTCAGACATTCAATTTAGAACTTTATACATGTCTGGGGACAAATCTGCACTTTAGAGCCTCTAGCAAAGCTCTCAAACCATTTCATCTGGTTTCCTAAGCAGAAATGCTTGAGCAATCTTGTGCACCATCCCCTCTGCTTGGTCACCTTCTGATTTCTTTGGCAGCTTCAGATCAGCCTTGTCAGAGGTTTCAAGGAGAACCAGGCTCCTACAGTTGTGTGAGAGCAGGCATCCGACCTCAGTACCAGGGCTGAGCAGAGGCATTCATTGCATATGGGAGATCTTCCTCTGACTGCAGCTGAACTTCGCAGGCAGCTTCTGTTAGAGCCAGCCCAATGCAAATTAAGGGCCAAACTGCTCAATCTAAGGACTGACAACTGGTGGGGAACATGTGTTGAGGGCTGAAGCAGCTGCCAGCAAACATCAGCACCATCACAGGGCTGTGCTGCTTTCCTGCCGCAGACCTGCTGGGCTGGTTTACTCCTTAGGGCACAGCAAAACAAATGCCAAAGTCACGTTGTTGGGCATCTCTCCACCTGGTGTTTTAAGGGAAGCAAGGGAAACTACCTGCAGGTACCTTTGGTAGGATGGCTGTCGACTAACAGACACAAAGGTGCTCAGCGTTCAGCCCCGCGATGGAACACAGCCCCGTGCCTCTGCGCTCTCGCAGGCAGCACAGCTCTTGCAGCTGCACCACGGAGCCAGGAGTTTGGTCACATTATCTCCATGGGCACTTTCTCAGAATGCGTACCAATATCAGGAAGTCAAAGCAGTCCTAATGACCCTTGTCTACATCAAAATAACTCTCCTTCAAGAAGCAAGTTACTCCTTGGGCAAAGCACGCCTAGCACTGCTCTTGCTGAGGCTCTGGCTGGTAGGAGTTTTAACCAGGCTAAATTTCCACTGTAGGAAGGACTCAGGAAAGGTGCTGGCACAGTCATATCCAGGCAAGTCAGGGACAAACAATTCAAGCAATGCCAGCTGGGTCAGAGAGTGGTTTATTGAGGGGAACAACAGCCCAACAGCAGAGTTCAGATAAACTCAAAGCAGCTTCGCCCACAGGAGACTTGCAGCTGGATTGCAAATCTCAGCTCTGCACCACATTGTAATGACATTTTAAATTTTTTATTACCATTTCATAATGGTAATTAAACACAGACATGCGCACAGAGAGAAATCTGCTTGATATATAGGGCAAGGCTCACCACCTGCAGGCAGCAGCCGGGACCCTGCGGGCTCAGCTAATGGAGCTGCAAGAGTTACAAAACTACCGACACCACGGTGATCACACATGAAAAACTAGGCAGCTATGTGATATTTCTATACCTATGATCACTTATGGCGTTCTACCCGTGCTCAGCAATGCACCCAGTGCTTGGGGGCTTGCAGCATCAGAAGACCAAACTCCACTGCTGTCTTTGCAGTCCTGGGGGAACTGTTGCATTGCTGATGCACACAGGACTAACTCGTCTCTCCCTCCTGGAAAGGGAAAGCAGAGGTTTCTGCCCATCATCCTACCTGGCAAGACAGAAATTACCTCAAGGAGACAGTGGAGCGTAGTCTTTGAGGTGTGGTTAACTCCTGGCATCTATGTTTAAGTTCCCAGCAAGGCTGCCCATCACTTTCAAGTATTATGATTTTTATGACTAAGTATGTGCATATAGCAGTCTTTGTTTCCTGGCCAATCCTCTGCTGCGTCTGTTCAATTGCACCATACCCCAGCAGTAGGGAGCCTGGTAGACTGAAGCTGCGCTTTTCAGCCCTGGTGTGACCAAAGTTGTTCCATTTCAGTTCTAAGCCCAGGACCAAACTGGGTTGTTAGATTCCAGCCCGCTGAAACCAGCTCACAGGGAGAACACTAAAGTGGATGAAACAGAGACAGCCTATCCCCAAGTATCTCCAGAGGACAGCACCACTCGGAGTCTCAACATTGCCCACCACTTCTGATTTCTACATCTGGCATGAAGGATGGGTGGCACAGCACAGGAGAGGGAGGATAGACAGGGGAGCACAGTACGGCACTACGTTTTGGGTCCTGGGAGTCCTGCTGGGGAACAGGTCTAGCAGATATCAGTTTTCAGCTGGACCATTATCCTGCACCAGAACCAGACCATGTTTTGGTTTGGTTCTGGTTTGGGTTAAAAAATTTAAAAAACAGACCAAGCCAGAAAACCACCTAAATCAGGCTCGGTTCCTGCCTGAGGGGAAAGAAAAGCAACAATCCCAACTAAGTCGCAGTTCAGTGCCGTGCTGCAAGCTCTCACCAGGCAGCAGTGCGAGCCTGCTCAGGGCTCTGCTCCTTCCATTTCGTCCAGTTCTGTCCACAGGCCGCTGTTACTGGGATACAGATCTGCTCCATTAAACCTTTTGCACTTGGACACCAGACAACCTGCAGGTCAAACCCTCCTCTGTTTGCCTCTGGCTGGCACCAGCTGGGAACTAGCCAGCAAGAGAGACATCTCTATACCTAAATACAAACCTTATTGTCAAATCTGTGATCCATTTCTGGCCCAGGGAACGAGCCTGGTGGGATCCAGAAGGGAGCTCCAAGCCAGGTTTTAACAGACCCACTGACCCATTGCGCCGCGGGTGTGCTCCCTCCATTCTCCCCTGCTTCTTGGAGCACCACAGAAACCCACAGCTGTGACCTCAGGAGCACGTTCAGAGCAGTAAAAGCGTGAATTACACCTTGGCATCTGGTATTGTAGTTACCACCCCCCCCACTGTCCTCCCCAGGGTATAACCTAGAGTGAGCACAGACCCCAGACAGGGTCATGCTTGTAGGCCAGTCGTGGAGTGATCTTTACCGCACCAGATAGCTCATAATAAGAAACAGCTCCTGCCTTAACCCGCCTGCGATCTCCACAGATAATGTTTTTTATTAGTTGCACCCACTTATAGGAGGCAGCTGATGATCTTTCCCAAAGCCAGAAGGTGTTTCTGCAGCATGGAGAATCCACCTCCGTGGCACAAAGATGGTTATATGCCACGCTTGCCACTAAGGTGGGATTTCACCAGCTCATTTCCCTTCCCGAGGTCCGAATCCTGGACACCGCGGCCGCCAGCCTCAGCCAGCCCTGCCGCAACCCTCTCGGGGTGCCTGGGGTTGGGGCACGAAATGTTGGGGACCTGCTCCCTCCAACAATTCTGCAACAAACCAGAAGCTCGCTGGCGGTGGTGACATGCAAAAGAAGTGGCCACCACACATCCGCCTGCCCACCAGCCCAGAGATCCAGCGTAAAAACTGTTTGGCAACCAGTCCTCACGTAGCTCACGTGAGTCTGGAGTGGGACATGCCCTCGGGTTAAGTCCCCTCTGCTTACACACATCTCCTCACACAAGGGCCACATAGCCAGCTGGGGACCAGCCGGACCTGTGGGACCGCCAGACCCAAGCGCAGTGAGAGAAGGAGAACAAAGATGAACTAGGACGTGGGCCCCCGCAGTCTGCTATGCCAGCTGAATACTGCAAGGAACAAATGCAAAAGCCAAAGTGACAGGAATTGTGGCATCGAGTACCTTTTAGATGATAACACACACACACAAAAAAAAAGAAAAGCCTAAAAATTGAGCACAAGAGATTCACAGTCCCAGGGGAATACGAGCGTGTGTCTAATACCCAGTGATTTTTCTGTTGCACAGTTCATTTTAGGACAACGCTCCCCCTTGCAATGCCAGTCCCACAGCCTGGGGCTGCTCCGGATTTAGGCACCTGACTGTTCAGGAACAAACATTTCTGTTTGTGAATAATTCAGATCCCCTTGCTTGTTTAGGTTCACTTGAGCTCTGTTTCTGGCTGTTTGAATCTTTTGAGCTTACAGCTAACAGGGGCTGCGGATGTACAGTCCCCTTCCACAGCCCTTCTGTTACTGTAGGGGAACCACCGGTTTCACTCCTGCATACTTTAAGTGCCTACAGCACTTACAGAGCAAGCATAACCCCCGTAACATAACCCCGAAAAGCTCAGGCATTCTCTTTGTTGTTCATCTTGCTGCAAACCGAGATTGCTTTCTGCTCCCAGATGCGCATTTGACAGTAGCTCCACGAGAATGCTATGCATAGGAGCAGCTCTTCTGCGACAGTGACAAGCGCACCCGGACCTATAGCTCCAGTCTTAAATCAAAACAGACACGGGCATCCGGCACTCCAGGACACTGTCGTCCAGTGCGCGCTCACCAGTCAACATCAGCGTGCTCACTCCCACAAGCAAACGTACCAGCTGAGCTGCGAACAGGCACAACTCCCCAAGTGCAAAAAACAACAGCAAAGCCCCAACAAGTTATATATATTCCGAATAGCATCGACATCTTGCAATCGTCAGCTGTAAAGCACTTCACTGCCTGAGCGCAGCCTTCTCTCAGAAAGTGTTATTACCACTATTAAAGGAAAAGCCATTGTGGCTTAAGCGCAGCATATTCTTAATTGTGTTTCATACACATTAGAGGAAACCAGAAAAACAGTACAAACAAGTTACAGAGCAGTTTCACAAAGCAGCAATATCCTAAAACGATGTGTTTCAGGCAAGGTGCTAACCGTGCGGAGGGGCCGTGCTTGCAGAGGTACCATCGCCTGCACCCACATCTCAGCCTGTAATTTTGGAGCCCCTTTCCAGCACCATACACACTAACACAAGTGTGTGCACCCCCCACACACCTCCCCACCCCGAGAAACACATTCCTGACTTACCCTTTAGCCCGCCAGCAGCCCCCAAACCCTCTGAAAGCTCCTGCAGAAGAGTTGACGGAGTTTTACCTC
>VZSZ01007266.1:110111-129028 GCA_013398815.1 Ibidorhyncha struthersii
GGGGGGCAAGGTGGGCTTGGGGGCAGGCGTGAAAAGCACAGCTAACAGTATCAAAGAAAGTTCAAAAGGTGCCTGACGTTTATTAAGAGGCATTGCTACTATGAAAGGACGCGGTGCGATACTATAATGTTCCTTAGCCCGCTGAAAGCAGCTTGGCCTAGATTTTCCTGTACTGTTTGATGTGACCATTCATGCAAACAAGAGTAAAACTTTCTCTTTGCTTTTAATTAAGCGAAAGAAAAAAGTGACACGTACTGAAGACCTTTTTCTGCTGTCATCTGGGTCTTCTGGGCTATCATCGGGAGGAGAATATGCAGCAATCAGCCCCATTGATTAAACTATTAATAGAGGCAGACAAACAGATGCGCTCAGCAAAAGACAGGACAAACCCCATGCCCTGTACTTCTGGACTAGATACAGGCATAAACATTATTTTACCAAAGGCTAATTTGGTATTTTAGCAAAGTGGAAACATTCTCTAGCACACTGGGCAGAAGCGAATCATGCAGCATTTTAATCTGCAGAAATCAGAGTGAATAAATAACATTATTGCCTTCACTCTGTTCCCACAGACAAAACCCCACCAGTTTTTGTAAGACAGGTGCCAGATCCTGTATTTGAAATCTCATTTTAAACAAAACGTGGCTTGTAGTCATTCAGGAGGTCCCGGCGCCCATGAATCATCGGTGGGCACAGTACACAGCCCACAAACGCATAGGGGCTGTAGCTTTAGGACAGACATAAAACTCTTATGTAAGCCATAATCCTCTCAGACTCCTTATTCAGTGATTTTAAGATCTGTGCCGTAGGAGCCTGCTGGCATCCCAGTGGCTTTTAACCAGTTTGGAAATGGGGAGACTCCAGTTGCAGCGCAATCCCCTTGCCGACACTGGTGTCATCATCGGTACCTGGCTCCACCTCGCAGGGTTTCGGAGCACAGAGCATTTCTGTACACTAATATTTCGGTCCTCTGCAGAACTGGCAGTGTTGCTTTCTGTGCTGAGTGAATCACCAGGATTAATCTCCTGCAGAGTTCACTGAGGCTAACGATAATCAAGTTAAATTTACACTATATGATCAGAGTTTAATTAGGTACTGTTATACAACTCCTATTAATTACAGCGATAATACCCTTACGAAATGCCGATGGGAGGGTGGGGCTGTGGTCGGAGGGGGTTTGGCTGCTCAGATGGTTTCAGGAAAAAGCCACATTAAAATGCTCTGTGCATACCTTTGGTTACCTGCTCACCTCTGACAGTGCTCGAGATGAAACCAAAAGCTTAAAAAAAAAAAAAAAATTACAGTCCTTCAAAATGTAAACCTAGGAGACAAGATTAAGGACCTCCCACATGCTATGCTATCACCTTCTGTTTACACCAAGAAGCAAGAATGCCATTTAAAATCCCAATGTGCCAGAATCATTATTAGCTTGCTCTGCTCAAAATCCTACCCAGAAAAGCCCAAGGTGATAGGACTCATTTATTTTGCGCGGACAGTAACTCGCTTGAAACCAAGGCAGGTCTTCCTGATATTATTTAAGTAACTTTCTCCTTCCCTCCCTGAGTTTGGCCCCCCAGATGACCTGTTAGGTCAGGGAAGACGCCCGATCGTGCTCAGCATTTGGTTTGTAGGGGCACAACCTCCTCTCCTGGGACAGGGATCCCACGTATGCCCGGGTGACTCCCTCCTCTCCGTGCCCCTGCAGTGCATCAGGACGCTGTGGGGAGAGGTGGCTCACCCGAACCCGTCGGTGTTCTGCCAGAAGCTGGGGTGTCCCTGCCAGGGGAACGCCAGACCACCAGCGCCGGAGCAGCCTCCAGCTTTCAGCGCTTGATAGCAGCCGTGTTAGGAGACAGCTTGCACTGCGTGACATTTCAAGCCTGAGACTAGGTCTTTACTTTCGGTAAATCTTGCCTGAGGTGTCCTATAGGAAGAGCAAAGCTTGTGCCACGTGGCTTCCGTGTAGCATCTGCTCCATGTGTTGTTGGAGGGCTTCAGTGAAACCTGCAGGAGACCATGTGCTGTAACCGCTTTTCACATGGCAACACCAAAACTCCGGCCTTGCGCCCCTATGGTCAAAGGCGCAGGTGAAGGTCTCTTCTTCCTTAAGTAAAGAAGCAACGCAAAGAGCGAGGGTTGTTGGCAAGAACAGATGCTGCTCTTGAACGCAGACACCTGTATGAGCCTCTGACATCCAGACTCCCTCTCCTCTGCGACTCACTTTGCTCAGTAAGCGTGTCCCAGGAGAAGCCCTGGCACTTTGCCATTGCTGCCACTGATGATTATTTAATTAAAACCCCAAAGGAGGGGAAATGCATTTCCTTCTTCCTGTAAGTTTTTCCACCCTCTTCACCGGACAGCAGCAAACTAGCACACCTCAGCACCCCACTTTGCGCAAAACACAGGTAAAAGAAGCAGTATGTTGTGCTAGATATTAATTACCTGGCCCTGCCAGCTACACGATTATCTTGTTAAGTTTTGGCTATATACACTAAACCGGCCCTTTACAAAAATGGCTGGAGGACACTGTCGCATGGGATCCAGGCGCAGAGTGCTGTTCCTGAGGCCCACCATTACAGCCAGCTGAACCGTGCATGAAGGAGTTATTCTGTCCCCCCCGGCAATTCCAGAGCCGCCTGCACGGCCCTGTGCGTCCCCTGAGCATGGCCCTGCACCTGTGCCATCAAATCCCCCTCTGCGTCCCTTTGTGGCCAGCTCTTCCAGGGATAACAGGAGCTGCGGCAGGGGAGGGAGATGATGGTTTCTTGACAGCTCCTTGCTCTGCAGGCAGACTGAGACGGGCTCCAGGACCGTAGTACGTTCTTCTCATGGTCCACGGGCACCAGAGATGCATATGCTTTAGGAGATCCTTATTCTCTCCCAGCCCTGGGAGTTCCTAGCCAAGACTATGAAAGGACCCTTGCTTTTCTGGAAGCACCTGGCTAGCAGAACATCTCAGTTCCCTTGCTGGGATTTTTGTTTGATTTAGGCACAAAGGACTCGCTATTCCTCCTCATTCCTAACTTGAGCAGGGGCTGGCCGCAATGCATAGCTGGGACCGGGACATTCCCCGCTAAGGGATGCCTGGAGCACCTCCACACCCTTATCTCAGGACAGCAGCGCTCTGAGGGAAGAGGCTTTGGCCAGGGCCTTTATCTGCTGTTGTGATGCTTTTTGGTCCCTAACTGCTGAGAACGGCACTTGTGACACACTAACAGGAGTGCAGTGACGCTCCTGCAGCAAGGCGTTGATTTAGGAAGCAGAGCCGCTCAGCCCACTCTGCTCTTGCTGATGTAGTGACCTGGTTTTGTCAAGACTGTTTTTCTCTTTTCGTCTTTGATGTCATTTTGGAAGGCAAGTCATGAGATTTTCATGGAGGCATTGACTCAAAGTTGGACTAAAACAAAGCCAATCACAATGCCATTATAAACGAATGAGGGTGCAATTTCCCCTTAGAGGATTATTATACTATTTAGGGTTCTACCACATTTATTTCTGCAGTTTAGTAATCACTTTCATGCTTCTCATCAGACTATACTCTAATCCATTTATACTTTAATGTAACAAGTCACAAGGATTATCAGCTCGTAATAAATATGTTCATCCCCTAAAGCATTTAAACAGCCCCTACAGTTTGTAAAGAAGATCTTGCTTCACCATCAAGCTGCAAAATATGCACTGCATAAGTTACTTTTCTGTCAAACAAAATATTTTTGGGCACACCAATACTATCTTCATTATAGTATACTTTTAAGTTACTTTTAGCATAAGGGAGGGTTTGGAAATCACCGAGATTGCCTTCTGGGTTAGGAATTTGTTTACCTTGCACTCTTAAGTTTGGAATGATATATTACATTCAGCCCATGCACAGGTTTATGTAAAACCAATAGATCACTCCTGAAATTCAAGCTAAGGAAAGCTGTTGATAGCAGCTAAGGGGAATCCACCCCAAAAAGCCCCACCTGACTTGCACTTAGGTCAGTCCTAGTGCTGAAGTGCCCATGAAACCATACTCACTGAAGCCAGCTGAAAGCCACTCTCTCTGTCAAGAGGTAAAAATCTCTCTTGGCTTACTGGCCTGTAGTCAATCACAGTATTTTTCCACTTGCAGCTGTCTTGAGAAGAGATGAGAAACTAATTATTACCTGTCAAACTCTAAAGACATTCCTTTGCCTATTCATAGAGCTGACCAGTGTATTTTTCAGCAGAATTCTCACCTGAGCTTCTGGTGCTCAGCCTACCTGCAGCCAAAATCCTAACGGAGTTCGTAAGGCAGGAGCATGAATTACCCTGCAGAGCCTTAAGTCTTTGAACTTCAATGCACGGTTCAACTTCCCATTTCTGCCATGGTGGAATCTCTTCCTGCTCCCACATGCTGCCTCTGCCCAAAGTGGTTTTCCCCATTGGAAAATGTGAAGTTGATGGTCCAGGTTGCTTTCATCCTTTATTCTTGCAGATACATGTTCTGTTTAGCATCCCGTGGGATATAAAGCTTAACCCTTTGCTACACATGACCCAGTCAATCGCTCGCACTTCTGCAGGTTCATCTATCAAGAACTCCATTCACAGCAGCACACTTGCTGTGAGTTCCAGGGAAAGAAAAGTGCTGCAGCATCTCCAAAACTCTTTTAACAGGAATCCATAGATAGTCTGGCCTTAGCCGCAGCCACACAGAAAGAAGCTTGTAGCTCTGGGCTGATGGAGAGAGCACGGACATGTCTATCCTGCCGCCTCTGTAATTGCAGCCAGGCCCTCCCACCCTAGGGAACGGTGAAGGGAGGAGATAGTTACACATGGAGTTCTTACTGCTTCCAGAAAATCAATCTCAACAGTCTTTTCTTAGTTAAGTACCAGTCATCCCAACATCTGCAAGGCAGTATTAAGTGTGCAGTGACCAAACAGGAAAAAATTGATGTTCAGAGCATGGGTTTCTTTCTGCAAATCTTTTGCTTTACCCCTCCAGATTTCACTAAAAAGCAGTACTTGGAAAAACAGGGCTTGCTCTTGTGAAGCTGCTGAGTTATTAACAACATGCAAGAGAGGGAAAAATACCTGTCCAGACTGAGAATTCACACCCAAGTCACTGTTTTGGCTTCATGCGCTGTCTACACCGAGACACTGATCAGCATCTAGGCAAAAACAATTCAAGAGCTCAACTCTGTTCCAGGTTACACAGTATTTACATCATAAAAGGAACAAATCTTTATAAATGAACATAATCAGTATCAGGCTCAGCTACATAACAGTATCTCTTTTCCCAAGAGTTTGAGGTTAGACCGACAACCCACATCCACCTGTAAGCCAGTTTTCAGGGCCAGCTCTCCAAAGTAACCAATTCGTACTGCAACTGGTTCCTCACACTCTCTCCCTAACACGTTGACAGAGGACACAGTAGTGCCCCTAGTCACGTCACCTGGTTTATAATCACATTTTGAGGGAAGAGCAGAGTTAGAGAAGCCAGATCCCATAACGTGAAACTTTTGGGAGACACCAAGAAGGCCTCTTATGCCGGTGCACCCCTACCAGGGATTGCCCACGGGGGGGCTTTAAACCAGGATCTGCCAGCAGGGATGCTCAGAAGACCTTTGCTCCATCTCAAGGAAGCCCAATGCAAAATCCACAGCTTCACAGAGAAATCAGCTACTGTTTACGAAGTGACTTGTACTGATCAAGCTCTCCTTTCCTCTCAGCTAAAACTCACAGTACATCCACAGTGCAGAGCTGCAAGGCCGTACCTCAGTTTAGCTTTAAACGAGCTCGGCTGCGTTAACGCGGGAGTCAGCTCCAGCTAAGGGCGCCCTCTCACAGCATGGGGCTGCAGCAGCAACACCGACTTGAAGGACCCCCACCCCTTTCCATCCTCCACGCTCCCTTTTCAGTTACACCAGGACAATCACTTGCAGGACCGTTTCAGTCAGAATGAAAACAGAGGGGGTTTTTATCCTAGATCAGTGTAGCATCTTGTCTGTCCTGATACTCTCCATCTACAGGATTAACAGGCCCAAAGACAAAATACTGCAGGTCTCTGCTTTCTAGTGCCTGTATACGTATCGGAGCCACAAACCTTCTGGCATAACCATGAAGGTGACAAGCACACCAGACTAGCATCACTGTAAATATGAGCAACAAATTACATCTAATGCTGTTTTCTTCACTCAGGGAGCAAACTTTGCAAAGCTCCTTAATGCCCAGAGATGCAGTTTTACTGTGGGGAGGAATTCTCCTCTTGTGAACTCAATGCTCAAACAAGCTCCCTGGTGAGGTAAGCATAGGCTGCCTTTTAATACAAACACAAAACTCACATTTAACTTATTAGCTGGGGGAGGAATAGAGATGAGGGTTGGATGAATCTCATGAGTCATCGTTTCTGTAGGATAAAAAGCAAGCTTGTCTCAAAAAAACCAATTCATTTGCCTCTATTGTGTGTTGCACATAGAAGCACTTAAATAATAAAAAGATTAATAAAAACACTTCCACCAATTGTTCTAGAAAAAATGAAAAATAGGTTTTGGATTATGAAAGAATATTCTTTAAATACACAAAAAACAACCCCATTTCGAATGGCACAATGTTTTGGGAGAGGGAGACAAACGCAGATTAGTCATGCTTGAATGTACTTCCCCAAACAATACACTGCTTAGAGCTAAGGCTAAGGCATGTACATACGCAACAGCATACAGGAAAAGTTAGGGTCTGTGTATTAGTTTAATTCCTTTATCATTTACTCACTGCCTTATTCCTTCCAGTCTCGTGCCAACCCTTCCCCCAGATACCACCACGTGCGTATTCCGCACCCTGACCACTGAACCCATTCCCAGCTCAATCTTGTGGGCAGATGAAGGGATGTGCTCCCAAAGTGCGAAGCAGGACAAAAGCACAGCGCTAACACTATTGAAAGGATAATGGAATCACACAGTTCCAGTGCAGCATCATCCTGCAAATTTCAACTAGCCTTTTTTTTTTTTATTGTTTTTATTTAGAATTTTAGAAGCACGTGAAAGGAAAGGATGAGGCAGAGCAAAGGCATGCCTGAAAGAAGTTGAGAGAAGTCTAAAGGCAGCCAAACAATGGCAATGATCTGCCGAGACAGAGATTTCATGGAATGCTCAGAAGAACTGCCAAAGAAGGAAAGCATGTGCTATGGTGTGAGCTGCAAAGACTTTGAAAAGAACATCGAGCTATGCAAAAGTGGGTAACATTCCAGGTATCCACTGATTCAATATCTGACCAGAAACAATCCCTAAAAAAATCCCTGTGGATGAATGGCAGACAGTACTGAGCACAGTTGGTCAAAAGATTCAAGTTTCAGTCCCTTCCCCCACTCACCCTCCATTTCTAAACCTGCTCCCTGCCATAGCACGCAAAGCAAATCCCTTTACCTCTCCGAGTGCATCTACGCATAGTAAAGATGTGTTATTTTTTCTTCTGTGGAGACAGAGCTCAGAGGCGCAGCCCAAGGACCCCAGGAGTTACTGTTATCACGTACAAACTGCACTAAATCCTCTCTACTTCCACTTCGACACATTTGCTGTGTTTGTTTCCCAACGCCCCGTTAGCCTGACCTATGTAGTTATATGGTGACTTCTTCAGGACAGCGATCAGCTCTCACTGTGCGTTCATAAAGATGTAGTGCAGCAGGATCCTGTCTTGTTCTTTGGATATTATGGCAATGAGGAGCAGTCAGTACGCAAAAAGGCAAGCACTACAGAGGGCGATACCCAGATACTTAGTGGTACGATCTCTAGGAAGGTTAACTGCTCCACTGCAACACAGTGAACCTGTGGATCCTGCCACACATAGTATTCTGTCATGTTAACATCAGGGTTTTTTTGCACAAAGGGAATATGCAGGGTATTCTGGGGAACAAAATCCATCAATACTAACATCAGAGTTTTACCCAAAAGCTCTTCTTTTGGCTAAAGACTAAGTAGCTTAAATTTGTACTGAGTCTCAAAAGCCTAGTTCAAATAAATTTTTGTCCTGGGGAAATATTAAGAACAGATGGTGTTTTTCAAAGACTGTTAAGAGTAAATGATGGCTTTATACCGATTTTCCACCGCTAGGAACGCACATCAGAAAAAAGAAGAGTCATTCAGTGTCCTATTACTGATGGGTAACTCTTCTTATCCGTCCATATCACAGCACTCCTCGCACAGGTACCTCCAATAACTCATTTTCTGCATTTCATATGGTTACCAAATTCAGGACCAGCCCTTGTTAATTCTGCAAAAGCCAGGATCACAGGCAAGAGGACTTCCCTGATGATGCAAAGTCTCAGCTGTTCATCACAGGAGTCTGGAGCACACTGGCTTCCACAAACACAGCAATTCATCTTACTGGTCCATCAATCTGTACAGTAATCTTTGAGGCTGAGCAAGCTGCTGAGTTTGAACTGAAAAAAAACTGCCTTGGCAGAATTCAAGGAGACAAGACAAAATAAATTTCTGTGTCTGCTTTACTGGTCAATGAGTTCACGTATTATAGCCACATACAGATACGATCAACTGAACTTGTGCTTACGTTATCAGCCATGTCATTGCATTGCTGCTTAACTGAATAAAATTGTAGCAAAATAGTTCTGGTGCTGTGCAAAATTACCTGCTGTGAAGAATGACGTGTTCACTCTTTGAATAAAGTCCATAAAAAGCATACAAAAGTTGTTTATCCCATCAAATTGCAATTTGGACCACGCAAGCTGACCTGAGGTAGAAAGTTCACAAGCCACTCAGCTCTGCTTCCAAATTAATCCCTTGCATAAGCTTGACATAATGCAAACATGGCTTTTTGGCATGGGCAGGCTCCTTGAAGAGCTGCATCACACATTCCCATGTGCTCTCTAAGATTTCCTTACCAAAACGCTCAGTGTAATTTTTTTTCAGAGCTGGAAAAGTGAAAGCATCCTTTATCACACTGACAATGCTACTCAGGGTACTTAAATGTTCTTAAGTTTTGGAATACGCTAAAATAAAACTACATTTGAATGCAGAGTTGGACTGGTTTGAATCTAATAAGCATACGACAACACAGAAACATGCTATTATTTTAGTGTTTGTTAATTACTCCTCCCAAGGCCATGACAAGCAGCTATCTGATTAAGAATCGTTTATAAAATTGGAAACTTTTTTCCCCTGGCATTCCTGTTTTCATGCCTCAAATACCACAGCTGATAGCACCAACAATTCTGAAAATTCATAGGCAAGAAAGCACAATTCCCACTAATTGGTATAAAAACCTCCTCTCTCCCTACAAAGCTCAATGTAGTCTTAACTAGGGATCACAACAGATGTCACACTACAGAAAATTATTTGGTCCCATCAAATGCACTAGACAAATAGCTAGGAGAGGTAAAGAGGGAGAAGTGTTAAAAAGAGCGAGGAACTGCTGCTGCTTGCAAAAGTATAATGGGTTAGAAATAAATGCTAGCTACAAATAAAGGAACTGGCTTAACGTTAACAGTTCAGTCAGTCATTACCATGAAGAGAGGTGCCATTTTAATTTTATTTCAAATATAAAAACCAAGGAAAGATCCAGTTTTCACTTAGTAAAACTGGGAGCTGTGAAACAGCTGCTATCCAAGATCATTTCTAATAACCCTGTTGAAGTCACTAAGCGTTAAGGCAAACAGAGAACCCCCCTATTAAGCACACAAAATGTTGGGCTAAACCTGCAGATGAGGAGCTACAGCCACCCCACATTCAAACGCAGCTAGCTGCGCCTAACACACAAACAGCCATCAAAACAGTTCCAACACCCAATTCATCAGAATCACCTTTGGTTTGGAGTTTTTGGTGAGGGCATACTTCACCCTGGGAGAAAACAACACCGTATTGAAGACATACACAAGCTTCTAATGGAAACTGGCTCTACCATAATGCTTCAAATCAAGAATCATCCAATGCTTGCTAATTCTATAGGAATTCTAGGAAAGTGCTCAAACTGCAGCAAGGTTTGAAAGCAAAGTGGGTTCTTCTGTCTTCTCTATCAGACACAGGACCATCAAACATCATTCTCTTCAAATAAGCTGTATGAAGCATTCCAGCCATGGAGCTAAACTTTGGTACTTCCAGTTGATGTCCAGCACCAGCAGAGCCATATTAACGAGTCAAACAAGTTAAAAGAAACTCTGCATCTTGAGGATGAAAAACTGCAGAGGCATTAAACAGTTCCTCGGTGCTGCCTGCAGCATGGGCCCCTACCCACAGCAGTTTTTGTTCTTTAATTTTTACTGTGCTACTCTCACTCTTAAATCATTCTTCAGTTAAGAAGAGTTTTAATTAATAACACACCCCCTGTGCCTACGCCGTGGGCCATTTACACTAAAACTATTAAACCACACAGTGTCACGTGCCAACCATAAGCATCAAAAGCGTTTTGCAGCCCTGTGCTTGCACTACTGTCAAAGCACAGTTGCAAGCGAGCACCTGATCACTCCTAGAAACACTGGGCACCCACGGGAATCATCTTGGCAAGAAAAGGCCATCCAGAGCTGGCAGGACAAAGAGGGTTGTGAAACGTGACAGCAAACCAGCATCGAGAAAACTCAGTCCCAGGCGCTCAGCTGGACAGCCGCCAGGTTAGCTACCCAACTTTCCAAGCTCTTCTCCCTGGTCATCCTTCACCACAAAGCTTCCCAGCGCATATCCCTGCCTTCAGATATGAGAATGACTGAGGGGGCCTCAAACGACACAGTATTGCCTTGTTGCAAGCTCCAGTCAAGCACAAGAGAGCCTCCCCTCACGTGGAAACAGCGAGCACTGTTTCCTGTAAACTTGAAACAAGAAACTCATGGGTCTCCCTTAAACTGCGAGTTGATTAGAGCTAATGAAACATTAGAGTGGCAGTTGCTCTTTTGTATTTTTAAAGAAATATTTACACTCCAAGGGCTTGACCCTGCCCTCAGAGCCAGTAACGACGCTCGTTTGTACAAGACAAAGCTGAATAAATGTGCCCCAGATCACATATTGCAAAGCTGTCAACCTATAAGCAACTTCAACTGGAAGTTAAAAATGGAATTGGCTTGCTATTTTGTGTGATTTACATTTAATATTTCAGATCAATGGCTCCGCATAATCCCCTGGAGAACAGTGGAATAAACAGTTCTGAGCAAAAACATATGGCACTTCAGTCATCATACAGCAAGCTGTGCCAGCGCATTCCAGTCCTCACCCTACCCCAAGTCCACCCCACCACCCCAAGTCACTCCTTTGCTTCACAGGACCTCTTCCTCCCTGGGCTGGAGCCCACCTACATTTCAGTCATACCCATATTGTGTTAGTTTGTAATAATACATGTGTGGCCAGGTTCGCTATTTCAAGGGCCCTCTCCTTTCCCGTCTCTTACCCATCTGCACTACCACCACCAATACCCTGCCTGCAGGCTTTGAGCACACCCTGTCCAGTTGCGTGGGCTATCAGGAGCCTTAACACAGATTAACTACAATAATTGTGCAGCAGGCTAAAAACTGTCAAAATTGCAATAACATTGAACATTTTAGTGTTCACGGATGCACTAAGTGAGAACATATTTTTCAGCCAGCACAAGCTCCCCTCCCCCATGACGACAATCAGGCAGAAAAGCCTGCCATCTAGTTTGTCACGCTGCATTAGCAGCATGGCAAAATTACATCCGTTAACTTCCTAGCAGTTTGATAGCGTCCAGCAACCATCACTGTAAAAATTACACAGGAAGCTGGGGGTTTTGCGGGGTTGTTTTGGGTGTTTTGGGTGTGTTTTAACATTAAGTGAGAGTTATTACTACGCCGTCTCTTACATAGCAAAACACAGGTGAGTAGTATTTTGGTTTGTTGCAAATATAAAGACTGTTAAACATTGATGTACATTAATCAATGTTAGGGTATGACAAACAATACCCATTAACAACATGATCACCAACATCACCATTTTCTCTGGAGACTTGCTACTCAGCGTGAACAGTTAACCGATCAATTAAATCGGGCATCCCTAACCACAAACCAAAGCTGATCGCCTGCATGCTTTCAGAGGCTGGCTACCCACCACAATGTTCTGCAGGCATTTAGAAAAACCCCAAGAGATGTGATAAGAGGTACAGAAGAAGAAAACTAAAGTCATTTTGAGAAGTCACTGATTTTCTGCTTCTCAATTCTCCTCACTGCCTTTACTATTTATAGTCTTGGAAAACATTCCAGAAAATTTCTGGATCTCAGTCTCAAGATATTTGCTCACGCCTAGATACAATTGCTTGCTTTAGCTAAACTGCCTAATTGTCAAGCTATACAAACACATGATGGCCCACTAAGTGAGAGGCAATTCTGAAGTACTGAATGGCTTATGCTGACCGAGTTCTCCCAATTTTGTCTTTAACTACAGTTGTCTCAAATCTATTCCTAGTAACAAAATGAACAAACTCACAGTACCACTTTAAAACAGATCATTTTATAGAAAATAAAAACCAAAGCAGCAACAGTATTAATCACTCCAGAACTTTGATCACTTTCCATATTTGTACTGTATTATTTAAACTCTAGAAGAATCACAATGGCAATGAAACAATTAAAAATTGCCATGAGAATTAGCTTTAACAGGAACATCAGATACATGAAACACTCAACCTAAAAAGAGTACAACACGGCTCTTGAAATATAATAAATCTTAGTACTGGTAAGGCACAACAGGAGTCCCAGTAGGGCACCTACTCCATGTACGCTTCACATACTGGCTGCAGTTTCTGTCCTTTGAGCCCCCTAGTCACGGTGTAATTCCACTGCTTGACTGCTTTCATTGCACCACTTACTTACCTGAGCAGTTGTTTCAGCTTCTGAGCATAGGCAGCATAAAACCTGGTACATGGCTGTCAATATGCAGAGACTCATGTGTTGCCTCTTTTCTCAAGGAGAACATTGAGGATTAAAGCATTATCAATGGATGGATTAACGCTCAGCTCGTTACCCCCGATTGCTGAGACATTATAGTGCCTATACTTACAGCACAGGTCAAACTTTTCAGATTTTTCTAACTAAACAATTATAATAAGCAATTATTTCACTATTATTCCTAGGAAATTACCTTAGTGTCTACGGATCCTGCTATGTGAAACATAGACTACATATAGCACAAGACCCAGCTAATAAAGCGTGACAGCTATGTTCCCATTTATTCTCCACTATAAGTGGAGTTTTAAAAAAAAGCTACACCTGATCTATTTGTTGTAAGCTGAGCGTTGTTGTAATACATGAGCAGTATTAAAGTGATTATTCAAAAACTGGTCAGTACAAGTGGCTGTTTACTGGATCTTGTATTGCGGGGTAGTTCTTTATTAAAAGGCAGTATTTATTCTACAATATACAATTCATATACTGGAGAATAGGAAGCCAATATGCCAACGTACAAACTAAATTTGTGTTTCAAGTACTATGAGACCGTTCTCCAGTCTGCTGGCAGCAACCTGACAGTGGGCTTCTGGATGAGGAAGGTTAACGTTTCAGAAACAAAATGTAAAAATTGATTTGTTAGCGTGACATGGTGCATTTGCTTGCGCACACCTGGGATGGGGGTGGAGATGAGAGGAATGAGACCTGGGAACACATTCCTCAAGCCATCAGATACGAATAGCTGATTTTTGTCTCATTTATGGATAAGTTTTAACATGGACAAATGTAGCATCAAAACAATTCCAAGCCCTATATGAAGCAAAACACTTGTCAAAAAGGCTCAATACAACAAGCTGGAAAACTCAAATTAACAGAACAACGTCAAGCACAACAGCTTAACAGCAATCAGTGTTAGGGAAGTTCTACGCATGGCTAGAACCTTCGGAAAAATGTTTTATCTACAGACTAAAAAGCTTGCTAACAGCAGCCCACCAGTGAAATGAAATTCAGGTTATCCTACAACACAAAAATCTCACTATGGTTTGACTACAGAAAGTTTCTACACACAACCAAGAAAAAAGAAAACAATCAACATTTGTATCATTTCACAGTGTACAAGTTAATATTTATGAAGAGAAGCAAATATTCCATGTGATCACCCTTGTGTTTTGCTTCATAAAAGACAACATTTGCAGATGGCTACAGCTTGTTTTCTCTTGTTCATTCCTCAACTAGCCATTAGAGTGGCAGTTACTGACATTACCACAGGAAATCCAACTACTTCCTTTAGCAATCATCAAGGAGACACATAGATTTAAAGACATATAAAAAAATGCTATGCCGTTTCCTTTGCATCATCAAGATTAACTGCAGACGAGTGGAAAGACGAGCAATGCAGTAATACACAATCCTCCCAAAAAGAAATTAGAGTGAATTTTACACTATAATAAAAAAAATACATATGAAAACAAAAAAAAACTTTGTATTTCACATTAGAAAAATATGACCTGAGTTTCTAACCAATTCTATTTTTGCAATTACTTCTAAACTCAGAAATATATTGTCTGTCCCACCGTGCTGGTCTTTGCTGGGATAAATTTTCTTCATAGTAGCTAGTATGGGGCTATGTAACAGTGCTGATGACACAGAGATGTTTTCCTTATTGCTGAGCAGTGCTTACACAGAGTCAAGGCCTTTTCCGCCCCTCACACCACCTCACCAGTGAGGGCTGGGGGTGCACAAGAAGTTGGAAGGGGACACAGCCAGGACAGCTGACCCCAACTGACCCAAGGAACATTCCATACCATGTGACGTCATGCTCAGCAATAAAAGCTGGGGGACAAAGAAGGAAGAAGACGACATTTGGAGTGATGGCATTTGTCTTCCTAAGTAACCATTAGGTGTGATGGAGCCCTGCTTTCCTGGAGATGACCAAACACCTGGTTGTCAATGGGAAATGGTAAATGAATTCACTGTTTTGCTTTGCTTGCATGCACAGCTTCTGCTTTACCTATTAAACAGTCTTTATCTCAACCCACAAGTTTTCTCACTTTTAGTCTTCCGAGTCACTCCCTCATCCCGTTGAGGGGAATGAGCCAGCAGCTGTGTGGTGCTTAGTTGCCAGCTGTGGTTAAACCACAACACCCGTAAGTTGGGAAACTATCCACAGCAAAGTGAAATCCCACCTTTTCCACTGTGGTTGTAAAGTGAGTACTGTAGCTTTTTTAACTAGCAGTTTAATTACTTGAAAACATAATGCTCGCTTCATGACAATATTATGTTCAGAGCAAGCCAGAAAAATACTAGGAATGGCAAAAATAGCTAAAAGATATTTTAAGAAATATGTAATTATTTCATTCTAATTCCAGGTGAAGACCTCCTCAGCTCAACCAAGTAGAGCCTGGCTAAAGAACAACTTCCATCAGCATTAAAGAAAACACTGGTACACATTCAAGATGAGCACAAGTCTTATTCTAACCAGAGTGGAGGCATTCACCTCATCTTTGTACACGTGTATTATACATTTTGAAGAATGCTTTTCCTTCAGCTCACAAAAACTTAATTTACAGTCTGTAGGCGTCACATGACGATGATCTTCATTCTAGTCCTGTTTGCCTTCCCGCCACTGTCGAGAACCTTCATTCCACGCTACATATACAAAGAGAGCAAGTACCACATGAACAGTAACTACAGCAACTATGGCAGCATAAAAATAGCTGTCTCTGTCGGACATTCCTAAGGTACCTGAGAAAATAAAGAAAGTAAAGAACATTAGTTATTAGTAACACTGAAATGGCAAATCACAATTCTTCCTAAAGGCCAGTTACATTTACTCCTGTATCAAAAGACTGACCTCAGAAAGACTTATAGGAAAGAATTCACCATGATAATTACAGACCTTGAAGCCATTTCTGGAATAAAGCAACAGCTTAGAGTTCTATAACATTAACTTTTTTTGTTACAATCTTCGAGCACCAATAAACCTCAACATCCTCTTTTCATAAGTGCAACTCTCTTTGTGGGGCAGGAAAATGGGGGGAGGGGAATAATTATATAATTTATTTGCCACCGTAACAGTATAAAGCAGTAGAACAACAATTAAATTCAGAGGACTTCTACCTGCCATATTTAGACCAAAACCCAGTAATTCCTCACCAATTAAGATAGGTGAATGCATGTCACATGAAATAAGCCTTCAAAAACCAGAAGACCAAATACCAAAATATCATTTGTCTTCATTCATTTAAAAAAAACCAAACCAACCCTAAAACCAAAAAACAACCAAACACTTTACACCGCACCAAAATACCATCCTTCAAACTCAAACCCAATCCTATCAGTGCTGACAGATCTTGTCATTAACTGACAGAGCAAAGTTAAGGGTCAGCTTGCTACACCTCAGGTTAAAAAAAAAAAAAAAAGAAGAAAACAAAACCCCACACGCTAAAAAGGAAAACCCGATCTTGAAAGTTACTTAACAAGCTTTCAGCTTCACCCTTCAGAAGACATACAACAGTACATACCAAAGGAGACTCATCTTGGAACAACTCAGTTATATATTCACAAATTGTTCTTAAGAGCAGCAGCTTTTTCCCTCCCTCCTCCCCACTTCTGAAGGAGATACTTCTCTCCTGCAGTATTAGGAAGTTACTAAAGCCTTGCAGAATCAAGGCTAGAACATGGCTGGTTGTTAGCAGTTCAATAGAACTGCTCCAAACAAACAGCTAAAATCTCCGGATTTTTTTCTTTTTTTAATTAAAAGAAAGCCCTACAAGCAACCACATTCAGTATCTGAAACTGGGTATGTGACTTAACTGGTTTACACTTACAAATGTAGGTATGTTTTAAAAACCAAAAAATAAACCCACTAAACAACATTATTCTGTCTTGAACACACAATTAGTTTGCCCCACCTGCAGGAAATATATCCCTGATGCTGCAGGGCGGTGTTAGCTACCCTTTAGGTAAGGGGAACGATGCACCTGTATACTATATAAACCACTGGATAGCAAACAGCAGATATTAGATCGCAGACCACAATGTAGTGAAGGATGCATTGACCATTTATATAATTTTCTGTACTAATTAGACATTGCAAGGCTTTTAGTCTGCATAAGGAAACAAATACTCAAAACAGGAAGGACAACAAAGATGTTATTAGAGGACTGTACTTTTCCTCTTTTTTTTTTTTGTAATAGTCACACTAATTGGCAGAAACAGAATTACCTTCAAATATATAAGCCTTTGATGAAAAATATAGCCCAACAGGTAACGTGATCATTAGAGCTGTGAAGAATAGAAGTGTTCTTAAAGTTGATGTTAATGAACCCTCATTTCTGAAATAAATAAGAAAAGTTACACACAGAAGAAAGTTGCAATATATATGCCTGAAACAGGACAAGAATTCATCCCAAACAGAAGCCAATTACTTTTCAAGAATTGCATATGTATATAATTTGGAAGCAATAAAGACCTTAAGTATGCAGTTGTTGGTTGCAATAGAAAAATCACAGTATTCAAAACGATGTGATGATTTTGCCAGTCAAAGCTCACAAACAAGATTAAAACCAGTATTTAGATTTTCCCTGTTATTGCTTTGCAAGCATTAACAACATAGGGGGTTCACATTAATATGTTTAGCAGTGTATTATTACATAATTATTAAATATCTAATATTAGATGCACACATACTTGTCATATGACAGTATTCTACATTAAAACTTGCCAAGTTCCCTCCTTTTTAAAAAAAAAAAAAAAAAATACAAGCCCCAGAAAAGGACAAATCCTACAGGCTAGGACACAGAGGAAGTACACAGAATGACTTTAACAGCTTACTGTTGGAAATGAAGTTCCTTTTTATTAGTTATTGTTCCTCTACTTAAAATAATTTCTGTTTCCACTGAGAAAGTTGGAATAACTGTAGCAATAATCAGAACACGGAGCCAATACACCAAAACATTAGTAACTTTTTTTGCCTTCACACACCTAAACCTAGACCTTGAGCAAGAGAATCACAATGAAGGATTATATAATTGAAAAGGTCTCCTTGAACTTGATCTGCTAGAACAGGTTTTGTATCAACAAAACACCACATAGAGCTTGGTTTTGTGTGTGCTTCCACCAGTTTTCACTCACTCTGCTTGGCTGACTACGTTATTCTACACTGAAGTAAACATGTAAGCCAAGCAATACCCTTCTGACTTTCAAGGACTACCAGATTCAATGGTGTATGTCCTCAAGGCTGTGAAACACAAATATACATAAAAACCAATTCACATCAGGGATACATAATTCTTAAAACTCCCAGGCACCTTCACAGCAATTTTTGTATAAATAGCTTCAAAAAGTTTTATCAAGACGTACTTGTGCCATAGCATATTGGTTGAAATCAATCTTGACATTTCTTTGGAAAAATCAGCAGAAGTGGGGGAAAAAAATAACCTCCTCCTCTCACAGTCCTCAAAAGGGGGTGACATGCAGCCACAGCCAACACCACTTTTTGCTGATCATGTACTGACATACAGATAGATAGCATATTAAGTAGCTTAAAAAAAAAAAAAAAGACATTCAGAGTATTTTCCTTTACTAGAGCTTGTCTCAAGGTCTGTCGGGGTGGAAAGCATAACCCCATGCAATTTCCCTATGGAAATCAGAAATTACTCTATTTAACACCTACCAGCAGAAGATAAGATGACCTCCAACTTATTACCAAAGTTAAAAACTCCGCTGTTGACAAATACTTTTCTTACACTGACACACCCTCATCACTTCCCTAGGCAGCAGAACCACATACTCGTGTATAACCTCAGCCCCAACGCGGAGCTTTTAACGGCAGACCAGCCTCCACGCTGGGGTTTCGGGGTCGCCCAGGGTTACACAGCACGGCCCCGGCAAACCCGGAGCCTCCTCCACCCCCTCCGGCTCCTCCTGCCCCGGGCTGCAGCTCCCCTCATCTCGCCAACGGCTACAGACCACCAGCACCGCCGCCGCCCCGGGCTGGCGGTACCGGGAGCCATGCCGGCCCGCCGCGGCCTAGCAGACACCCTTCCCTCGGACAGGCTGCGGCCCG
>VZSZ01007266.1:129035-141291 GCA_013398815.1 Ibidorhyncha struthersii
GTGCCTGTCCCCTCCCTCCCGCCCGCCAGGCCCTTCCCGGAGACTCACTGCCTGAAGTCGGGCACGGAAGCCGCGTTCAACGCCGCCTCACCGTAACGCTCCATTACCGCCACCACCGCCCCCTCGGCGCCCCGCGTTACCGAAGCTTCNNNNTGCGCGCCCGGCCGGGGCGGAGGGCGCGGGGAGATGGCGGGCGGCGCCTGCTAGCCAGGAGCCCAGGCGGCAGCCGTGGTGTCTGCTGTGCCTCGACAGTGTCGCGTCTGTACGGGGGAAACTACCCGGCGCGGGCTCCCCCGCGGCCTTGAAGCAGCGGCGCGATGTGTGCCGCCTGTGCCTGCTCCGCTGGAGGGAGACGGGAAGTGCGAGTGGCGGAACGGCAGTGGAGCACGGCGGCGCGGGGATGTACTGGGGGGAGGTCAAGGCTTTCCAGCAATTGGCAGTGGTCCCGGTGCCAGAAAAATAAAGGTGTTACTGAGATGTTTTTGTAGACTCGCCAGTACGGAACACTATAAATTAAAAAAAAAAAAACAAAAAAAAACACCACTGGCATGGCCTAAGGCATTTTCTAAAGGGAAACTGCAAAGTTTCTCTGTGTTGTCCTGTTAGGAGGGAGGTTCGTTCTGTTACAGCTTTCCTGCTCTCCTGGCACTAAATCAAAATTCCTTCTCCAGCCAAAGGCAGAACTTCTGGTCAAAATCTGAGAGAAACAGTCCCCGGTGTAACTAATGGGTGCTGCAAACAAGAGGCCAAGGACTCGGGCAGATTTCACTGTCCTGTAGCCTGGCAGAGCACGAACCATTTCCACGATGATGCTCAGTTTAAGCTATTAATTCACGTTCCCGTTGAAGCTAGGCTGCTCAAATACCAAAGTATGGACTTGAACCCAGCTTTTCAACAGAAGACCGGAGTGTTAACGATCTCTGTGCTATACAATCAGCCTCATTTACAAGGGGATTAATTGTTTATACTCAGTGAACAGCTCTAGCAGGAACACAAAGCATCGCAACTTCAAACAATAGCTCTGGAAGATGTTTAATTGAACGCCACCATTTAATTGAATCTCATATACCACAGCAACAACATATTTGCCCCTTTTATGGTAAAACTGTTTCGCTATCTTGCCACTCAGCCATGCCAA
Source organism: Ibidorhyncha struthersii (assembly GCA_013398815.1). NCBI lineage: Eukaryota > Metazoa > Chordata > Aves > Charadriiformes > Charadriidae > Ibidorhyncha > Ibidorhyncha struthersii. The sequence continues at coordinate 130,174 of VZSZ01007266.1, forward strand.
GTCTTAATTGTGTGAGTCACTGACTCCACACATGACTCTTTCCTCATGTTTTCCTGCAGCGTGCAGACATCCAGCGTTTCTGCAGCCCAGCGCTGTGGCCTCTGCCCTGCTCCTTGTTGCAGTGCCACACAGCACATGGCACAGCACGGTGGCCTCTTCTTTCTCTCACGGGCCAGCATGGCATCCTGCTACCTACAACCCTGGAAGAGAAGAAATGTAAGAAAGGGTTGTTTTCCTTGCAAGCAGTAAGATCAGGAAATAAGCACGTTATCCTTGGTAACGTCTGCTGTGAGCTTGCCTCTCAGAGCTTACTCAGGGTCAGTTTTCCTTGCCTGGGCTACAAGCAATGGACACGACACTGCACCAGCAGCTACAGTGGGTACAGGTGGGAGGGAAGGAGCAACACTGTCTGCAGCACTGGTTTTGTCCCCTCTGATTGTGAATGGTGAGGCCTTTTATTATGTTGTCTCCAGTAAATGTGAGATAGATGGTGAATTTTGTTAGAAGCATTTTTTTTTCCGCAACGAACTTAGCTTAGCCGGCGGCTCCCTCCTGTTTGTTAAGATGCAGCATAGTTCAGGCTGTTCAGTGCTTATGGAGTCTGGCTCTCGTGGTCACACTTTCACTATGAACCAACCAATTTTACACTCTTTTAAAACATGACAGCCCTCATCTCATTTGATTCCATTGCTGCCTGAGCCAGCAAGAAAGACAATTTGAATGAGGGGGCCAGAAGGGGACTGCTGTGGACCAGGGGCTGCCTTGTAGCCCATACCCAGTTGGATGGGGATGGAAGGAGGGTTTGCTGTGTAACATGAGCTTAAAACTGCAAACTAGTTCTTATAAACATTTAATTAAACTCCAGTTAGCCGCTTACAAAATCCAGCCCAAATGTGTGAGCAGGTTTTGTTTATTCTTGTTTGTTCACTTAGTGAACAAAAATAATTTGGCAAAAAAAATAGTGCATAGTTAAGATATAAATCAGATGACTGAAAAATATGAATGTAGGTGCAGTGAACATTTAATCACTAGCTACATTATGTTCTTTCCAATTCTGTTTTGACTTTCCTGTTTCTTTCCCCAGTAGGAAAAGCAATGACATAAGACAGTTCAATAACGAAACAACAAACCAAGGAAACGTAAAAGTGGAATAAGTCTCACATCATATAAACTTACCATGAAGATGCGTATCAATCATTAGAAAGCAGCAAATCACTCAAGACTTAACAGCCCAAGTCATTACTTTTTAATATAAAATTACTGCATATCTCATCACACTGATGCTTTCATCTACTAGACTAATAACATTTTTGCTGAATGATTTCCTGCATGTTTAACTGCTTTTCTTTCATGAGCACATAAGGAAAATAAAAAACTATTGGAAACATTTTGCAACTGGGAGAAAAAAAAGCTTTTTATTTGCATTTTTATGTCAGTTATGCTAAAAGATCTGGAGCATACAAAGTCTTGTCAGTTTGCTTCAGGTTTTATACGTCAAGTATTTTGAAATTTCAGGCTGACCACAGACCCGTCTTACATTTTGGATTATAGAATGAATATAAAATTTGCCCTCAAGCAGGAAACTGTCCTGCAAGCACAAGAAGCTGCCAATTTAGCTGAGACCAAAGATCTGCTGTTCTAAGGCACTGTCCTGAAAAACAGTTGCCAGGGGATGCTTGAAGAATATGAAAAATAAAGCCCGTGCGGAGCAATTCCTTTCCTGGGATGCTGTCCCAGCTCCCAGCAGTGAGCTCTATGGAGAGGACTGCCGGCCGGTGAAGGGATTCCTGTTTGTCCAGCAAGTGGAGTGAGAAAGCCTGTTAGTCTGGTAACTCTGGCCACGCACCTCCAAGTGCTTGGAGCAGTTTCTTTTTCTCCTCCTTCGTTCGTGCTGCAGCCCCTTTAGCCGGTCCCGGTGCATCACCTCGCAGCCTGGCCTGTAAAAGACTAAAAGCAACATGAAAACACAACCCGTTGTGTAACAGCCGAACTGTTCATTTGGGCTCATTTGGCATAGGGGGCACGTTTTGAAATTCCGGCTGAGAACAGAGCCTGTGCGGACACCGAGGCCCCTGCTCTTCTGGGGGTCTGCATCTCGGCAAGGGTGCGGAGCAGCAGGGAAGGTGTCTGCTGAAGCAATACCATCTAGTGGCAGATGGAGATAAAGAATCCCCCCAACACGTGCAGAGCAGAAAGGTCAAAACTGAAAAGATAATATTTAAAAACAAAATCACCTGCTTGTCTCTATTTTTTTTTCAATGTTTGTTTCCATGGCGATGTATCAAAGAGGAAGCTATAAAACAGATGATCAGAAAAGGAGCTGGAGAAGGGAAGGGCCAGTGGTTACTGGCGCCAGTAACAGGTTACAAGGCCTGATCTTGCAGAAGTGCCAAGTGCCCCTGAGATTCTAGCTTTTGAAATGAGATTTCCCAGCAACAAACAAGCAGCACCGCACAGCATCAGCCTTGAAGCTGTTAACCACTTGCTTAGTATTAGTAAATGTTTTTGCGTGGTTAGAGCTTTGCCCCAGAGGAGATGGTGTAGGAGAAAGAGCAGCTGTGAGACAGGGCTTTATTTCAAGTCATGGCTTGCTATGGTTGGAGGAAGGGTGTGTAACGTTTGTGACTGGATTTGCAGTGTGGAGGCACCATTCTTATATAAGAGAGCTGGCGTTTGTAGGGAGTGATGTCTTTTATTACACCATCTGATAGAGCTTGAGCAAACAGACAATTCTAGGGGCTCTCAATCTCTTTTGCTGAATAATAAGGACTTCTGTGCTGGAACATTGTTCAATTTTTTCCAGTGATATCAGCTGATTTAATTAAAAATGTTAGCTTTTCCTACCAAACCATTCCGCTTTCAGTTTCTTGATGTTGTTGGCTCCAGCAATGCTACAAATATTCTCTGTGATTCTGTGATTCTATTTAACTGTTTTGTGAACCTCTACACCCCAGAAAGAAAGATACACGTTTCACAAAGGGTGAAATGAATGGATTGGCTAACTCTTCATGATACTCCAGGCCAAAAGCCCTACTTTTCAACACAAAGCATAGAGCATGTTGCATATTTGGCCACCAGCTTCTGTGGAAATAGAACCAGAGTAACATTAATGCTTTGGGTTAGAAAAGCAACAATTTATATGGGCATTGTAGGGGTATATTCCCTATTAAAATCCTGCTGCTGTTATTGCACATCCTGGGATAAGTTAGAGCAAAGACGGCCATATTAGCTAATGGAGCTTAGAAGTCTCACAGTCTAATTTCCACCTCCCACTATTATTGATGTCATTTTGCAAAGAAGTGGCTGTCTTCCACATGTGTTGTGAAATACCTGAGGCACCTACATTAATGCAGTGGGAAAGGCTTCATTCCCACAGCTGATACAAGTCAACCCTCGCTTACCAATTACAGGTAACGCTCTCGATACTGAAGGAAAGAGAAATCCCCTTTTTCTGTAGAGGCAAATGTAATCAAAGTCTTACATATTACATGCAATTAAACCAGTATGTGACATTTTATACCTCTGCCCAGACAAACAATGCTGACTAGAGTGAATGTTCTGGATTTGTTTTGGAGGTTTGGGGAGGGTACTTTTTTAAAAAAATAGTTTGTGGTAGCACAAATGCACTGAAAACACAGCCCCTTCCCATTGTTATTTGCATTATAGTTAGCTTTGGAAAATACAACAGAGTTTTGTGAAGATGGAGAGTTATAGGGGCGACATTTCTCTTCTACAGAATACCAAAAACCAGCCAGATAGTCCAATCCAGTGCATCAGACAGCACGGGAAAGACCCCGTGCTGGGAGCAGCAGCCTCACAGCGCTGGTTTGCCATGATGGGCAAAGAGTATAAAAAGTGCTTGGAATTTGAAAACTCTCAGGGAGTTCATTAAAATCCCAGTTTTGAGCTACTGTAGCAGTAAGCTGCAAAGGGATGGGCTTATCCCTCAGGCAGGCTGCTGTGATGCCTGGCACCCATGTTCAGCTGCAGGGGGTTGTAGGGCTGGCTTTAGTTCACGGCATCAATACATCCAGGGTTTACCTCTGAGCTCAAGACCAGATGAAAATCTGTTCCTTGACTGTAACTTGATCACGCATAAAAAAAAAAAATAAATAAAAATCACATCTAACTAATTTCACAGTGGATTATTAGATAAAATTTCACAGCATTGTTTAGCTGAGACAGACCACAAACCACTTTCCACCTTTGCCAAAAGGGTTTTGTCACAAGGGGGAGATTATTTTTCAGGTTAATACTAGACATTTTCCAGGGAAAAAATAATCTTCAGCAAAGGCAGAACAACTGGGCTGCTCTAAGCACCCAGGAAAACCATAAAAAAATGGAGACCTTTCTACCTTTGTATCCAAACACAGAGGCACTAAACCATTCATCTAGGGTTATGTGGGGTCTTCTGCATTTATTCTGTGTTAGGTGTTTATCTTCCCTTTCTCATTTTCTAAGGAATTTATCTGCACCTATACCAGCAAACCAATTAGGGGGTGAGGCACAGGCATGAACTCTACCTGCCGCCGTCCCCATTACATCTTTGCCAGCTTGCCCCTGGCATGGGTTTGTCCTGCGGCAGCCAGTGCTCTGCAGGCACCGAGCAGGGACAGCCGGGCAGCACTGGGTCCCAGCAGGTGACATAGGAAAAAACACGTTCACTTGCTGTGTTCACAGGCACCACTGAAAGGAAGACAGTGGCTAGAACAAATAGCAGAGCTGGTTTTGAGGTTGGCATACTCACCTCTAGGCAGGGTGGGATGTGGCCAGGGCTGCAGTGTACTGGGAGCAGTAGTGGAAGAGCGATCCATCAGTCTGAATTGCAGGGGATTGTGCAACAACCATTCAATGTGGCCCTCGGCTCCACACATACAAATACACTGGAAAAGCAGTTGTTTCCTGGAGGGGTCTAGAGACACATTTTATAGAGTATAGAAACACGTGTGGGTTTTACAGCTTGAATAATGTCTACTCATAAAAAGGATGTTGTTTTATGCAATGGGAACTGTAAGACTTTATGCCTACTAGCTCTGGGATGACAGCCCTCTTCCTTCAAAAGATACCCTCAGTAGCAGAATTACAGCCATGCCTTGCTTACAGGTGAGCACAGAAGAAGCAGGAAAAATCTCAGGTGTCCAGTAAGTTCTTCAGAAGGGCCTGGTGTGAAGCATTCCCCTTTGGCTTTGAGACTAATATTATTAGTGGAGAATAAGCAGGAAAGGGTCCTTTGCTATGGGGCTGGATTATGGCCATATTGACACAGCTTTCCTTCTGTCGTAGAAGGCATTTTTGCTGCCTGACAGTCAGGTTGGCCAGGGTGTTCCGTGCCTTCTTACCCAGCACACGGGGTCAGACAACAACAGAGTGATGCCCTTTGCGTTCTGTCCCCCATGATACACCTTCCGATGGCAGATTCATGGCTCCCCTGCTGCTTCAGCACTGGCCCTCGGGGTCTAGTACCATTATTTCAGCAAAGAATTGGACCACATATTACCTTCATCTTGCAGAGTCGGAAACAAAGCAAAAAAAACCCCAAAGCCCCACATAATTGAAAAGGATGCTGAAAAGACTGATGGTTATAAAAGTGACACGGTGAACAAAAAATTACTTCTCAGTGCTATCACTCTGGTCCATCAGAAATGGCTGAGAATGAGAGTGAAAATATAATTGTTACCATTATTCATATTCACGAGCGCACTCTGACTGTAAACCCTTCCCCTCCCCAGATCTGTGAACCTCTCTCTCAAAGGCTGCTGTCCTTGGCAGACCTGTAAAAATACAATTACGTCACCTACTACTAATGTTAAGTCCTTGAAAGGACAGTACAGGGGTAGAAGTACTTCCAAAGCCTATTCAGGGACATGAATGCAAATTCTCTGTTCTGAAAAGAATCCAATTTATGAAATACAGTCCTCATCTTGGATAGGTCTCAAAGTCCCAAACTCCTTCAAAATGAATTAGAAACCAAAGATTTCTGCCCCCCCCCAGGTCCTGGCAGACCTCTCGCCATCTTTTTATGAACAGAACTTTTTATAAACCGGCACTGTGAGCGACTGGCAACAGAGACTAGAGACCTTTAAGAAGGTCTTAGTGGAGCAGCCAAACCCCAACAGATTCAGCTAAATACTTCTAGGACCCCCGTTCCCATATCTGATACTAAAGAACCTGCCCAGGTCATAGAAACTTGTCCAGATGGTGGCAAAGGAGGGACTTAAACTCACATTTCTCATGTCATGGTTACGTGCATGAAACAGATTTTATTTTTCCTTTAATAGAAGGGAATATCTTCTGAGGATTTTTTACCTAAAACTACTGTGTTGATGATAGATAAGTTAAAATAAAGAAACTGGAAGAAATGCATGTATTTAATTGTTGTTTGCCCCTGCTTTTTGTTGCTGCCATTGAAGATCATTGTGAAAATGTGAGATAAAGTTAGGGGCTTTGCGTCTTTGTCTGCAAGAGCAAAACCTAGAAGATAAGGAGGAAAGAACAGGTGCTGTATTCAAGAGTGGCCCCCCCAAAGTAGTCATTGGTGCATTTCAGTAGTCACCAGAGTTCAAAAAATAGTATTACCAGGTTAAATCTGCAAGCCAGCTACATCCAAGCTGTGTAGACAGACAAACTGGGAATAAAGATAAAATAGGCAAAACACTTTGTTTGGCTGACCAGGTAAAGAGCACGCTTTGGGGGACAGTGTTTCTGTGGATCACCGTAGAGAAGAAAGAATTAAAACTGTCTCCACGCCCCAGAAAAAAATATCAGAAACACAGGTGTCAGCTTCTCCTAATCTCAGAACTGCATCTCTCCAATTCCTAAAACACTTGGCTTTGTGGTGGAAGTACCCACTCCCAAGAGAAGAGAAAGAGCACCTTCAGCTGAGCTGTAGCTCTTCAGTTGCCGCTCAATGTTCTCCCCGGGGCTGTGGCACGGGCTGACTTCAGGTGAACCATAGGACTCTCAAGCTAAGCAGAAAGATTTGGTTTAGACAGATAGATCGATAGATACAAACACGTACATACACATGTTCTTTAAACCAGAGATAAGAAAGACAGTGCTTGGGAGTAAATAATACCATATCACAACAATTAGTGATACTACTATATGACTGCATTGTGTGGGAGGATTTTAAAACCTGACATTTCTTTGTTGAAACAGTCCTAAAAGTGAAGGATTTCTGATAAGCTTCACAACATCAATTACAGGAAAATTGCTTTCCCTTCTCCCTGCTCCTGAGAATCTCTCTTTTATTTTCATTGCAACTGACACAAAAAATGGTCCCTGTTCATCCTGTGTCCTGGAAAGCATTGCAGAGATCCAACATGCTGGACCGTGCCCCACCACAAAATCTATAAAATTTTATAAAATTACCAGCTTTTCCCCCATCCTGTTACATGCTAAGCCATCCATCAGTATGACAGTGATGTTATTTGCATTCTCCAGTAAAATGAATGGTAATATTCTTATAGCCATACAGGATGCCAACAGCTTAGGATGTAAGCCAGACTTCCTCAACTCAATTAACAGAGTAGCTAAATTTTAAGTGAGGCTGCGGTTTCAGTTCTGTCCTTTGCGTGTGGCATCTTAATTACCTAATAAAAATCTCCAAGGTCAGCTACACTGACAAGAGTTATTTGTATGGATCCAGTACTCACCCAAAAGGTATTTGAATCCAGCCAGATCCTCAGTTTGGCTTTCAGGTGAATGAACACTGCTCAAAGGAGCCCACAAATGTCTGTATTTAACTTACCGAGTAGTGCAGTTCATAGTTTCTTGATCAAGAAGGATGGAGAGTTGCAAGTCAGGCTTCTCTCTTCTTCCATCTTTCCTGCTAGGCACGGGAAGGAGCAAGTCACCAGGAGAATCAACAATGTGTCCTCACTGCCATCCCAGGGCTCTCCAGCAAAATGCTTTGCATTATCCAAAGCACAGACTCTCATGCTTTGCTCCTGGAAAAAGGCAAACGCAGCATGTGCCACTCAGCAGCCGCCACTGCACAACTGTGTAGCCAAATATCTACGAGGATGGTTTGCTTCTACATTTTTAAAACACAAATATGTGTTTGTTTGCTTTTTAACCACAGGAAGAATATGGAATATGAAAATCTGCAGCTTTGGAGATTTTCATGTCTGGAGATATCAAAAAGATGGGAGAAAGTCACCACTTTCCCTGCACACCAGAATGAGCAATGCTCTCCCTGGACGCGTGGAAGCCTTGCACACAACTCCTCTGAGACCTCACCAGGGACACGAGTTACAGCCTTTAAATCTCACATGGGAAAACAGCTGAAGCTCTCAGAGGAGTTCAGCATTTAGACTTCATTTTTGCTGATTTTCTACATAAACTAGCAAAGAAAGGACAAAACACTCCAAACCTGCTACTGGAGACCCCTCGCTAGTCACAGGGACAGATAGGGATCCTTGGAACAGCTCTCTAGCAGGCAAAGGGCCCTACTACAGACCCCAGCGGGATGGGATGCAGTCACAGGGAGACATGAAGGGGGCAGAGCACCCTGCGTGTTGCAGAGGCCAGTGTTTCTCAGCCTTTGCCTTCGACATGATGACCCCTCCTACCAAGTGAAGGCTTCTCATCACCTCTAGTCTTTTCAGCACACAGGCAAACACATCGGTGCTGCCTCTGTAATTGGTTTGCCTGTAGAGACTTGTGTGTTTTGAGAAGCTGATGAAGAACAGCAAGGCTCAGAGGACCTTGAGGTGCAGAAGTCTGGGCAGGATTCTCTTTGCTTTCCACTGTCATAACTTTCCATTACCTCATGTCTCTGCCCCATGAATTCCCTCCCCATACAGGCGCACGTTCCTGTTAGCCGTGTGAAAATGAGAAAACATCCTTTCCCTCTGTCAGGTCTTTCACCAGGACACCAAAAGATTGCTACCCCTCCATCTCCCTCATCCACAACTGAACCAACTTCTTCAGTAGCAGAAGTAGCCCCACAGTGGTTATCCACTTGGTGCTGCATGAAAGGTCTCTGCTCTGTCATCCCCTCATGGTAAGAATTACAGACAATAATTAAAGTTAGTAATTAAACATGTTAGAAAATATAAAATACTAAAAGGTTTGCTGCATGCTAGTTATGCTTCAAGGCTGCTGCGAATGGCACACGTCTGAGTACAACGTGTACAGGACATAGAAATGTGAGCATTAGCTCCGTGGTAGCCCCAGGCTAGATGACGGATGCTTCTGTTTCACTGACACCCGCCAGTGATATGACAATCATTTTCTAAATAAATAATATTCACATCTCATCGACTCTCCCAGCCTAATTCTCGTGGGGAGTTGTTTCTCTTGCTGGTCTTTCCTTTGCTTGTTACTGTTTCTTCTGAAGTTAGTAGGAATTTCGCCTTTAACAAAATCTCATGTTAAGACATGGTAACTTGCATGCAGAGGGAAAAAAGTCTCTTTCTGGCCAATTCTTCTCCAGCTTAGAAGGTCCCATTCAAAATTAATCTATTTTGAAAAATGGGTAAGTATGATGTAACTGCGGTTATCAGTAAATTCAATTAAGGATTAGGGTGTTCCTTTCACTGCTATGGCAAAACTATGATCTTTCCCCTGGGAACGTTAATGAGCAAACAGTTAACTCGGAGTCTTAACTTTATGTGCATAGGCTCTCACTGCTGCTGATCTGTTCCTGAATGCGCATAAGATAGGGCCAGCAGATACCCTGTCAGCTGTACCTGCCCTGAAGCCAATTTTCCACTTATTTGAAGGTGATTGGTGCTTGATCATATTACCACCCTCCAGCCTCTCCAGCAAGCTTGGAGCAGAGGGACTTGGCTTGCAGTTTGACTTCCCCAGCCCTTCCCCTGCGTTAGACATTCAGATACTGTACGCTGTTAGGTTTTAAGTCTTCTATAGAGGCAAATGCAAAACACCACAGCCCAACATTGCTCATCTCTTTTCCTCCCCTCAGAGTGGCCTCATGGGCCATGAGCAACACCAAGCCTTATGAGGACCTGAAGAACAAGGTCCTCCTCAGAGGACCTCAGCCCTGGTCCTCAACAAAGTCCTTTGTAAGTAGTCCAGCAAAGAAAAACATACCAGAAACTTCCCCTGCTATTTGTCAGCATCTCGGAGCCTCACTCTGTTTAACTGCAGATCACTACTAGCTGCAAAAGAAGTGTCCCTGAAAGACAGCAAAATTTCACCTTAGCCGGAGCTCAGAGAGGCATGGTGGTGCCCAGCTGCTGTGCTTCCAGAGCCCAGCTGTGATGTCCTGTTCCTCACTTTACACAGTACCTCCACTGAGGGAGCTGTGTAAATGCTCTTGAACCTGCTTCCCAGCTCCTGGATTTCCCAGCGCCTGGAGGAGCAAGAGACCAGGGCGAATTGCACCAAATGAGGCTTAACTCAGGTGAGTGAGAAGAGACCTGGTGAAAAGAGGGGATGCTTCAAAGAGCCTGAGACAATGCGTTCAGTGCTGGGGATCTCTTCCAGCTTCCACCCGTGCAGAGTGCATTGCAAATAGAAGAGTCGCCTGTGCCTGACCAAAACACTGCACGCATCCCATTTGTGCTTCCCAGGTGTGATTCCTGCTGGCGCCAGGGCTGCAGGACATCAGGTAACAGAATCACAGAACGGTCAGGGCTGGAAGGGACCTCTGGAGATCATCTAGTCCCACCCCTCTGCCAGAGCAGGGTCACCTACAGCAGTTGCACAGGACAGCATCCAGGTGGGTTTGGAATGTCTCCAGAGTGGGAGACTGCACCACCTCTCTGGGCAGCCTGTGCCAGTGCTCTGCCACCCTCAAAGGAAAGAAGTTCTTCCTCATGTTAAGGTGGAACTTCCTATGTTCAAGTTTGTGCCCGTTACCTCTTGTTCTATCATTGGGCACCGCTGAAAAAAGACTGTTCCCATCCCCCTGACACCCTCCCTTTAAGTATTTATAAGCATTGATAAGATCCTCCCTCAGATTTCTTTTCTCCAGACTGAAAAGACCCAAATCCCTCAGCCTTTCCTCGTAAGAAAGATGCTCCAGTCCGCTCATCATCTTCATAGCCCTTTGCTGGATCCTCTCCAGTAGCCCCCCTTCCAGAAGTAGTCCTTCTTGAACCGGGGAGCCCAGAACTGGACACAACACTCCAGATGCAGCCTCACCGG
>VZSZ01007266.1:141475-300252 GCA_013398815.1 Ibidorhyncha struthersii
GCGGGGTCCTCCTGTTCAGCATCACTGTCACCCCCCCACCCCAGTCAGGCTTGGGGGGCCGTGAAAGTCCAGCCATTCCGGCAGCCCTGGGCAGGAAGGATGGTTGGGTCTGGGGGGGTTATTTAACTGTGTTTTATTAAAACTGCTGGTTTAACGCCCCTTGTAGAAGCAGGCTGCACTTTTCTGAAATTATTTCAGTAGAGAAGGAAACATAGCTGGGCCCTAGTCAAAGTTTATTTCTGGCTGTTAAAGGGGGAAAAAATGTTAGTTTAATCGCATAATATTTTATAATCCAGCATCCACTTTTCATTTCCAGGCTCTGCAGCTCTCTAGTCCTTGCCCGCTGTGCTCACCAGTGAACTGTCAGATGCCCGAACACAGGCTCCAACCACACCAGCACCTGTGAGGACCCCGCTGCGAGCAGGACCCCAAGCGTGCAGCGCACGGCTGTCCTCACGCTGATACCGCGGATGGTTTGCACAGCCAGTTCTGCCGCAGACCGGGGACATGCCCAGGGATGCTAACGAAAGGCTCCACACGAGCTCAGGAGCTGTCAACGCTCACATCCAATCTAGACTTTAGTACAGGTAATTACCCTGTATCTAAATTATCTCTCTGTTTTGCTGGGATACTAATTCTTTTTTTGAAGTTAATGCTATATAATGGAAATCACAGACTGGGCTCTGAAGAATCTCTCCCATTAGCATTAACGCTGTTGGACATGCCAGAGTCTGACCCAAAGGCCATGAAAGCAGAAAAGACTGCTGTTGCCTTGGGTGAATATTGGCAGGTTGCTACAACCACACCACGGGGGAAATTTGTGCTCTGCAATAGCTGTGTGAGAGCAGCCAGCCTGAAGGTGACAATTTCCCAAGACAGAAGATCTCATCTCCCCAGAGACCAGGTCAGGTGTAAACACACTTCTCCTTTGATACACAAAAGCATAATTACAGTTCCTGGAATTGCTCTGGGAAGAGTGCTGATGGCTTTCCCCTGCAAAGAAAATGAAACTCACAGGAATGCCTTTTTCTTCTCCCTTTCTTCTTTCAAATTATGTCCAGGAACTCCATCAGATACGTATTTTTTCACTCAGCACGTGTCACTTCAGATCAGTTGGGCTGGATCCATCCACAAAAGACGCTGAACAGTTGGTGCTTAGCCCGCACAAAATCCCATCCACATCCACAAAAACGGTGTTCCTCTACTTTTCTCACCTACGGGACTTGATTCAGCTGGTATTTTCAGAGAACACAGAAGCCAGAGAAGCAACCATTGTCCCCAGCACATTTACCCAGTTTCAGTGGTTGGGTGGCCATCCCAGACTGGCAAGAAATGGGCTTCTCTTCTGGGATACACCGTGAAAGTTCAAATTCACATCTGCCTCCTAGGGGACTGCCCCCAAAAATCCAGCAATAGGTGAGTCTGGGATGGCTGCTTTCTCAGGCACTTCGCTGCTTTGTTGGCTTTATGTAAGGAAAGGTCCTTATTGCTTATAATCTTCTAGAGTATCACACAACCCCCAAGCAAAACTCCAACCCACTGAAAGATTTTTCAAAGAACCAAGATTTATCTTACAAGTATGAAAGTCTAACCACCGCTCGGGATGCAGTGAGGTCCTCCCAGGCATGTCCCAAGCAGCCCTGCCAGGCGCCTCATGCACCCCAGCCCTCTGCTGTAGCCACCTCCGGGACAAGAACAGAGCAGGGAATAACAGTGTTCGAGGGGAAGATTGCACGGATGGATGGCACATAGTGGAAATCACTCTTGAAAATACAAAAAGCAGGATGTTTCTGCCCCATGCGTGATCCGACCAGAGCAGTGACATAAATGAACCTTTACTTTTTTCCCCCACTATATGGTGGTTGTGAAATTTTTCATAATCACAAGTAATCAAGGTGGTGTCATGCCTCGTTCAACACAGCATGCCCCAAAATACCTTGGCTTGCCTCTCTCGACAAAGAAGCATCGTGTTCTGCAACTCAGGTTTTAATTTTGCAGCCTCATATCCCAGTTCGAGCCTGGGCTGGTTTTATGAATTCTGATTAGGTTGCAGCCTAATATGGCAGCCTGATAGATGCAGACTGAAAGGAAAGGGGGGGGGATTTAATAGCCCTGGCCCGAGCACTGAGCTGGTAATGAAGAAGGGTTGTTATTAGTCATTTGCATAGCATAAAAAGAAGATCCAGATCTGGGCTTAATAAATTCTTCCTCGTATGAAATAACACAGTTATAGCTGTTTCTATAAAAATGTCAAAGCCTTTATGTGAAGTAAGTGTTCCTTCAGAGCATAAAATACAGTCCTACAACTTAATAAAAATCACTTGTGTCACTACACGGACTTCTTTGAAGTGCCACTCTGCAAGGGAAGGGGTGCGAACTTAAGCAGCACGCTTATTCTCGCATGGGGTGTGAGACAGCATGACGAGAAGAAGAGCTAAAGTTACAGTGCAAGAACTAAACCAGGGCCACTGAGGAGCAGGCGCAAAGAAGCGATGACCTGCGTGTGGATATAGGGAAAAGACACACTGCTTTTTCTGGTTTGGTGATGTTTCAGCCCTATTTCCCCTCGAGAAACTCTAGGCCATCACCCAAGATTCAGAGATAACAGTGAGCTCCGAGTTGCGACAAACCCCAGCCGATGGGAGGTGGATGGATTAGGCCGCCGGGCAGCGAACGGCTAAGCCAGCACTGTGTGATTAGTTTGGGAACCGGGCACGACTTATGGAAGGCGGATTCAGGTTCTCAAAGACAACTGGTGGTACTGCAAGTGAGAAAAAGTCACTGCAGCGGTGGGGCCGGCACAGCTGTGAGCAGCCTGACTGCGGGGAGACAGAGGTGGTGTTGCAGGAGCCTCAGCCGGCTGCTCCATGCAGTTTCCTCTCTGGCGTTGCCCCTTGGGAGGGCTGCAAATGCCCCATAGCTGGGCCAGTGGGACGCAGTGCTCTGATCCCTCCAAGCACAGCTCAGCCACAGCTCCTGCAGAGTAAGAGGAGGTTGGTGGAGCCCGGGAGGGCTGGTCGTGCCCTCCAGGGAGCCCCAGGATGGCCATGAGTGCTAGTATAAAGGTCTGCTACTTTCATTCTTCTTCTCCTTGAGCGGCCCAAGGAGCTGAACCCTGTCTGGATCACAAATAGCAACTAGTTTGCCTTGAAGACAGATACGCTTTTCATACTTTGAGATGTTGAGACATAGGCATCATGGTAACTCTGGAAGAGTCATCGCACCACAGCGGGAGTGCTATTTCTCAATGAGCTAGCTGAGATGCCAGACGCAGCGTAAGTGCGAATTCAGTTCATCTTCTGGGTTAAAGTAGCTTCTGAAAGGGTATGAACCACTGCAGAGCTCAGCGAGCAGTTTGAGGAAACTCACATATCTTCCCAGAGCGCCCTGCTGTGCCTTGTCAACATTTCTCTGAAAGGACAGAGAACAGCAAGTGCCCAGACCTCACCTGCCCTGGCGTGGGCAGGTACTAGCAACAAACTCTTTACAATGGCTACCATGGAGCATCAGAACTTGGAAAAGATGAGCCCTGAAAGAACGTTACCCAAAAAGGAGCATTACAAAGAGGTACCCGTGGAAGTGTACCATCCCCCCCAGCAGGTCCTGGAACAGCAGGGAGGAGGGGATCAGAGGACCAAAGCAGCAGGTGGAAGCCTGCTGGCACGGCCAACCTGTGTGTCCCTCACAGCCTGAGCCCTGCACAGTCAGCACCTCCAGCTCTGCGGGGTTTCGGTTCACAAAATCCACATGACGTAACAGAAAGCACACACATGGCTGCTTTTCTCATAGTCTTGTACACAAGAGGTGAGAGGCTGGAGCCTATGTGATACTTCTCTGTTGGGTGACTAAGAGGTCTTCAGCGTAGCTCCAGTGCAGAAGCCCAGCTCTGTTGGAAGCAACAGCCACCCACTCAGCTCGACTTCTGTGAGCCAGTATCTCCAGTAGAGCCCCTAAACTGGTTTTCTAAAATAACTCACCTCCCCAGCAGCATGCCGGCATTGCACAGGTGACAGGGAACTTGTTGAAAGAAGCACCCGTAGCCAGACCCAGGAACTGTCACTTTGCAGGGCCTTTGGGACATGCTCGGAGCAGCCAGGTAGCCCAGAGGACCTTTAGCACCTGATGCCATTCTGCGGGGCTTGCCTAGAGAGGGGACGATGTTGTCAGTTACCTCGCCGTTTTTACTCCTGCCTGCTTTGGTCCCCAGGGTTTCCATAGGGAAAAGCTCTCCCGCACCTGCTTAACCACATCCTCATCCAACTTTCATCTGTTCTGTGACTGATGGGGGGAGTAAACTCTACCTTTCCAGTGGACTTTGGCTCACACTACAAAAATGAAATTGGATCTAAGCTTCTCCCAAATCCATCAGCCTTTGGAGCAGCCCAGGCAGAGAGGGCAGCAGCAGAAACAGGCCTGTGCCCATCCATTACTATCAGGACGTCTTTCTAATGAGCACTCTATTGTAGAGGCAACGGCAGGGTACTCCATCCTAAAGGAAAGATCTGAAAGGCAGAGAAATGCAGCTTTGAAGTCAAGGCTTACCTAGGAAAATATTCTTTTTTTTATTAAAAAAACCCCCACATATCAGCCATCAGATTCAAACCCAGGAAGATAAAACAATTCTCATCTTGCAGCCAGGGACCATGCACAAGAGCTGAAAGGTAATGAGTGCTCACCACTGCAAGCAAAAAACCACTAGAATCCAATGTTGATCTGTACTTGGGCTTTAAATACATTTTAATTAAAGAAAATGTAGAAATAGTGAGTATTTAGTGTTTCTGTAGTGCCAGTACGGAACATCGTTTATGGATGTGCAGGGACATGCAGTAAAATATGTTTGGAGATTAAATTTACTGCTGATATATAGCGATCCTTACTGTGCAGCCACCCCATAAAGCATTGATCCTGCCACAGAGCAGTGCCTCGGGGATAGCTGCTTATAATGCTTAAACTTACACTGGTCTAAGAGACACAGGCTTATTGAAAAGGAGTTGGCTAGTAAAATCCTTTCAGAAGCTGTGTATACTAAATTCACGTTCCAGGCAGCTTAGAGAGCATCTATGCTCACTGATTTTAAAAATGAAATTGCCATTGTAGGAACATGCGTCCTTTCCATCACAGGTGGAAGGGCTAACTCCCCGCTCCGTCCATGCTGGCGCTGGCAGAGGGAAATTCCCCATAGCAGATGAAGCCATTCTTTCCCAGGAAACCGTGCCCTTGCAGTTGAACTCTGGAAGGATGATGAAACCACTGGCCTGAGACTCATCATTTGGAGAGGCTGTTTTCTTACCTCTTCCTCCACAGAGGTCCCAGGACAGAGAGCTGGCCACGGCCGGCGTCCGTCTCTCACAGGTGCGCAAGGTGCAGTCTGCTCCATCTCTATCAAATACCTGCAAGGCGGTGGAAGAGGGACAGAGCAAAGCGAAGCAAACCTCTGCCTCACGGGAGGGACCACAGAGCTGCTGAAGTCTGTTTGGTTAAAAGAAAGCAAGGTCAGGCTCAAAGGCAAGAAAAGCAGATTGCCAGAGGAGAGAAGAGGATTCTCCTGCCTGCAGAGGGTTAAATTGTCCACTGGGGCTTCCATCAAAGCCAGGGCCCTGACCTTTCCATGGATAAGTGGATTTTCCCTGCCCCTTTCCACAGACTTGTCTCTGCTCAATGTTAAACACCTCTGGGCAAAAGGAAAGCAGGTCAGCTGTCGCTGAGCTCGTAGCTGTGGTCGCTAAAGGGATCAGTACAGATGAAAACTCAGATCAAGCACAGGAGGAGTTTTCCCGGCCTCACGCCAACCGTGCTGCATGTCTACAGCGTAGGAGCACTCTCTGCTTAGCCTGTCTGGAGAGAAACAGTTCAGAGAGATCAGCTTTGCACCGTCTGCTTTTCCAGTTAGCATTTTCCCCTGAAGACATCTTCTTCTACAGCCCGTGGAGTTTCTGGGCAAGACGACAAAAGCATCCATATTCATTAAAGCAATCTTTTATTAACTTTGTTAGAAAAAACTTTTACCAAGGGGAAAAATAGACCACCTGTAATTTTAAAAACCATTTTCTCTAGTCCCTTAAGTTACTCTCAGATGTAATAATACTCCAATAACAACAAGATCATTCTGCACTAATACAGAGTCTTTCCGCCCAAAGTGCTTTAAAAACTACTTCACCCTCCTCTTTCCACCAGAATTTCGGCAGAATTTCAGGCTGCACAAGGAGAACATGGTCATCTCCTCTGGCCTGCGGCCGAGACCCACGGCTGGGAACTGGCCAACTGGAAAGCAAGTTGTGGCTTTGTTTGGAAATGGGCAGACTGAACCCAGCACTCTGCCACGCACACAGGCCTGTGATTACCTTCACAAATACTCAGAAGTTGCGGGGGATTCAGGCTGTGGTTCTGCAAGATGTGAGAAATCTGTTTTTAGGCTCGGAGCACTCGATCAAGAGCATCACAGCCACACAACACAAACCAGCAGCCTGGTACCAACCCAACCAGCTGACTCAGATCTGCTCAAGACTTTCCAAGAAGTGACTTTCCAGCAGAAGATTTCATGTCAGATCAAATACCAGCTGTGCTCCTGTAGCCAGCATAAAACACAAAAGCTAATACACTAATGCTATGTTGTATGCAGACACTTGACTATGGAAAAAGTTCGTCTAGCCTGGAGATCTGTTGTCATGTGGATGCAATAATTAATTAATGAACTGAAAATTTCCAGTATTTTAAGTTCTGCTTCCATGCACCACACACAGTATCATGCATTTCTATGTGCTTATTTGCCTGAGTTTGGTCAACCTGAGGAACAGCAATCTGGAATTTGACACAATTTCCCCGAATAATTCCATGCTACAAAAAGCTGTGAGTCACAGTGAAGGTTTTCAGGCCATCCCAGAGCTTGGAAAAGCTTCTTGGGCAAACTGCACAGCCCCAGCAGGACACGCACTCCGGATTTGGCTGCAGGATGCTGAACCAGCAGTTCTCACTCCTGCATTTTTCAAATATATATATATAAAACCACACATAAGTGTATAGCTGGTTCTCTGTGATTCCACCGCACTGACTAGCAGCACATCCTTTAAAAGCAGAGGAGAATACAGCCGCTGTTATATAGGCACCAACTTCCACATGCGTATAAGCCATTCTCCTTGAAGGGAGAGTTATGGTGTGTGGGGAGAATAAATCATCCCGGGCATATTTGAGGATGTCCCACACTCCCTCACCACTCCCTCAGGAAACAGAATGTGGAAAAGCTAAAATAAATTGGAGAGATGAGCAGTAATTTATTTTCCCGTCTGGAAAAGATAATTTAACTACTCAATTAAATATTGCCTAAAGCCATACTATTAGAGCTGCACATCCCATCTGTAATACAGACGGATCTTGCTCTCTTATTACTGGTCTTCATGCTGTCTGGTACTTAAAAATTCTGGTTTAATTAGATGACACCTTCCACAAATGCTGAGCTATTGGCACATGATAATTCAAATAGTATCTAGGAAATTTTGCCATCCAAGAAACCTTCTGTAGGAGTCATATGTTCTCTTATCTCTGACACATGATAGCAGGTTGCAAGCCATGCTGAATAAACTGATGATACATTATTTCTTAACTTGTGTTATTTTGAAGCACAGGGCTTCAGTCTGGGCTCTTTTATTTTTTCAATAGCTTTCACCCAAGACTATCCACAAATCAGATAGTTTTACAGTGTGTTTTTCATTGATTTCTCTGAAGTGTTGATTCAATATTGAAATAGACCATTTTAATACCGAATTAAGAAGCAAATATCCCCATTATGAAGAGCTTTAATTATGATTGCAGTTATTACACCTAATTATAGCTGCCTTGAAACAATCCAGTTAGTTGGAGAGGTTTGCGAGCGATGCCTGGACGGGCAGTCAACTCTTTGATATGCTGAAATATGTTCAATCATTTCCCCATCAGGCGCGATGCTGAGGAACTCTGCGGGAGCATTAAAACGGCACATCAAACACGTGCCTTAAAGACTTGTGGCAACAGCTCTTCACTCGCTCGTAAGCGGCAGCAAATAACCGCGTCGTCCTACCACGGCTTCCCTCTGGGTGGGGATGTGTATGTGTGGAGGGGGGGGATATTTCACAAGGGGCTATTTTCAGGAGCGCCTGGCAATGCCTCCAATCTCCATGCCACCCCTCGCCCCGCCTGAGCCCGCAGCATGGCAGGCAGTTCCCTGCAGTAAACATGAAATCCGTGAGTTTATGGGGTTAAAACCCACAAAGCCCCTCAGTGGTCCCACCTGAGAGCTGTAAACAACCAAGATCCACAGACCGGGGTTTGGAGCATCTCCTCCATCGCGTACATGCTCCTGGCTGTCCGTACTTCCCCAGCTGTGCCCGGGCAAGGCAGCACCGCTGCCCACCTGGCTCTGCTCCCCACAGCCGCCCTGTCCTGGGACACGCACCCGGCTCAGGCGCAGTCCCTCAGGTGCTGGAGAAATGCAAGCCCAGCGGTGGACTTGTCCATTCTTCCGGCCAGCCCGCAGCCAGCGTTGCTGCTTGGCAAGCTTTAGCAAGAGCGCTTTAAAAGCATATCTTAAAGCAGCTATACAACAGCAGTTACAAAGAGCTAAAAATGAAAGAGGTTTACAGTTGCAGTTAACAGTAAGGCTCCGTCCTCCTCAGATGATCATCTAAGCTCCCATGTGAGGCTGTGACCCACCTCAGGACTGATGCGCCCAGACCTTCACCTCTTCCGAGGTGCAGATAGCACTCCGTTCCTGGTTTGCTCCAGGGTGACTCCCTCCCTCTCTGCCTACACACCTGCACTATATTCCTAAGACGCTGGGGCATCATCTGGCGAAAAAAGCAGGATGGAGTCATCTCATCAAGCCTCCTTAGCTGATGTCTGTCCGTTGCTCTGCACATCCCCAGCTTTTAAAGCTCAGTCTTGCAAATCATGAGGGAACCGGGTCTCAGGGGCTCTGTCACAGCTTCAGTAAAAGGTATCATTGCAATTCTCAGAGAACCTAGAGGTGTTACAGACACTCAAGGGTTGTTCAGACCAAGCCTTTTCTCTCCCTTCCAGGTAACAGCACACATTAGACCCTCCTGCCGTGCCAGGAATAGTAAGGTGCAGGCTGTAGGACCCACCAGCTCTGCTGCTGGGTTATGTCCTGGCTGTGGTCTCGGGGTGCCTGAAATGCAAACAAAATGCACCAACTTTAAATCTGAAATACAAGGAGATCCTCCTCTGTGTGATAGCTTCCTATTTGCAATGGTAGCACAAATGATATATTCCAGTAAGGCCTTTACACATGCTATACAAATGGAAAGTGTGTGGGGAGAAACCTAGCCATGATCAGAGCACAAGAACATCACCCACTCTGATCTGGTAGTGGTGATGCTGCCAGACAGCAGCTCCTCAGCACCTCCAGCCTGAAAGCACGCTGCAAACACCCACCTTTAGACATTCCCATTAGACCCGTGTGCATTATTATCCCCCTTTCTTGCACAAGGCAGATGGGAGGATGCAGGTGAAGAATTCTTCCATCAGGGAGCGAGCAACACAAGTCATGAACAAAACCCAAATGAGTCGCTTTCCCCCACCTCCCATCTGCTTTAACCCATCAGTAGTCCACACACCGTAGGACGAAGAGAGGCACGCAGAATGCTGTCGGGAATACATTTATATTTATGAACTAGTTCAATCGGTTCCTCCGTTTGTTTTGTCAGATGATCTTCCATCTCTTCACCCCCTCTCCACCCCCACCATCTGCCTAAAAAAATCCATCTGCTTAAAAATTTGGGGGAATTTACATGCGATTGAGAATTTTGCACCACAGGTACAACTGAACGAGGTGGATCTTTTTGCATTCACACGTGCCTAGGAGAAGCACTTCATGCTTCAGATCCCCATGACAGGGCTCCTCAGGAGCTCCACCCCCCCTGCTCAGGGGGGAACTGGACAAACATCACTTTACTCACTAATTTGTGGTATTTCCCCTAACCCTTTTTGTTTAACAACTTTTGCCAGGATGGGAGATTCCCTTCGCTGGGTGCCATGTGAACACAACACAGAATCAGTGTTTATAAACACCTTCTTGATGAAGATGCTGTAACTTTGGGGAATACGGAAGGATTTCCATATACAACAAACAGATCTCCTGTGGCCACTGCTTCTGGATGTCTTGGATTAACCAGGCAGCTGGGCTATCAGTGAACATCTTTAAGCCCGAGGAGCAGTATTCACTATCCCATTTCATCTGAACTGCTATGACTACAGATTTTTTTGTTGTTCAGCTCATTTTTGTAACCCTATTAAATTCTTTACCCTAACAACGTCACCACTGGATGAACAGTACATTTTGATTTTTTTATATTGTACTGTATTTACAAGTCATAAGAACCAGCCAGGGATAAAAAGGATGGTTGAAGATGCAAAAATATCTATTTAGATTGTTTGAATAATTTTAGTTTGCACCTGTTTCGCTCTTCTGCTACTTGCTTGGTAGCAGTGGTTTATGGAAGAGTTTTGGACAACTCATTCAGCCTTCAGACATCCCCAGGGATGGCTGGAGCATTGATAGCTCCTAGACAAACAACTGCCAGTACCTTCTATGTGCACTGGTCCCTGCAGGTTTCATGAAATCCCGTGAAGACAAAGCCAGGAGGCTGACTTCCCTCAAAGAGCCTTAGAGACTAAAAAAAAAAAAAAAAAAATAATCTAAAAGATAATTCCTTCACTGTTAGATTTGTAACAGAAGCTCATCACATATATCAGATCCCTGGGTACATATGCAGATGTTTCAGCCATATGCAACAACATATGGCATGCTTCTCAAAATAACTAGTCTTTTTTCCTGCATGAGGCTACAAAACCACAAAAAACATAAACACGGAGTGTCTCAGCCTGCTTAGGACAGAGGGGTCTCTGCTGCCTTCAGCTCCCCCTGCCAGACTAACTGCCCACCAGCCAAATACTGGTTCAGCCTCCTCTCTCTCTCTCCAGTCCGCTTCCCAGTTATCCTGGCACAATTCAGGCTCTGCAGAAAATAACTTTATCCCAGACCACCTGCAAGTTGAGGCACATCTGGCCACCTGGGAAAGCCCCTAAAACCCAAGAGCTTCTCCTTGCCTTCTTCCCAGGTGGTGGTGGTGGTGGTTGGTCCACCACAATGAGCCTCGTAACGGCCATGTTATTAGCAAATGAAATTAGAATGTTCTTGGTTGAACAGCCAGGTGTTTGATCACAGTGTCTGGTGCCTCTGCTGGAAGATCAATAGCAGCAAATGAAGTGCTGCTCAGCCTCTACTCATCAGATCACCTCCCTGCCCCAGGCGGCTGGAGGAGGCTGGTTGCAAACACCAGCGAACTTCCTTCCCAGGCATCCTTTAGCAGCAGCACGCGTGTTGACAGCCACCAGCTTAGCGAGTCTCGCCAAACGCCAGACATTTCTCCCGTCTGCTTAGCGACCAGTTTTTGCATTCGTGAAAGTTATTTGTAGGGCAACGAGTTTTTTCTGGATGCTGGAGGAAAAGTTGCTAGCTCAGATGAAATTCAGTACAAGCACTTGAGATTGAAAAGGTCACGGCTGTTAGACTGGGCAAAATTTAATTCTTTTTTGGTTATAACAGCCACAAAGAGGGAAAGAGAAGCTTGGGGCTCCAGCCTGACTCACAGGGAAATATGAAAACAGACCTACGGGATATTTTAGGCTTATAAACCAAAAAGCAGATCGGTCTGGTTGACAACGTGGGATCACGGAGAGATGTTTCAAATTGTTACAAAATTCTCAAAACAGAGAAAATCAAAACAGCTGCTGGGATTAGGGAGGGCTTCATCCAAAATAATTCAAGTGTCTGCACACATCACGTACGCCAGAGAGGACTGAAGCCCTTACAGCCAAAAGCCTGTGTCAGGCGGGCTCCCACTCACTACCCCAAAAACCTTGTGGTGGCTTCGGGAAGCCATAACTCTTACCTTCAGTCAGGTAGGAGTGGGCGGCTTTGGTGGATGTGCCAATCAAAAAGTGGACCCCTTTTAAATGGAAACCTTTCTGGATATTTTGATTTGCAAAACAGTTATGATTTTTTAACACTTTTCCTACTCCCCGACATATATTCAAGCTTTGCCAGCTTCCCTGGGGCTTAGAGCTTCGTTTCCTACTTGCTCTACATAACTTGCAACGTCACGGCTTCACTTGACACAAAATACAGTCTGCCAACTCCTTAAACACAAAATTGTCATTTCCAGGAGAAATATGAACTGGAGCATAAGTGCAGCAATAAAATGCATGAATTTTTGAGATTTTTATTCTTCAAAATACTGCTTTATTCACCGCAAAAAAAAAGGGGATACTCAGACAACTTTCTGATTCTTAACTACCTGTCAGAAGCAGGAATTATTCAAATAACGTGACTATCTGGAGAAAGACAGTTATTTCAGACCTCTTTTGGAAGTTTATTGAAGGAAATATTGGTTTACATGTAAGACAGAATGTTTGTTTGGGCGGAAAAAAAAAGTAAATCAGAGCTACAAAGATACGAAAGGGTAAAACCTGTTTATTTTTGGGTTCTACTTCTCAGTTCCTTGTCTAAATAAAGGACTCTGCAGCTCTAAAGGAACGTGGCTGTGAAGCCCTGAACCTCTGCCCACTTTCTCTCTGATCCCTGCTTGAGAAGTAGCTGGGGAGGACGTGGAGGTGTGAACCAGTGCTGTGGTCGTTTGAGAACAAAGGAGGAGCAGGTTTAGTTATGGAAACCGGAGGATCTCTCCAGCTGGTCCCCAACCCATCCTGCCCCATCTGCTCGCAGAGGTGCAGCCTGGAAGGAGCCCGTCCCCCCTGGCAGAGGCTGCCAACCCCCGGTACGGGGCACAGCAGCGAGCCACAACTCACAGTAAGTACGTTCAACAACATTTAGAGCCAGACTTTAGTTCAGCTGCTGCTTTAATGCCATTTAGGAAGCCTGCCTTGCTCTTGTTTTCCCCGACTCTTTTCAAGGGCCAACACTTACTCTGAGCCCTCGCTGGGAATAACGGAGCTCTGTGAGCACCAGCTGCGGGGGACGCGCTGAGCTCTCGGGGGAAGCAGGGCTGCGATGCCGACTCTGTGCCTGGTGTGAAACGATCCCTGTTTGTTCCTCACCTCTGTGAGCCCCACGCTGACGCCGTTTTAAAAATAGAGGGAGGCACACGGCAGAAGCGCTGCCGGTGCCATCCAAGGAAAGCTGCTCCTCTGCCAGGGCAGCTCTCCCCAGCGCGGTGGCTTCCCGGTGCCACAGCCAGCTTGCCGTGGGTCCAGCTGGGCAGTGCCACCATGTGCTGCTCAGAAGGGACGAGGGGCTCAGAGGGTGTGTTTTGCTATGTACGCACCACTTTTTTCGGCATCCTGGGGCTCGAAAGCTTGCCTGTGGGAGATGCAATCTCCGGTTGGAGGAGCAGTGGGAAGGCATTAGAGGGCCGTCAGCACTCCAGAGGTTTTGCTTCCCCCTTGTAGCCAAGCAGGGCTCTTTCAGGCAAAGTAAAAGCAGGAGCTGGGCTCCAGCACCCCCTCACAGCCTGGAAACGACTCCCAGGCTCAAGTCTGAGGTGAAGGGGGACCTGTGCCGGACAAGGAAAGGACTAGGTGCCACCATCGCTGTCAGGGTCCACAGAGGAGACTGCCACGATGAAGGCTGGCCCTTGAAGAGTAGCATTTGATGGCAAATCTGCATCACTGTGGTTGGATATCCAAAGGCTATTTAAAAGTCTGCCTGATAAAAAGCACAATTATGAACTCTGGAGGCTTAACCCCAAGGAAACAACAGCTCCAGCAAACACCATCTTATCTCCCTGCACCAGCATCAGCTCTGGCTGGTGGCAAAGGACAGGCTCTAGTTACCAGGTGGATAGTTTCTTTTAAAACAAGAGCAACAGCTCAGTACAAAATACAATAGCACGTCTGTCTTTGCAAACGCTCTTGCTCTTATTTAGGTTGTCCTGGTGTAGGAGTCTGACGGGTCAATAGCGTACATCAGTGCAACAGCATACACGGGAAAGGGGCACTGGGAAATAAACTGGTGGACTGAAAGTCATCGTAGGGGTGAAATGTATGGGGGAAATGGAACAGGGGAAGCAGCTGGTGCAGAGGGACAAGCGCTGTCTGCAGATCTGGGAGACGATTGGCAAGTTCACGTTGTGAGGCATGGGTTCAGTGGTGGGGCGAAGGAAGCTGTGCCCACCCTGTGCCGCTGACGGCTGGGGGACGTGGGGCGAGCACCAGCACCCCAAACGCTGCTGCTGCTATGTCCCCACAGTGGAATAACACTCACTGCGCTTTGCCGGCCAGGCTTGCATTTCTCCAGTCCAGGTCAGCCACGCTAATTGATTTGTTCCCTGGCAGCAATGGCAGGTGTTTATTTTTCCAGGCTGGGCTTATGATGCTGCCATCAGTATAAATTTGCTACCTGCGCACCGCAGGGAGCCTCGGGGAGCCTCATGGAGCCCTTTGATAGGGAAGAGCTATTGCCAAACCCAGACAGCTTCCAGGTACAGCTATGTGCATCTCTCCTAGCATCGCCACTCTGAGCATTTTATTATTTAAACCATTTATTTTGTTTATGACCTAGAGGCTTAGCAGTTTATTGTGCCAGATGAAGAATGCCTCCATCTATTAGAAAACAGAAAAAAAAACCCAAACTCACACATTTCACTTTTCTCCTGGGCTCCTCTTGACAGCTCTGTAGCTGCTGTCTTACTGAACATATGTACTAGGGGAAGTCAAGTTTCTCTCATTTTGCTCCTCAGGAGCAAGACTCAGTCCCTGGCCCAAGGTCTGGCCACCGTCTGGGTGCCCACCTTGAGGCAGGCCACCACACACGTACCACCCTTCAGCCGGGGAGCTGGCGTGCCGCGGGAAAGCGCAGGATGTGAAGGGCAAAGGATGCTGACTGGTGTCCGGGGAAAACATCCAACCCTCCAGAAGAGGATGATGGCAAATAGAGCAACAGTCCCATAAAAATGTGGCATTGGGCAAAGAGAGGGGAAAAGATGGATATAATAATCTGTGGGTTTACAAGTTTGACAGCTGAACCACATGGTCTGGAAATGATAAAAACCCACCCATTCTTAAGGGTGTTTCTTTAAAGAGAGTAAGCTTCAGCGTATTCCTTGCTTATCTCCAGAGCAAAACCACATCTAAGGAGCCACAAAGATGATTAAAGGATTGGAGGAGCTGACGCATACGAGGAGCAACTGGGAGCTGGGACTGTTCAGCCTGGAGAAGAGATGCCTCCAGGGGATCTTATACCTCGTGGAGGGAAAGCAAAGAAGATGGAGCCAGACTCTCCTCTGGACTCTTCTGGGCACAGCAACAGGACAAAATCGAAATACAGGAAGTTTTGTTTAAAAATTAAAGCTGCTTTCCCCTGCCCCCCTTCCCCCCCTCCATGAGAGTGGTGAAACACAGGAATAGGTTGCCCAGAGAGGTTGTGGACTCCCCACCCTTGGAGAGTCCCAGGCAGGGATGGCACTGGGCAGCTTGTTGTAGCTCATTCTGCTCTGAGCAGGGCTGGCCTGGCCCGTCTCCAGAGGTGCCCGCTCACCTCAACCATCCTGTGATGCTAAATTAGATGAGGCCCATAGCCAGCCTAAGAACAACCTCTCGCCTGGTATAGATGTGTTGTACCACCTTTCATCTTATGAGAGCATGGAGGGCACCCTTAACTTCTACTTAGACAAAGAATAAACTTAGTGAAGGACATTATATGCATATGGAAAAAAAAAAACCCAACCCTCCACATCTTCTGGGCATACTTTGTTCTTCTCTGTGAAAGAGAGAAAGGCTTCAGAATAACCAGTGCAATCAGGGACCTGATTTCTTCAAACAAGACAGCTCAAATGACTCATCCCATATTCCTGGCACAAACTGCTGCTAGCTCTCGCATGCTAAGTGAGATGGGCAGGGTGTACTGGGCAACAGCCCGACTGTCCATGAATTGAGAATTGGATTTGATCATGCCAGTTACTTTCAGAGATTAGCCTTTGCAAACACACTTTCTACAACCAAATCAATCGCTGGCCCTGTTCAACCCCCCCTGTTCCCTCACCTCCTCTGTCAGCTACCATCCTGCAGCAAAGCAACCAGCTGCTTCACACGCTGAGCTAGCTCGGCGATTCTCACACCTGGGTTTTGGTTCCCATCTGTGTCTCCTTGCACGGCTCGGGCACACCTAGCACAGAGCTCCTATTTGCTTTTCATTCCGCCTGCTGTATTCTAACAAACTGAATCCAGAGCACACAAGGGTGAAGTCTTCATTCCAGGCAGGACAGAGACGTGACACATTTCTGTGCTTAATGACAACCTTGACACATCATAGGCATAATCATTTCTATTTTGTCATTCTTCAACAAGAATAAAGCAAGTCAATGACCCCGTTTGACTCTAAATTGTTTTCTACATTGTCAAAACACACAGATTTAGAAAGATAATTACCCTATTACTTCTAGATGACAATCTCAAAGTAAACTACAAGACCTCCATGGGCTGTCCATCTCTTTGCAGCTGAACTCACTCCAGATGCACACAAACCAGAAAGGAAGATAACCAGGAAAGCTTCACAGGGCTTATGCCTCAACCTCACACTACAGAGAGAAAGGGCCAAGTACTGTCCCTGTCCTGGGTGGGCAGGGCGGGCGTGAAAGCCCACGCAGCCTGGGTGGGCACTGGTGGGCACTGGTGGGTACTGGAGCAGGTATAACCTCACCTGGAGCTGCAGCAGCTCACCCACAGTAACCTGCCTGGCTGCCCTGGGAAGGAGCACGCAGAGCAAAGCTGAAAAGCAACCACCTACTGAGGCCATCTCCCCTGGAAAACTGCTGGATAGAGACAGGCTAGAGACAACAGCGGGGCACTGAGCTTTCCATATCACCCTCCACCTTCAGCTGCCTGAATCGATGGGGGCAAATCTTGCCCTCTCTCCATCTCCCTTGGCTCCAGGCACTGGATACTGCTGGCCGAGCTTGTCCAGAGGAGCTGTGCTGCTGCGTAAGCGTGACAGCTTGCAGGGTCAAAGGCACCCCAAGGTGTCCGGAGAGCCAGGAGTCCCTAAAGTGCCACTAGAAAATGGTAGGAGAGAAGAGCCCAAACAAGTAACATACCATGAAAAGCACAACTGCATCCCAACAAGCAGAGATCAACCACCACGAGCCTCCAGCTGCCCCTGCTTGAGTGGAGCTAATTTAACAACGAGCAACTGGGGAATTAGCTGGGTCTCAGTTAGGCTAAATTGGGTAATGGCATGAGTCACGCAGCTAGCAAGGAAGGGGGAGAGGCTGGCAACTTGGATTCATTTGGGGACCTGACAGAGGTTAACACCAATGTTGTGCTTGAAAATCTGTGTGTCTTACAAGATGTCCGTCTTTCCCGCAGGGATTTGGGCTGCCCAGTAAGCACAGCCCTTCCTCGGCAGACACAGCGTAACACCTCTTACCGTGCCTCGAGTGATACTTGCTTATTTGGTCTTGCAGTTGCTTTCTATCAAGTAATCCCTCTTCCTCGTGGTTTCTGCAGCGGATCATCACTGAGGACTGTTTGTTCAATCATTGCTTTATCAGTGAGAAAACATCACACGCTCTTGCATACGTTTGTCAGGTGTGCAACCCAACCTGCTCACGCTCTTTCACAGTGGGAGTGCAGGCGGGAGCCTCTGCATGGGTCACCGCCAGCCCTGGACCCGGCTCAAGGCGCACGTATCCCGTACAAAACCATGCCCAGACTCCTGCCTTCCTGCTTCATACGTGGCTGTGCATCTCACCCGCTGTCAGAGCCTCCGTCTGACATGATCTCTACCAAAAGGTGCTGAAACAGGAGATGATAACCCACTCATGGAATAACTATCAGACTCAAAATCCGCACTCTTGGCCTCAAAAGCTGGTCAGTCACCAGCTGTAACCTTGCCTGACTCAGAATTCACAGATGTTCAGTGTAGTAGCTTTAGTATAGATACATACATCCCTTCATTTTTTCCATCATAATTATAGAGTAATTAGAAAATAATCCAGGCATGTTTTATTGTAGGTAAAAGCCATCAGTTCTTATTAATATAAGCAGGTATGATATGTCTTTCAAGAGAAAGCTGGTCTCAATTCTGGCTTTTTCCCAATCAGAAAACGTATTATTTCACTTCTTCTGGATCCATGTGGAAGCCTATGCAAGGTAGTCCTCTATACTTATGTTCCTTTATTTAGTCTATACTATTATATATTAACGTAGGCTGCCACTGAGCCAAGGACAAGATTTAAGGTGTTACTGTGCTCTCCTTAGGATGCTAATTCTTCCCTGAGTGCTATCGCTAGTACTGCACAAATCAGGTGGTTAATCACAGCTCAGGTGAGGGGTCTCAGGGTGCCCAGGGGCGTAGCCACATCTTTTTTTTTTTTTTTGTTACTGTGTTTATTTGATGTTCTAAGGTAATGTGGCAGGGTCAGGTTGTGGGGTACAGCGGAGATAAACTAAGCAATTCACTGTTGGATGCGCAGCTAGAGGGTGAACTATTGAAAAGCAACACAATTAACTAGTGGAAATCTCTGCCACAGATCTGAGACGAACAGCTCATTAAGGATTTCAGAGAAGGAAGAAATATTTGTGTGACTGCCAGGGACAATGTTGGTCTGGGCTCTGAAAACATTTGAAACCCTGTAAGCCTTAGGTTCCAAAAGAACTACCTGCTTCTGATTTCTGGGGCTGAAGAGGCCAAAAGGCGAGGCCAAAAGGCGAGCCCATCCCTTCGGTGAGCGGCCCAGGCAGGGATGGGAGCTGGCTCCAGGTGCTGCTGGTGGCCTGCAGCTCGCTGCTCCTTCCCGCACTGCACCACATTTTGCAGTCGGATAATCAGGGGTATTAGTATTTACCTGCTGTGCTTAGATAGATAAATAAAACTGTACCTAGTATTAATTTATTTTTTTTTTGCATCCCTTCAGCTCAATTTCTTTGTTGCTGTACCATGAAATTTTCTGCTTTCTTCCAGTTGCCTTAAAAACGTCATTGTTTAAAACAGGGAAATGTTTCTACTGCTCTGTTAGACAATCAGCTTTCTTTGAACTGTGAGGCACTGCAGAAATTTCCTGGGAGGAAAACCAAGAGAGGGTAGGTCAGATAAATACTACTGGGTTTAGCTTTGGGGTCTTTTCCTGGGACTTGCCCACTGTCCTTAACTAATGAGGGATGCGGGAGAGACCATAACTCCAGTGTCATGGTGGGGTTGAGGGACCCTAACGTCAATGAGAAATGGGCTCCAGTTGCTCCTCTAGTAGTACCTACTGTAAATGCTTATGTTTTACAACAAGCTTTAATTATCTGCTTCGGTTTCACCAGTTGCATTGCTGATGAGTGAAACGAATGTGCAATCGTCACGTTCCATTATGCTGTCACCAATTTAGCCCTGATAAAATATGTCTGTGTTGCAAAACCAGGCCAGCACTGAACCAGTCACTCCTTTAGCTCTCAGAAACACCACCAAAAAGTGTCCAAACACAGCTGCCCACATACAGCACCTTACTTATCTAGTAAAGATGAGCATCACACTCTCACCCTAAAGGCATCCATTTAAGCAGTTGCTGATCTGCAAATAAAATCCATAACGGCTTTAAAAATGTTGCTCAAATTACTGCTTAATTATCTGCCCTCCTTTAGGAGGTCAGATCACGTGTTTGTTTAAAACATTCCTTTTCCAGGCTTTAAATGGCCCGGCAGTCTGGGCCACTGGGGTTAGTGGAAATTTTGATTTGGAAAAGAATGAGAGCTGGATGCACAACCTGGGGTCAGAAGGCCCTGGGAGGGGGTGTCCCTCCGTGACCTCTGATCCCGTGGAGGGACTTGGTGAAGCCCCAGCCAGGTCTGCCGGGAAAGCGGTGCAGCCCCCCACTGCTGCATCCAGGCCCTGAGGGAAGGGCTGGGCTGAGGGAAAACTTCCTCTCGCCTTCGCGTCCCTGGGCTGCCTTTTCTGAGAGCTCCCAGAGGACCCTCTCCCTCAGGCGGGGTGCTGGCCATGTCCCCCTCCCGAGGGGGCGGGAAGAGGGTCCTCACAGTTCATACTCAGCCGGTTGCTTTTCTCGTGCTGCTGTAATCCTCAGCCAGGCTCTTCCCCTCCTGGCTGAACTGGGGCTGCTGTGTTTCACAGCACAAGGGATCAGCTGCATCTGTTACGGTGTCAGCGGAGCAACGCGTCCCTGGGGGAGACTCATTTTGAAGAGGAACGTACTTGAGTTCCCAACAGATGCGAAGGAGCTGAAATGCAGTATTAAGCTGCTTGCCTGTACCGTCAATTCACGTTAGATGGAGCAAGCTATTAACTTAAAACCTCAGTTCCCCTTCTTAAGAAAAGAATGAAGCTGGATTTGGAAGAGGAAAAAGAAATCTGCATTTTAATGAGCCAGGGCCCATGATTTTTCTATGTGCTGATGAAAACTGAGAGGAATGCAGTGCAATAAACCAGGAGAGGAAACAGGCCAGTCATGAAGCTGTCATCAGGAAAACCTCAGGCAAAGGTTGTACAGCCTCTACAGGTCTTGTGTTACCTCTCCAGTGAGAGGCAATGAGGTTCAAACAACCCATGAAAAGACTTTAAAAGTGACTACACAGAATTAAAAATAAATCTGAAAGACTGAGTGAGCTGAGAAAGAGACCTCAGATGTTCCTGCTGGCAGTGTCTGGCCAGGACCCTGCTCTTGGCAAGGTGGCTGCCTGCTCCTTGCCTCATTCGGGTCTGTTGGGGTCTACAAAGCTTTGAGGTGATGAAGTTTCCATGGATGCCTGCAACTGAATCCTTATTCTTCTCTTCTCCAGCATGCGGGAAGGAAGTTTTAATAGTAGTGACAGCATTAATCCTTGGGAAATGATCACCCCATAGCATTTGCAAAGTCTGCCCAGAGCTATCCGTTCACCTGAACAGGTTATTCCTTGAAAAAAAGTACAACTTGCATTCCTGACTTATGTTACACCTATATCGATGTATCTAAAATACCTGTATAATAACTGCTATGATTATTCTGCATGCTGGTTATAGAGCCTTTACTCTGTATTTATTTAATACAGAACTAAAAAAGGTTCCAAGAAGACCTG
This sequence comes from Ibidorhyncha struthersii, assembly GCA_013398815.1. NCBI lineage: Eukaryota > Metazoa > Chordata > Aves > Charadriiformes > Charadriidae > Ibidorhyncha > Ibidorhyncha struthersii. The sequence continues at coordinate 162,536 of VZSZ01007266.1, forward strand.
GTGGAGATGTGACTCCTAGCAAAATGAGGTTGTGACTAAGATTTATTCAAATTAAGTACAGAAATAAAGTCAAGAAAGTAATCAAAAGTATATTTAGTGGACTCTCAGATGATTAACCAACATGTTCACAGAGCCAAACCTCTATATCAATCTTTTAACTGGTTCATTAGTTTCTCTTGGCATGACCTAATTTACAAACCTCTAGCTGACCTTGACATTTGAGAAAAGTGAATTCTGACAATACCTTGTTTTATATTGGGAAAACTTATTTGTCAGAGTAGTTTGAAATAGGGATTCAAATATTGTTGCTTTTTTTACCCCTTTGAACTGGAATTACAGAATAAAGGCATTACTATCCTCATAGAGCACATGCAGTACTATGAAAATGAAATTGCTGTGAATTAAAGGAACATTTAATGCAAAAGATTCAAATGGATTTATTTTCTTCACTTGCAATGACTGCTGAATTCTGAATGACTTCATTATGAAACTTCATGGTCAGACACAGCACTGAGTAAGGAGCTCTGAAGGTGCATGAGTAACTTCTGTACCCTTACGAGCAGGCTCAGAACTTCTCACAGGTATTAATAAATATGTCAACTGTGCCCTGTGCTCAAAACTTCCAGAAGTGGTATAATACTGGCTCTTTTCCTTGTCTGGATGACACTTGCTGATATTCAAGGTAGTCTGTGACTGTTACAACTAGACCCACTACTTGAGCTTTATTTTTACCCACGGTGGCAGAAAAACAACCCCAGAAACTATGAACTTGAATTAAACCAGTTTAATCCAGCCTTGCTCACCACACTCTTCAAGTGCATCTTCTGCAAACGCTCAGAAGGTAAAGCTAGATGAGAACGAATGCAAGCAAAATTCGGCTTGAATCTATCCCACATTCAATTTTGCCCTAGATCAAACCCTATTTTACAGAATATTAGGTAGCCTCGAGCAATAACTTTCAATAACTTTCTTCAGACAAAAGACTTAATGCAGGACATCCTCCCCACCCACAAAATTAAGTGAGTATTTAAATGTTTTGCAAAATTAGGACCTAAATCCTACAGCTGTTCAGTTCCTGCTCACACTGGTTCATATCTGACCTATCCAACCATCATTCTTTTAATCATCTTGTATTAGTTATATTACTTTGATAATATAAAATGATCCTATATTAGTTTCTCATAAATATAAATTGCTTTAAAAAGCCAAACCTTTCATTTCAGTTAAGGTTCCTAAGTGACAGCATTACACTTCCCTATCTCATCATTTACAAAAATCCAGGCACTTATGAGCAAGAAAATTAATAATTAAGAACATAATAAATCATATACTGCCAACTTAATAAACACATTAAAAAGTGGAAGGCACATTTCATCTCAGTTTAACAACCCAATTACGATTTCAAGGACAGTTTATGGGTGGAGGTGGCATTATTTCTACCTCGATGTCAGGTTTCCCACGTCTGCGCTACCCGCGGCCGGGCGGCTGGATCGCCCTGTCTCACAGCCTGGAGGCAGGGGGGCTTTTTCCCTCCTGCCTCAAAGGGCTGTTGAGAAAATGTAAGCAAAGTGTCGGAAGCGAGAGAGGAGAGCAGGGCTTGCTCTCTTTTCCGGCTACAGCATCTCCCCCAGGGACCCGTGGCAGTGTCCTCACGTTCCATCGCCCTGACCTGGCTGTAGGAGAGTGGTCTTTGAGTATTTCTGAATACTCAGGGCCAAGCAAGGACATGCAAGAGCAGGCTGGTTTAGGGCAGAGAGCTCCTTTCCCCTTGCAGGGGCAACATACCAGCTTTCCCTAGCGGTGTGAGATAACGGGCAGCCTGGCAAACACGCGAAGGATCTGCAACGTCAGGAGAGAAGGAGGAACATTGCATTGGAAGGGCTACCAGGAACTGTTTTGAATGCACTGCAGCCCTTCATAAAACTCACTGGTCTAAAAAATACGTTTCAGACCCTTAGAAGTAAAAACAGTGGCTAAAGAAGCTTCATTTTTTATTTGAGCCATCCCTGTAATTGAAGATATATAAATTTACCCAGAGAAAACTTTAAGAAATATCATTGACTAATGTGCTTATTAAGTTCATCTGAGTTACCCTTTAATTAAATCAGATGACTGGTAATTTGCTGAGAGCAGTGAAGCAGGAATACGCAAAAGACCTTTCTGTTTTGAACACGCTGTACAAGTTAAAGGATTGCAACAACACACTCATCCCTACGGGCAAACAAAAACATCGCTGTGAACTGCGATACGAACTCTTCTGCAGCAGACAAACTGCCTATCTGGGAAGAGATTTATGCTTTAAAAAGCCACCCAAGGCAGAAAGAGGCTCTCTGGAGGCCAGTTTTGAATCCCCGACTGGGATTCACCCTTACTGGTGAGCACTTACGGACACTGCTAGAGCCAGCTGCCCTAAATATGGGCAAAAATAAGCTGTATTTTTCACTCCGAGCCAAAACCAACTCCTGTTGGGAGCTAGGTCTGGAGGGGCACTGCCAGTGTCTCTGGGCCAGGCTAGTTTCCTGCAAGAAGGAAGAGAACAGAAGCTGTACGAAACCTCTCTTGGCTCCCAGAGTTAGGTGTATGCAATAGATTTCTTTTACGCTGCCATAATAAATTATAAAGATTACATTCTCATTGCACTGATAAAGAGGATTTCTTTTTTAATTTATTACTGTTGGACAGTTTCATTTTGCGGTAACAAATCACTCCTCGGCGGACACGGTAAGGACTATCTGCTGGGTAATTTCTGTCTTTCACAAGACTATTTGGGATAGCTTTGAACAAGAGTTTCCAGTTCAGCATGATGAAGCATTCAGACCGAATTTAAAGATGAATCATTTTTATATCACACTTAAGCCTTTTGAAGAAAGCTTGCTAAAGAGATTGACTGATGTGATCACACCTAGGCAGTAGGACCGTGTTCTCACTTAGCAATACAGGTACAGTTCCAGTAGACACAAGAAAAGATAGAAAATTAAATATATGGGATAAACCTTGGGTTTCCCCCAGACAACCCTCCTGCCCCTCCCCCCCTTTGGAAAGGAGCCTGGGCCATACACACGTGCCAGGGTGTGCTCCCCATCTCAGCAACGTTATTCTGGAAAACTAGACAAAAAAGACCAGAGAAAGCCAGATGGGAACCCGGGTTGCTTGCACAGGGCAGCCATCCTCAACAGCACCGCCTCTTAATCATTCATGTCTCGTAAGCCCTTTTTATAAGCAGATGGAAAATGAGAATGATGTCCAAGTGCGGCTTTGACAGCGCAAGAGCTTATTGAAAATGATGGGAAGGTTACAGTGTAAAACACCTTATTAAAAAGAAGGGACGAGTCCTTTTGGGAGCCTGCCACTGCTCCTGATTCATCAGCACCTTTCCCCTCGCTAAAGCAAAGCTGCCCCAGCACTTCTCAATGGGACGCGATGAGCAGCAACAGCAAAGGGTCGCTGGATTCATTGCCCGAAGGTGGGAAATGAGTTCCTCCTACTCAGCTTGGCACAGCATGGGCCATTAACTGAATGAATCTCTGAGTAAATTGCAGCCTGACCTAGAAAACACCTGCTCAAGGGACCACGACAGCAGTAAGTAGGTGGCAGGAGGGATGGGGAGGCCACCGAGTCCTGTCCTCGCTGTGTGCGGTCGGAGCAGCACCGAGCCCGACCCCTCCACACTGTGCAACGGCCCCAGCAGCAGGAACGGGAACATAAATAAAATCATGGCAGGCAGGGGGAAAACTGCATAATCTGTTTAATGCTTCTCCGCAGGCAGGCTATGAGCAGCTTGGATTACTAACATCATCTCCAAAACATTTTTTAAATGAGTCAAAGCAACCGTATATGGTTGCTCAGCAAGGGGGGGAAGACAGAGCTTCCTTAGCACCCAAAGCCAAGCCTGTCTAAGGCTGGCTGCTGATCCACCACGTCCACCTCACGCGATCTCTCCGTACCTGGGATACTGATGGCAATCCTCAGACTTTCCAAAATGAGACCCAGCCAAGCGCGTTTCTGCTGCCCAGCCTGGCAGCGAGGGCTCGCTCTTCAACCTTCCCTGCATCAAAATCCAACAAACCTGCCAACCAATGTCTCCCTTCCCAGAAATTTCAAAGCACATTACTAATTCTGCAAATAATGTGCCTTGGAAATCCCTTCTGCTACCCTTGAACAGGATTCAGTTTTGATAGGCTGTGTGAATTTCTGCTAGCCCGAGTCAGACAACACCGTTCTGTATCTGCTCCCAACCAAGGTCACGCAGCCCGTTGGTTTCGCAGGGCTTTGGTAACTGTTACTACTGTAATGCAATAACCTTTACTTCATCCTTTTCCCTTAAGTCTACGCTGGGTTTTATTACTTGTTTCTAGTCTCATAAGCTGCTGCGGGTTAAATACCTTCCCCTCCGAATCAGGCTATAGATCATGCAGCAGAAGTTATTAGCAGTTATCAGATAATGTACTTGATCAGCCAAACACTGCTCTAACACATGCTCTAACACAGATTAGCTGCCATAAATTTTAATCACTCCAAATTACAATCATGCTAAATTGGCCTTGAGCTGTGGCTGTGCCCTGGGAGAGGGATAGTTAAGAGCAGTGTTTGAGTGGTGTATGTGTTTCAGAAGGGCCTTTTGAAAATGGGTGAGTTACAGCCCCTACCTGAACTTAAGGATGTGGTTTCCCAGACAGAAGGTGGAGGAGTGGGGAGGAGCTTTTCCATATAAAATGCAGATTAAAACTGTGATACAAGCAAGGTCAGCAACAAGTCCCATGGTGCAGAATGGTACATGCCAGCAAAGGGACCTAAACAAAGTTTGGTCCCTTCTGCTAGAGAGCATCCAGCCACAAGACTCCATCCTGTTCCAAAACTAATTTACGTCTTTTATTCAAATGAAGCAGCTCCATGGCATTCAGTCCTTTCCTCAACTATTGCAGTAATTTAATCTGCGTTTTTTTCTTTTTTAAAAAAACAAATCCTAAGTTTCAATCAAAGGGCATTTGTGGCTGTTCCAGGGGCTTTTGTTGGGTGTCACTAAAGTGTGCAGTCTCTGCCAGAACAACATCAGTCCTTTAAGCTCCAGAGCCCAGTGGTTGGGTACCCACCGCAGGTGCCAGGACCTGACCTTTCTGTAGGAGCACTGCCAACAGGATCCCAAGAAGATCCTTAGGTGTAGACTATGCAAATATTTCCAGCCCATGTGCAGCTGCCAGGAGCACTATTACTCACCCCCTGGTTAAATTACAGCGTTGTTTGAACCTTTGGCAGATGGTCATTTCACATTTCTTCGGTGTCCTAAACATGAAATCAGTCTGTTTGCCATGGTGTACTCTTGCTTCAGGCATAATCCCAGCAATGTTTTAATTGCCGTACTTCTCTCTGACCTTCTCATACGCTCACTTTCAAAAGCATCAGAGTTTAGTCTCAGGATATTATATTCAGAGCTTTCAACTCAGCAGAAACAACTGTAATTTCAAGAATATAGAGACCAGTAAACCTGTAAGGAGCATATACCACCTTATTAACTGCTACATAAACCTCAGATTGCCCTCAAGTTAACTGAAAGCATCCTAAAACCTGGTGTCCTTCTGAAGTTTGTCCTGTCATTTTCTAACTGTGCCACAGTCAACTGGATTATTGGGTCATTTCCAGCCCTCTCCCCAGACAGCTCCTCCTAGCAAGGAGAAAGCAAAGCAATGGGGATGTTCAGTAGCACAGCAGGATAGATCCAGGAGCAGTCCTGGGACCAGCGAGCTTCCCATCATACCTCCTGGGACGCCTTGAACGCAGCCCTTGGCCTCGCATCGCCTGTGAGCTGAGATTGATCTTTGCAAACATCCTCTGAGCTGCAGATAGGCGAGTTCCCAGACTGGAGAGTAATCTATAGGTCAGTCATTAGTGAAGCCCATAAAATATCAGATTCCCCCAAGTCATCTTCTCAAAAAAAGTGCAAAAGTAAGCACATTTCTATAAAACTGTTGTGATTTGTATCTTGCTTTTGTCTGTATGTACTCAGTCCAAGGGACAAGGTTCACTATGTGCCAATCCTACACACAGCGTTTCTTGCTTTATTATCTATAGCAAATTTCTAGTGCAGATGGGGCTTAAACTGTAATAAAGAAGATTCAAGAAGTCATGAGAAAAACAGGCCCGCAAGACAGGGAAGGGCAGAAAGAGGTGCAGACTGCCATGGGAGGCTGTGCTCAATGTCCTGGGACACCTGGATGAGAGGGCTCCCCAGGAAGGGCTCTGACCTGGTGCCGCGATGCTGCCCATGGCTGTGCCCATATGGGCACTGGCAGAACTCCTGTCGTGCCAGGGGAATCCTGGACCAAACACAGTGCAGCTCCCCGAGGGGGTTATACCATTTTATGCCACCTCTTGCTGGGGGGGAAGCTCATTTTCAGAGGTTATTTGTGGGATTTGTTTAAGCACTCACTGCAACATAGCAGAGATGCGCATCTCTTGTGCTAGCACACTGCAGCTACTGTACAACCAGCTGAGCAGGGACTGCTTATAAAAATACCCTACCAGTCACAAATCTATGGACCTGCATGCATTACGGGGTAAGAGGGGGTTGTGACAAATGAATGACGTGCTGCTTGGGTTTTGCAGGATTTCCATGCCGTTCTGGCAAGTGTCAGGCACCAAACCGAGGTGGCTCCAGCCCTGCAGCCACGCTGGGACCGGCTCCCCAGCTGCACAGGTGGATTTACAGTAAATACAAAAATGTGGCCCCATACGGATGACTTGCTACTTGCCGTGTTTAACTTTTATTATGAAAACACAAGGAGACAAAACAAGGGCTTGTCCAATGTAAACCAGTGGCTTTCCTCATCCTGGCTCGCTCTTCTGTTTCTTGCGCTGTCCCAGCCTCAGTCAGTTCCCAGCGTGGCTCATTCTCAGCCTCTCCCTTTCCCCACAGCTCACCCACACCCACCCCATCACTCACCTGGTGTCAGTCTCCATCCCACAAGGCTTAAATCATTAATAAATTCAACTTCCCCTCCAGAGTCCGCCTGCAAGCGATGAGCAGAGAGGGTGTGGGAAGTGGCAGTGCTCTCAGGCAGCTTTCAGGAGCTGCTTGTACTTCATGTGGGGCTGGTCCAAACCAGAGGAGGACTTAAACTCAGATCTTCTGGGCCCCAGAGGCACCATGGGGCTACCGGCTAGTGTGGGACAGTGTCACTGTGCCCCCTGTTCTTCCCCCAACCCCCTCCACCATTTGGTTGCGAGGAAAAAGCATTTTCTGATAGAAAAACATGGTGATGCTGTGTTAGCTGAGCTCCTCAGCTCTGGCAGGGAGCCCGCATCTGCACCCCCCTGCTCTGGAAGCTTCACCCGGTGCATCTGCTGTTTACTGCGAGGGCACAACCTCAGCTATCCCCGTTTGCGCTGCGCTTCCTGCGACGCCAGCGAGCAGCTCCAGGATTGCCCGGGTCCCCGCGGCTCCTGATCACCGCTGTATTTCCCAGAGAGGAGGGACGAAGCAGCCGCACCGGTCGCGTCCCTGCAGTCACTAGGGCCAGGGCTGCCAGCTCAGCAAAACAGCCTGGCTCTCCCACAGCCCAAAAGAATCTCACGGGGGCAGTTTTCAGGCTCAGACTCGCCATCTGCCAACAAACTTTGCTGCGCCGGTGCACAGATGTGCTAACATCATTCTAAAATAAACAAAAATAAAATCCCATTTGTTTTCTAACTGCCAAACTAATTTTCAGAATTGGCTCCTGGTTTTCCATAAAATCCAACCTGTGCCGGAGCCAACAATGGAAAAAATTCAGCCGAGACCATCTTGGAGGTTATCACCAGGCCGAGAAGTCTCTGCCCTCAGGTAAAGCGTCGCCCGACCGCTATAACCAGCCCCACAGTTCTGCCAAAGATGGTCAATTAAAGCACCGGGGTTGAGTGGGAAAAGGTTTTCTAATCAGGTTGTATTTCAGACTCTGAAGATTTTCCATATTCTAGGACCAAAGCCAGTCAAAAACTTCTGTGAATTGAAAATGTCAAAAAGCCTCTCACAGCCTGAGACTGATTCATGCAAACTGAAGCCCTGAAAAATTATTGAATGTTTTGGTTTTGACCTTGAAAGTATTCTACTGCACAGAAGTACTGTCAGGGAAATGTTTTTCTTACTTCAAAAGTCAAGATGCGATTATTTCCATTATTTCAAAACAATTATTTTTAATTTAAAAAGCTGACATTTTTTCCCCACGCAGTCTTGGCATTCCCTAAATTTCTTTATCATTCAAATGTTAATAATCCAAATAGCTCACAAGCTTTATTTTTAGTTTACAGAGATTAAACATCCTTCACGTTAATGGATCTCCTAATGTTTTACTTCAGTTCGTTCATTTTCCTCCCTTAGTGAATAGCAGACTACTCAGAAATCAACACAGCTTGTTAGAAAAAAGACAAAATGCCTATTAAATTATCAAGTGCATTTCTCAACAGAGTGCAGCTATCAGTCTCTGCAAAGAAAAACTATAGCTTAATTGACTTCCTAGCAAAAGCAATGTTTAGACAGATGGTGCTGAGAATCATCTGACTGTTATTCTTTAAATTGCCATGTTTAAGTGACAGGGACTTTTGGGAAAGCAGGCAAGAGCGGGTGCTGCCTCTGTTGGAGACCGGCTGCAGGATGGGACAGCCGTCCCGCTCCGGCCACTGCCTGCCGCGGGAGGCGGTTGGCATCACACCCTGCTGGCCCCAGCAAAACCCTTTAAAAGCAGCTTGCTGGTACGTCACTGGTTTTGTCAGAGACTCCCACAAGCTTCACGGAGGCTTTGTGCCCGGCATCGCGGGGCTCAGTGCCCCGCAGTGCGGCACGCAGCTGGGCAAAGGGCAGGGACTGCTGGTTGGGTTGCGGGTGCAGCCAGGTCTTTGCTTAAAAATGGGTAGTGAACTTTTTTGGGGGGGGGGGAAAAAAAAAGCCTGAAAAAAAAAAAGTCTTCCACCCACCTGTATGAAAAAAGGTTTGTAAGGGTGTGAGGCGGTACGGAGCTGGCAGGCTATATCTGAGCCAGCTGAGCATCCCTGAGCACCTGCATGCGCGGTTCAGAGCAGAACGCTCAGCGCTGTGGGTACCAGTGCAGAGACCCCAAAGCGTTCCCTCGAGGAGCCTGCGTCCCCCTCTGCCACTGTGCAGAAACAGCCTGAAGAATATCCCAAGAAGATTTACTGCTTGTTCATCTGAAAACTCATCTAAAAACTAGAGATGCTGCAGAGGTAAATTATGATTTAAGGCAGGAGAGTTAAAAAAACCAAAACCTATTAATGAGCTTTCCAAGTTAAAAAGCCTCATTTGTAAAGCAAATATCAATGCTCTGCTCATTAACAGACTTTTGTAGAAACAAATCCCATATTCTTAAATTCTTTTACATTTAATTTTTATTATTTTGATATTTGAGTTTTATATATAATCAAGGATTTGGTTGTGCATTCAAATTACATAGAATATATAAATAAAACTAAACCCCGAACAATTTTAGCCTTGTGATGTTTGGAAAAGTGCCGATATTAGTGATCATCTCCAGAACTTGTTTTTCTATGGCAAAAAAATGGAAGATGTTCCTTCAAGTTACATTTCACTTAAGAAGCTTTCCAGGGCAGGAAAGAACCCTGCCTATAAATTATTTAGATTTACTCTTGCTGGGAAATCAAGTGGCAGAATCAATGCCAACCACAGAGGAACAAGAACATTTTAGGATGGCAGGCTAGCCTGCCCTCTTCCCGCAGTGCTTCGCTGCAGAAGCTGCCAGAAAAGCCTGTTGAAGAGCTAAGCACATTGCTTGGGACTGTCTCCCTGCAAAGCAGAAAGGAAATCCCATAAATGGGATTTTAAGAGCAGCTGGAGTCAGACTGTGGCTGCTGAAACTTTTGACTGGCAATGCGACCACTTCAGTGAGCGTCAGGACATGCACCCAGCCAGCAAAGGAGCTGATAATGGGAGGCACAGTTATTAGGACACCCAGTTGCTCATCTGGTTGCCAAACCACCCAAGGGCTCGTTCAGTGTGCCAAGAGAAAGCTTTTGGAGCGGTCTGGGGAGCAAGGCAGAAAGGACCCTGAAAACGACTCCAAAAATCTTCCTGCCCGACTCACTTCACAGCAGCTTTGGCTACTCAAATAAAAGTCTGCTCTGATAAAAGCCACCCATGGCTTTACAGTATGAAAGCTTGGCTTACCTGGGTTTGCAAGATAACGGCCCGAGCACAGATGATTCTTCACAGTGGATGTGCCCGCGGTGTTAACGCCAGGGCAAACCCAAGGCAGTGGAGCCGGGTCTCATGGGAGGCTGCTGAGCTCCGCTGGATGCGGGCTGAGGAATAGCGAGGGCAATGTGAGGCTGCCGCCCTCACTGGAGCAGCAGTCAGCTGGGTCCCGCTGGACTCTGCTGTGGTAAAGCAAACAAGAGCGGTGCCCCATGCTCTGCCCCACGGCGTGGAGCGCACACCACAGCTGGAGGCAATGCAGAAGCTGCCACCCTTTGAGAAACCTCCTCCCTCTGTAAATCTGCCCCGATGGCAGTGAAACATCAGAGGAGGCTAAAAGGCTTGCACAGAAGGCTTGTGACACCCTTTTCTTTTCCTAGCTTTGCCATGTCTACCAGTGATGCTTCCAGAGGGCCCATCCATGCCGGTGGACCCGGGCTCTTGGATAGAGATTGCAGGGACCTGACATCCAGGCTGCTTTCATCGTCCCAAGCCCCAGCAGATAACGCTTGCCAAACGGGGCTTTCCTTAAGCAGGAGCTCTCCCTGTCTGTGACGGCAGTAACAAAACACAGAAGAAGCACCATCTGTTCATCTAGACGGGTACCAGCGGTACCAATCCTCACCACAGCAGTTGCAGCCTTTAACAAATACATACCACTCAGTTTCTCTAAATATTGGGAACAGGCCTAACCACAGAATTGCTATTCCAGCAGGATTTATTGTTATTTATTTTGCACCAACAGCCTGTCTTGAGCAATGAGCATCATAGGCTGATAGGCCAGCTTGTACCACCGTTAAGTGAGCCCTGTAACGAACCCTCTGCACTCAGGGCAAGTGGGAGTGTGAGATGTGGCCGAGGTGTGCCCGCTCCGAGCATCACCAGCAGCATCCCAGAGAGGGGAAAGTCCTCTCCAGCAGCTTTTCCCTACAGCTTTACAGGCACAGGCTGGGTGTCTCGCAGGCACCTCGCGTATCCTCATCCCTGCATGCACACCCTTCTCCAACACCACCTTCTTTCTTTGACCCCAACGCTCCCACTGCAGTGAAGCTGGATTGTTTTCTAGTTTTGCAGATGTCAGCAAATGCCATATAGACTGTAGCGATTTTGGAGTAGAGAAAAATAAAGGCCCATTCTGAACCGGCAGCATTGCCCTCTGCGTTCAGCCTCACTGCCAGCCAGCAAGCAGAGCCCACTCTCTCCCGGGGCCTCGTTGCACCCTGGGGGTTCCGCTCGCTGATTTTGGACTCCCTGGCATTGGCTGTAGGACAAGAGCTGTTTTAATGGGACATTTCCTGGCAACAGCAGTTTGCCCTGAAGAGGGACATGGGATTAATAACCTTGCTAAAACCTTATCTTTTTTTTTCCTGAATCTTGTCTAGAAACCACATACCAGAGCGGACTCTGCTGGCATGGAGAACATCAGGTAGGTTGACGGTGTCAACCCCAACCACTGTATAATTTGGAGCAACTGTGAAGCATCATGGTAAGTAAATTTGGGTCCCAGCACCCAAAGCCAGGAGCCACGGGGCTAGCTGTGTCCTCAGGCACTGCTATTTTCCTTGCTTTGCCAACAGATGGTACCTCAGGCTCTTCAAATAAATAACATTTTGTTGCCTAAGCTGAAAATGCCGGCATGAGCTCTTCAGATAAGAAGAAAATAGCCACACAGGGTGCTTTGTCATGAGTATGTTCTTAAAGATGCTGTAGATTACCAGAGAAAGGGAGGGCTTTAAGTAGAACCATTTCATTGATGGTAGCAGGGGTTGCTGAATGGGACTCTCTTTCATTTGACAGGGACAGTTATAGGAGCACGCGGCAGCTGAGAGGGGGTGTATCCACCCAGCCTGCTCCCTAATGACAGACCCATCAGATCAGCGTGTGGGTACTGCCTCATTGCTGTTTTAGTCAATAAAACCCACTGGGTGAAACTACCAGGATGTTTATTACAAATAATATTTGACAGGATGAAATTAGCACATAAGAGCATCTATGTTGGTTAATGAGGTCTGAAATATAATCCTATAAATCATGAACAACAGCCGTCTGGTGACAGGCACATGAAAAGAAGAGCAGGCGATTATAACACATCCACATCGTTGCAGTGACAAGGGTTTAAAATAGCAGCATACCTTTACACAGGACACCGCTGCGGCAGATTAGGAGACGATCAGTTATGTGTCCTGGTTGCAGTTTCCCTTGCAAGCAGACATCATGCTCGGAAGCTGGAGTGCAACTCGGGGCTGCTGAAGCGATCAAGCCTTCCACCACATCCAGGTGCAGCGTGATGGGTACTCGAATCACACTTTTGGATAAGAAAGCTCTGGTTATGTTGTCCCTTCCTCCAACAAAGGAGAGGAAAGTTGGATCTGCTATGTTAGAATGGTCTAGATCTGGACTTACAGAGTCAAATAGAAAGGAAAGTCTCCAGGTGCTTTCCAACCCTAACTGGGCAAGCACCAAGATAACAGTTCTGTAGAAGTGCCCTACTTTGGTGCCAGTGAATATAAAGGAAAATGTTTAACAATTTCACACTGCTTATCAATTATTAAAAATGCTAAATTAATTTATAATATTTATTATCCAACAGAATTCCTCACTTTCATTATTTAGGAGGAAGTAAGGTTTTCCAAATATATATATATTTTTATCTAAGGTCTATAATAAAACACAGCAGGAATAAGTAAATTACTTTATTACAGCAATATACATTTACCCTCCAGTATTTTTTATTTAGAAAGTAAATCAACTTGGAAAAAGACCACAGGTACCAAGAGAGTAGGAGGTAAGAGTGTGGGGAAATATCACAAAATCTTTCCATGTACAGCTGGATCACGGCTGCAAGCACATCTCTGCAAACAGTTCTCTTAGTAGCTGGGCTTGTTTTAAGGGCACACAGGTCTCCTGCTTTAGTACCCAATTCACAGCCCATTGCAGTGTTGGGAACAAGTGGCAGGACTCTACTTATTTATTAATTTTATTTATCACCCCCAGTTATCCCCTGGGGTTGTATCTGACTGCTCTAGGCAGCCCCCTGCCCCTCCCAGCAGGCATCGCAATCTTTTGCTAGAGGGTAAATAAGCATCTCCTGACCTGCTTTCTCACTCACACAAGTACTTTCCAGAGGACCAGAATATTCTTCACCACAGGCAGGGTTCTGGGAGAGGAGTATATTGCAAACACTTAATACATGACTAAATGCTGTGTAAAAATGATAGCCCTAAATCGTTGCTCACTGCTGCTTTACCTGCGCTTTGAATTATCTTATGATGTAGTTTTAAAATATACATACGTATTTAAACTTTCTCCTATTTTGCATCCCACTACAATCTGCTATATAGCCGTGGGTTTTACTTCAATTTTAACAGTGCTCCTTTGGTTTTCCCACCTATGTGAATGCACTGCTGACACTTCACCTCACCTCTATCATTTTGATGCTTAAGATTATCCTATGACAGCGTAAGATTTGCTGTGGTGACATTCTTCACAATAACGACAGTTATATTTACCTATTTCTTATATTTTACTCAGTCCTTTGGTATTATAAGTTATGTCAGCCTCCCATTCGGGACCAAACTCTAGGCTGGATGCTGCAAGTATTCCCCTTTGAATCAGTCAGGTAACTTAGCAGAATGTGTGCAAGTTACTCACATTCACCAAGGAAACAAGTGCTCTGGAAATTTCGGATGAAGGAATATCTCATCTAATAAACAGTAGTCATCTTTGCAAAAAAGAACGGCCTGTTGCTTGATTGTAGCATAAGGGTGTATTTTGCTGCCCCCACATCATGAGAATGAAGCAACACTCCAGGTCTCCAAGAACCAGCACGTTACAGTGATGCCTGTGAATATCCCTCCTGCTCAGTGAACTGGGAGTTAGCTCAGAAGGAAACCAAACATAACCAGGTGTGTACGAGGCTTTGTCTGTACTCTGGGTATTTTTTGAAGCACACTTTCTTGCACATTGCTCACTGAAATGAGTTGTGGATGACTGTTATATTGATCAGGACAAAAAGAGGTTCATGAAAAGCCAGTGTGAGAACATGGAAACAGTCAATGGGGACATGAAAGGCAAAGCAGGAAGCTCCTTGCTTAGCACTAATAGGTAGAAAGAAATTTATAAGCAACGCCAGCAGTTACAGTAATCCTCAGAGACACTGACTCTGCAGTTGATCTTAAGTGTAAAACTGCTTATCGTACACCAACAAGCAACAAAAAGCTGATCAGATTTATATGAACTAGCACAGAAGAACAAGAAGCCCAAGAAGAAAATAAATAATTGTGACATGTGTAAAGCCACTGCTGAAGAGCAGAACATCAGGTGGGGACAGAGCTGGAGAAGACCAAGTACATGAGTGTCTGCTGATACAGCTCTGCATTCGGTAACCCCTGGGCTGCAGCAAGGGAAGGAATCAGCGTGGGAAACATTTGACAGAGAAAGTCTGTGTTCCAATGAGTTCATTTTGAGGAAAGACAGCACTCAGACTTTTGGGACGTAGAAAGGATCTAACTTACAATGCAGGACACATTTGGACTCCTTGTGCTAAATGCACTGTCAGCAATGGCAGGAAACATCTTTGAAAAAGCTGGGCACCAATTCTAAGTATGAGGTACAGAGCAAAGAATGGGATCTAAAGTTACATTTCTATTACGACTAGATATCAAACTGCTTTCCAAGCCACAAACAAGAACAGATTTTGCTCCGTCGCTTGCTCTGCTGATGTAACCTCATGACTTCTAACATACAAAGTGCAGTGATGGCTTTGCTGCTGCAGTCACTGTCCTTTATAGGGGTAGTTATATGCCATAAGATTAACCAGCAAGCACTCATGGCAAGTCTCTTAATGCAAATAACCCACACCTTGTAGTCATCCCATGGGAAAGATTACATTTGCAAGAAGATACAGTGCTTTAAAACATTGCCACATCTCGCAGTCTATGAATGCAATGTATTTCTAAGTCAGCCTTGTCATAGAAAGCAGACATACCATTCCAAGAAACAGCAGCCTGCCTCATTTATTTTTAGAGGTAACTAAAAAAGGAAAACTTTCCTTGATGTAAGACTGGAGAGGAGAAGAATTCTGCTCAAGTCATCACTCTTGTGCATGCAGTGAGGCTAAAACATGACAACTGCGCTTCTAACAAAAGTACACCCTGACTTACCAAACAGAGCGCTGCGGCGATCACCCGACCGGACACGGAGACAGTCCTTGCTTGGTGCGTGGGATGTGGGAGAGCCGCTGCTTCCCACTCCGCAGAGACAGCCTTTGGGCACAAGAAGGCACAGCCTCAGTTCTCACGCCTGGGATGCCACTACGGCAACAGGCATCGTGTCTGCCAGCGATCCCGTTTGTCAAAAAGCATTTGGGATGTGCTCTGACATCCCTGGTCCTTACAGAAGTCTATGACTTGATTCTTTCTTCTGGCCTTTGCAGAACTATGTGGGCTCCACCCCCCAGAACTGACTACTGCTGTTTTGCAAAAAACACATCTTTAAATATTTGATCACTTAACACCAAAAGGGCCACAAGACCACAGCAATTCTCGAGGCGATATTGACCTGATTACCTGCTAAAGGTAAAAGAGCAATTACTTGAAGCACACTGATGGCAGAATATTTAAGCTGAATATTTAAGGAGTTTTAGAAGCTTATCAAGGATCTCAGTTTTGTGACTTGTTTTCAAATTTCCTCCATGAGTCATGTGTCAAAAAAAAGAACGCAAATAAGCAATGAAAAAGATATTGAAAATATTATTTCAGTCAGCAGTAAAATGAAACAATACAATGGAAGATTAATTTCACCTCAGAGCATGCTGAGTGATGGCACAAATACTCATTTCAAAAGATGCAAAAGGTATTGTGCCCCAAAAGATGGAATGTGATTATGAGCTTAATGGGTTGTTTAACTTGATAAAGTGCCAGTTTCTAAATAGAAACTGTGCTTTAAATATTTAATCAAATTTTGAACAATCTCCCATTTTCCCCTTGGCTAAAAACAGACACCAAAAAAATTGCATTTTTCTTTAAGCATCTAAAAGTGTTGATACAGAAATTAAGCAGGAGGAGGAAGATTTAGTTAAATTTGAAGCTGTTTGGGTGCGTTCTAGTCAAAGCAGTGAATTTTCAGTGCAGATCCCAGCACCTTGTAAAGCACACGTTTTGTACAATGATGCAATTAGCCCATGCCTTTTGACTTTCCAATGGCTTCTGCACCTACCAGTAGATATGGGGGTGTCTTTCCCATGCATCCCCATTGCTCCAACGTCTTGTACCAAGCGTCGGTATGGTACCACCGTCACAGCCTGGTGTCCCCTTGTCCGCTTGCTGCCTTTGCCCAGAGAAAGGGTGCTGGCCCCGGCGCAAGGCTGGCGACAGGACACGCCAAATGCACTGCATCCCACCGTCTGCGCACTAACCCCACCGAGCAGGGACCCTTCGCCTTCCATCACACCTTTTGCATTGCTGCGCTCTCCCCATCTGCTTTTGTCTGTTGATATTTTGCTCCCTTCTCATCTCCAGCCCCTGGGCAGTGAAGAGCATCCCCTGGCTTTCCTGGGGGGGTGGCCACCCCCAGCCCAGGAGCTTTGCAGTTTACTCTGCCATGAACAGCAGCTGCCCAGCAAGGTGGCTTCCCTTCTGCCCACACGCCCATGGAAAAAGCTACATATTTCCATCAAGAGATGTTGCAAACACTTAAAAGAACTAGAAGTGAGATGACAAACAGTCCTGTTTGAGCCCAGGCCAAGGCCATTGGCTGCTATCTTGCCACCTTGAAGAGGACAAGGTAAAACTCAGAGGGGTGGCAAGAAGGTCTGAGAGCCCCATCGCAGGGTCCTGGGATGACAGGGTCACCCCCACCCAGAGGGCTCCCCCAAGGCAAAGGGATTCCCAACCTGCCTCTGAAGGACCTTGTGCCCAGGTGCCGTGGGAGCAGCAAGCTGATGACACAGGAAAGTTCCCAGTCACTTTAGCTTTGACTCCAAAAGGACTGGATCTCTCACGCTGACCTGCCCGTACTCACGATGCCTCTCTGCTATCCCCCGGCAGGCTCTGTCCCAGGACCAGGGGACCCAAGCAGTACCCCAGCTCCAAAAACCCAAGGGGCTTTTTCCTTTCCAGATATTCCCCCGTGCCCTCTCCAGCTGTCACCTCCCACAGCACAGAAAAGATGCTGTCCTTTTTATTATTTGTTTTTGCCAAGGTCACAGCATCGCACTTTGAAAGAAGGAAATGCCTTTGTGGCTGGACCTCTTATATCCCAATGACAGACTGCTCCCTGACTGCGGCAAGGCAGCGTCCCCAGCGCGTACCTCCAGCCCCAGCCCAGCCGAGCAGGGATGGGAGCAGCCCCTCCAGCAGGCACGGGGCTCCGACGCGTTCGGCTTTTCACAGAGTTGGGTCCTTGGCAGCGGGGAACAAATTAACATTCGAGTGAGTCTGTTTGGATAACAGAAAATGCAAAAACTCCACATGGCGAGTGATCCCTTTTAGAGCAGCATTACACGCCTGGCAGACGTCCAACTGGCACAGTAGCTCCGAGCAGCAAACACACAGCACTTAGCTGGTGATGTGTAAAGGGCACTTCTGAACAATTTCCGCCTTGAAAACTGTCTTGTGAAATCTTCCAACTTGGGTTGTATTCATACATCACCCGAATCAGCTGCATATCATTCAGTGTAGCCATTAGTCCCAGGCTTTAAATAAATCTAGCATCTGTGTCACCCACCACCAGTAACAGTGTGACACTTTTTTTTTTAGTTTGCCTGTTTTCCCTTCCATTTGGCACAGACGGTTGGCTGATGAAAAAAATCATGGATCCTTCCTAGAGTGACTAGTTTTGTACCCCTCATTTGTCAGAAGCTCACTATGTTTGGAGCTAAAAATCCCACTGCATTCCCATCTATAGGTTAAACTTCCCTAAAAGCTTCCTTTTCCAATCCCATTTTCACTAATGCCGTCACTGCATCAACCTCTCACACCCTTCAACATGCAGACCTTGCAGCCTGCCCCGGAGGGTGACACATTTGAACTATTTTGTTGCTGCTGTTGCAGGAACAAAAGGCAGCGGGAGATGGACTGCACGGGACACCCAACACCAGGGCGTCAGGGTGAAACCACCCCGGGGCCTGGAGAGGACAGTCCGCAGCACCCTGGAGCATCCTGCCCCGGGGGAGCAGCGGGCTGGAACGGAGCCGAGCAGTCTCAGACTGACACATTATGCAGCCCATCTCCTTTTCTATCAGCTGAGTCTTGCTCTTTCCCAGTAGGTTTTGGTTTGCTTTGCACTCCCACTGCTTTTTAGGCTTCTTGGGAATTTCACAGATCAAACACAATCCAAAACCAAGCAACCAACCCAACCTCCAGCAATAGCTTATTTTTTTCTGCAGAGAAGTGGTGAAAGGGACTTGGACAAATCTGTCAAAGGGGCGTGGAACCCCACAAGAGCACCCTGCCATTTGCAGAGGAGTGAGAAAGACCTAATGTGCATGGGCAGAGATGTCACTCACCTGCACGGGCATAAGTACGATGCAGTCACAGAGAGAATAATAAGAAAACAAGCAGTAAGAGGGAAAGATACTTTGGTAACCTCAGTAGCAAAATGGAAAACATTTTGCCTGACAAATATTTAGAGGTCAGTTGAAGAGGACAGGTTTTGAAACGTGAGGGCCTCACTCCTGGCATGAGCGAGGACCGTAAGAAAAACGCACTTTGAGATTGGATATCGTGAACACACTTTCTACGGTAACTCCTCAGTGTTTCATGCCTGCTCTAAGTCACCAAAAGCCAGCTGGATGGGAGGGGTGAGGTTACCCCAGGCGCTGCATGGAAGAGCATCCAACCAGCCCAGGACACACATCCTCCTGTGGCCTCACAGCACATCAGGAGGTTTTTGATGCTTGCTCCTGCCCAAAGCGTTTTTGAAGTGTTTGATGCTTGCTCCTGCCCAGAGCCGCCCGCAGGGACAGGCTGAGCATAGCTCAGCTAAAGACTGACTTATAGATGGTTTTCCCTCATGACCTGGACAAATCTATGATGTTTGAATTTCATTAAAAGCACTCAGTTCTGCACAGCCCTTTGTGGGACTGATCCCCTTAAGCCATTCTGGCTATCTCAGACACCAGGATTGTGGCTTTTCAGGCCGTATCATCACTGCATGTCACGTTCACCCCATCAGCAGTTGGGTTTGCAGAGTTCAGACCCCCACAGGACACAGACTCAGCTAATGTTGCAGCCTCTTCCGCGTGCTGCACGGAGACCGCATCCACCAGACAGACTGACGGCAGCTAATCGGTTCCGTGCAGAGCAGCGGGACCCGGCTATCCTTTTACTCCTTCCTTCTGCAAACCCACCTGCAGCAGTCTCCATCTGAGAGGCTTCCTTCCCACATCAAAACAAGTGGAGCATATGCCAACGCTATCAGCGGGTGGATATTTCACTTGCAGGACTCCCTTTGCTTTACTTAAACAAACAAGAGAAAATATCAAACTAGCTTATTGTGCTGGCCTGATCTAGTCTAATGAGAACATGTTGAAAACAGCCAGAATCACTTGTTTTTGCAGACATTCAAGCTCAGGAAGAAAGTTTATTGCAAGAGATCTTTTAGGGGTGGATTTAGAGCGCAGAGGACACACAGGGTGGTGGCACTGAGGGGACACCCACATCTGCTGGCACATGCAACCAATGCAAAAGCCACTCTGCTGGGCTGGGGGGAGACAGGGCTCCCAGGGACAGCTGCCAGCACAACCTGGTCCCAAGCTGCACCACCTCCTAGAGTTGGATTTTCTCCTGGGAACATATTTGAGCTTGTTTAGCTAAGTGCATCAAAGTAAAAAAATAGACAAAAGCATGAAGAAATGGAAGACAAAATTAGCTAGGATAAAATCTGTCTGATGGGTGGCATTATAAATGCCTAGGAATAATCATTGCCCACCCAAAGACTATTTTCAAAGGAAAGTAGCTCAGCTTTGATGCCTTTGCATTCCAAGGACTTCGGCTTTTTGCTTAAACTCCTTCCATTGTGTTTCATGTTTTCTCAGGGGAAAACACAGGCATCAGAAAAACACCCCTTTCCTTAAGTAGGCTGCAGCTAAAGAGATGGCTTCATCTCCCGTGCAGAGATAAGAAGTGCTTTGCTTTTCAAGAGGTTGAAGTAAACAAAAAATCAGCAGTCAAGGGAATCAAAATGCCCAAAGACTCTTGACTCACTGCTTGTCACTGCTGAACAAGTTTTATTAAACTCAAAAAACCCAAACCGAGACACAACTCCAGAATCACAACAGATGTAGAGGCACTCGCACTGCCCTGCCTGGCTACACAAGGCAGAAGCGACACAGCAAGAAGAGATGCTGTTCCCCAGGAAAACAAAAATAAAAGCTCTGTGAGAGACACGTGTGAAACCTGCACCCTGTGAAGCGCAGCGGGAACATCGCTTGCACTCACCACCGCATTTCTGCTACCCAGTCCTGTGTGCCCTGCGAGAGCTGATGTTTCCCTCCATCCCAACGCAGCCCTGCTCTGACCACATCTTGCAGCCCCCTCGTGAGCTGCGACCACTGCCCTCCCCCCTTCTGTCCTATTGTCCAGGTGGTGATGGAGGTCTGCTCCTGGCCCTGCGGGCATCGCTACCTGCTCCCACACCCGCTGGCTGCCCTCATCCCTGCAGCCCAGCCAGGGGGGATGGAGAGCGACAGAAAATCCCCAGGGCCACAGCTGTCACCCTGGCCATAAAATCTCCAGCCTCTGGGAGGGTACGGACAATGCCCCACAGCCCTCCCCTGAAGCACCGGCGTTAGGCTGGAGGCCACGTGGGTGAGATCGCGGGGTGATGGCCAATGGTCAGCACTCAAACGTTCAAGCAGGGAGCAGACGGTACCTCAGGAAGCACTGCACGTACCTGGCCGGAGGCCAGAACCACGCTGGCTACGGCATTAACTTATCAGCAGCAGACATGTTTGCAAACAGCCTGCAAACAAGCACCTACATAAATCAAAGAGCCTCAGACGGGGTGAGAAAACCCCATCCACAAAGTTCACGGCAGTGAGATGCCGTTTGCTAAACAAGGCAGGGATGTGGAGAGCAGCAACAGGCAGCGGATGCAGCACAGCCCCTGGCGCAGCGCGCCGGGAAGAGGACATCTCAGAGACCTGCCTGCCACCCCCTCGGCTCTCAGCAGAGAGACAGACTCTGGATGCTGAATCCAGCATTCACATTTTAGCTTTGTATTTATCTTAGGCTGGCCGTATTGTTATTCCCCTCATGGGAACACAGCTCCCAAGTTTGTCCCATCTCCACACCGTGTTTCCGCATCCCTAATAACTTTAGATCCCACCGCCAAACCTCAGCCACAGCTGAAGTCTGTAAGGCACTGCGTCTGGCTGGTCCTGAGAAAGCGGCAGATGGGTACAATCGTCTCACTTCTGTAGCAGAAAGGCTACAAAATAAGCCAAGACCTTCTTTATCGTGCACCACAAGATTTACCTCTGCATCTTCAGGCAACTCAGTTTCCATGTTGCTGCAACACTCAGATAGACTTTGATATTTTTTATGATCAAAGGGTCCTTTAAGGGGATGTGTCATGCAGGGCCTTTTTAGATTAAAGGGGCTTTCAATAAAAAGACAGTTTCTAGTCCCATAAATGATAATATTATTTCAAATAACTCAGCAAAGTTGTTAGTGAACCATTCTCAATCAGCATTTAATGAACAAGAACACAAGAAACCTACCACCATAATTATCTGCTGTGGTAATTTCACATTTTCTTTTACTAAGTGCATGTAAAATAAAGTGACCGCAATTATCTGAGATTTTAAGTGGAGTCCTGCAGCCCTCCCATAATTACTTGACTAGATGACACCATAGTTCCCTTTAACTGCCCAGATGACAATAGAAGGAGGCCCCGGGGTGCAGCGCCATGTGCATTTGATAGGCAAACCGAAGAGAGAGGCAGTTTTACCTACTACAGGACGTGGATACAACTATTTTGGAGGCAGCCTACAGGACCAGATCTTGTCTCCACCAGCACCAATGAACTCCAGCAAAGCGTCACCAGGTCAAACCTGGTGTCAGCCAGACCAAAATCAGTGTTTAGGCTGCAGCTAAAAGACCAGCTTCGTCAGTAACACGCGGTCAGGGCCGGTCCCCTGGGTGGGAGGAGGGTCAATGCTGGCCGGGGAATTCTGCAAAGCTCCCAAAAACACCCAGAGGTCATCCCCTTCCAAGGAGCATGGGACGCTGGGAAGCGGTCAGTGAAGGGAGTCTCCCATTCAGTTGTGACATGACCCAGCGCAGGAGCGAATCTCTGTACAACAAATAAATTTTCAATGACGGGATCCCGGTCCTGATCCCTGGACAAGCCTGGCACACAGCTTTCCTTCAACTGGATCTGCCTCAACAACATCATCTCTCTGTAGGGCCCCGTCCAGAGAAAAATGAGTGTGTCGTGTTTCAGTCTGTAGGGTATCACGCAGATTTATAGGCCATCCCTAAACAGCCCCCTGTGTGTTTTGTGCCGCAGCTTTTCAGAGAGCAACCTGCGCCTGGACCCTGGTTTCTGTATTCTGTCCTTGGCCGCCTTTCACCATTCCCAGAAGATTCAAACAAAACTCCAACCACCACGATCCTCTGCACATCACCAGAAAGACGTACTTGTGCCAACGAGCAAACTGGGCACAGCACCCTGGAGTCAGGTCCTGGCTTGGTGAGTCCCTGCCTCCGTTGCCCTTGCCATTAAACGTGACCACACTGACCTCTCCCGGGAGCGCCACCATCAAGGTTGTGCTGCTGCAGCGAGGAGAGCATTAAAACACTCCAGACTTCTGCTCTGCAGTGAAGTCTGTGAACCCAGTGACCTGGAGCTGTTTGACAGACAGGAGAGTAGACATACAGCATATTGAGGCTATTAGCAAGAGCCAGGCAACAACAAACAGTGCCGTGCTACAAAATTAAACTGAAACGCAATAAAAATCCCAAATGGGAAAATATGCAGATCAACCTGAACTTTGTCACTTTGCTGAATTACAGCATGTTTAGTGACAGGGATTGCTTTTCAACTGGAAAGTAACAGATTTTTCTATCCGATGTTGCTCAGATCTGGGCATAAAAAGCAGTTTTCTTGGGAACTGACAGTGGAAACGCAATAGATCTTCTAGAGGACGTTGCTTCCTTTCATTCAAAGGGATATCTGTCTTAAGGAGAACTGAAGTTTTAATCAGAGTTCTTTCTTAGGTTTGTCAAAAGTGGGGAAAAGTGACAACTGCTTGTCGGTTGCTGGCTCGTGCTGAGCCAACCATTTGAATATTATTCTGGTTGATTAAATTTGCATTGCTAATAGGGGAGAAGCCATATGCCTCACACACCTGTAGAATACAGCTCCGGGTTTTGAAAGGTTATTAGCACACTATTATGTTCTGGCGAGAAAGGAATTTTTCGGAGCGGATTTGAGGAACTCCTGGGGGTGCAGGAGGAATGCAGCAGGTCCTCCATTGCCGCTCCCCTTCCCGCACTGCGCAGGTCCTCTCTGCACGGCTCGCCCGCAGCCGGCCACGCAAATGGCAGCAGCAGGGGAGGGGAGAAACCTGCCTCTTCCTGGGCAAAACCCCTTCGGCTTTAGCAGGGAAGTGTCCATCAGGGCAGCATGAAGTCTCACTTAAGGAAAAAAGAAAAAACAAACAACAACAAAAGGAGTATGCAAGAGATTTAAATCTTACGGAATGGCTTATAAAGATAATGGAATTGCTGCTCTGTGTTTGGCTTCAGCTGAATTTTAAATGGCTTGGGTAAAAATGAGGGGTTTGTTTTTCATGTTGTCCAATTAAGAACTTTGTCATCACTAGAGATTGCTGAAATTATTGCTTTCTCCTTCAGGTTATATTCCAAAAATTAAACAGACTTCTCCTACTCCCCGTAAGACTTCATAGAGGGATTTTGTCCTGATTAAAGCGTTAAAAATTAATGCTGCTCTGACAAGTCCCTTTGGATTCTACATGCTGCAGCTACTGCCTGTCTCCTCCAGGTATTTCAGCCCACGTTATCTGTAATTAACATTACATCTCTTAGCCACTGGCTTTTTCTCAGGGAATTTTCAGCAGTGCTAAATGGGGACCAGCCCTGCCTGCTGTGAAAACCAGACTCGAATGCCAGGCAGACCTAGTCTTGTCCTCTTTCTGGCCTGCAGCTTTATTAGCAGTGAAGCAAACACTATATTGAGAAAATTCATTGTGCATTCAACTTTCCAGGCTAGGGATCACCTCTCAATACTCACTCCCAGCCCTGCTATA
This sequence comes from Ibidorhyncha struthersii, assembly GCA_013398815.1. NCBI lineage: Eukaryota > Metazoa > Chordata > Aves > Charadriiformes > Charadriidae > Ibidorhyncha > Ibidorhyncha struthersii. The sequence continues at coordinate 187,006 of VZSZ01007266.1, forward strand.
TCCAGGCTCAGAGACATCATTTGCTTTTTTCATTTAAAAGCTGTTGCCTGGTAAGAGGACAGAGCATTTCAGGAAACCCAGGTAAGCTAACCCTGTATGCGATATAGGTGGGAATGTGTTTGGCTTCAGGATGGAGAACCTCTGCAAGGAAATCCCATAAAAGCTGAGATGCACCATCAGAAGAGCCCTGGACAAGCATCACTTGTGCCAGTTACCAACCCAGCCTCAGCATTTGAGAATTACAAGCTCCACTCTCCCCTGAATTTCCAAAAATTTATTGGACTGAGTGATAATCCTTTAAAGACAGCCAGGCAGAGAAGTTCTTCACAGCAATACCATAGAAATTGCAATAAAGACACAAAAACGTGAGCGAGTATTTCTTCACAGGTATGTATGTGCATTCTCCTTACTCCACAGGTATTTATGGGGAGACAGAAGTACAGATAAGCCTGGACACGATTTTCCACAAGGCATACTGATAATCCTGACTCAGCAAAGAGGATCCAGCAGGACAAACACCACTTTTTGTGCAAAAATGTGAAGTGATGAGTCCAGGCAGCAGCATCCAGAGCAGAGCCAAGCGGTGGCGGGGAGCGAGAGCCAGGCTGGCTGTCACCACAGGGACCAGGAGGGCACCAGGAAGGAGTCCTGGGAGGCAAAGGAACATGGGCAGGGAGATGCGGTGGTTGCAGGAGACACAATGTGTCAATCAATGTGTGACAATTTGTGACAATCAGTGCTTTGCTGTAAATACCTGAGGAAAAACTTGGCACTTGGGACCTTTAAAGACACATAAGAAGAGCTGCCCCGTTTCCGAGTTACATTAATGTATATATTAAACTTGCACTGCTCTTTGGTACCCCCTGCGCTGGCTGGCGAGAGGCAGCGTTGGCTGCATCCTCTTCTGACGCACTGTGCCAGTCCCTCTCCGCCTGCATACCTCTCTTGGTTTTGAAAAATACATCCACATCAAGACAGTTACTTCCTATCGTAACGTCTGGACTCTCAGATTGTCTTAAATAAAGGACATTTTTCGGAGCTGGCAAGAACACTGTTACTGCTGACAGTTTGTCAGAAAGTTTTGTTGGAGTTCAATAGCAATTGCCTTTTTTAATTGCAAAGTCATTTAGATTTTGATAAAACTTGCTGTCAATTGCCCAGAAATGTCTGAGGTGATAATTGCCATTTTTAAAACAGTCTTTAGGGAAAGTTTTATTTCAACTAATTTGTTGAATTATGAGGTGTTTTTAAAACTGCAAATATTTTGCTTTGGGCATTTCCAAAACAAAATTATCTAGGATGACAGACAAGATGAGGGAAGCAGTGTTGGGATGAAAACACACTGAAAATCCCAAGTTTTTGACCTAATGCAAGACGGAAACATCAAACTCTCGAAAATACTGGTAGGATAAGAAACCAAACCACCCAAAGGAACCTTGTATTAACGCCTCAGTGCCCACGCAGGGTTCACTATGGCATCAGCCATGGCCAATATGATGTTGTTAGCTACCTGCTTTTCCTAAATTTCAAATTACTTGACTTCCCAAGCACGGGAGAGCTGCCTCCTGCCACGGCAGCCAGTGCGGCTCAGGAGTCTGGCACAGACCCTCAGGCTGTCCCTGTTGCCTTTCCCAGAGTTGTAAGGGTGGCCATGCGGTTGGAAAAGGCTTGTCACAGAAAAGGGCAGCTCTGCTCAGTGCGAGGAAGGCACAGAGCACAGGTTCCTACAGCAGGCTTTTTCTAAGGTTCCCCAGTGTTTAATTCTTCCCAGGTAAGAAAACAACAACCAAGGAAAGCAACAATTGCCACGTAATTGCAATGTTCTGAAAATAATAAACTTCCTTTGGTAAAGGAGTATGCTACTAACATAAACGTACAGGACTAAGATTGAAATAAGGCTCCACGGTAATGAAAAATGTGCAAGGACTCTAAAATACTTCCCTGCAGAACAACAGAGCCGCTCCCGGGCTCAGCATTGACATCCCACATCTGGGATAGCTCATGAAAAACCACCAACAGTACCGAGCAACGCCTGAGCCCGGGACAGAAGCAAAAAAACTCAGTGGAAGAGGAGAGGTTGGAGCACTCTTCAAGGTGAACCAAGACAACTCAAGTGGTGCAAGATGGAGAAGCCATCAGCACAGCCAACCTTAAGAGACAGCTATCAAGGGACAAACACATCCCTTTAAGAAAACAAGACAACCCCCTCCTCGGCCATACTGCACAGTAAGCTGAAGGACATGCAATGTTTCAGCACGCAGATCCCTGCACTCTCCTCTCTAAATCGGGAAGGACCTTGAATGCTCTGTTTAAATTTAATTTATAGTCAAGAAACGCAAAGTTTCTTAAAAGAGCACATAAATAAATTAGCATCAAATTTTGCTGCCTTGTCAAGGATTAGCAGTTTTAATCCATTTCAAGCATGAATTGGGAATTAAAAAATAGTGCTGAGATATTAATAACAAGTAGTTCAGTGTGTGCCCTTAATTTGTTTAACTTTAAAGGGCTGGTAGGAATTTTTTATACAGAGTGAGGAAGGAGCTGAGCAGATAGAATAAAAACATCTTAATGGCATAACATACCTAGAGCTTTCAGGCTAAAGCTCTGTTTGCCTATTGGTTTGTGCCTCAGTCATTTGCTGGCTGAACTCGTTAGCAGCTGAGGTGTATATCAAGAGTAATTCATTTTCAATCATTTGAGTGAGCAAGACTAGCTGCTGCGGACAGAAGTACACAACTGGGATTCAGCTGCAGACTGCACATTTGACTTTTACCTTTAAACCAAAGCATCCTAGCTGTTAGGTTAGCTCGCTCCGCTGAATTTACCAGCGAGCTTCCCAGCTTGACTACCAGGACCCTCCTTTTACAACTAAATCTTTTAGCCCCAAAGGCTACAAAGCCCAGTTTTCCAGAAGAGGCTGGATATGGTCTCTTTCTGGCATGAATACTAAAAAGGGATCTACGTTTTAAATTGGAGGGTGGATCTTAAACAGACATCCTATTATGACGTGAAAATAATTGTTTGCACCCATGCAATGCACCCTGTTTTGTGGAAATGTGCATTTAAACCCAGATTGTAAGTACTCATATATTCTGCATGTGTTATGCAGAACGTGTCTGCGTGACTTATGCTATACACTTTGATGAAGAAGTGAAATCCGACACATCAATCAACTTAAAGGCAGGGAGATTGGTCCAGGGTTAAGGGACTAGCCTTGGGTGTTGAACACCAAGGCTCACATCTCTCCTTTGTGGCTGAACATGCTCACAGATGAGTGCTGCAGGATCCCTGCAACCCACTTCTCCCTCAGTAAAATAGGGTTATAGAGGTGCCATAGTCCAGTCCAGGGGTTGTAAGCACTTCCCACATTAGGAAAAATTCAGCTATGATTATTGAAGAAAGTGATGAAAAAGTCTTCATTTCGTATGGAAATTTTTTTTTTTATGGAAACATTGCCATGGGGAAACATGCACTCAGGTTCAGGAGATGAATTTTCTAACTTCAGCAGACTTTAGCCTCAGCAGCTTGATCCCTGTGTCTACAGCTCACAGATTAAGCAGCAATACTCCCCATTTGGGATCTCCACACCAGCCTTTATGGAAATTCGTAAGATGTGGTTTTCTCCCAGCCATATCAAAACAGTCACTTTATCTGTCCCTTTAAAATCCGTATACAATTTCCAATTAAATTTCAGTCCAGTGCTAAAAGAAACCCAACCCCCAAAACCCCACAGTGTGGAAGAGGAACTGTGTTATACGTGCAAGTAACAAAGCTACTAGGAGACTCTCTAAACCTGCTTCTCCCATGAGCCGCAGCGAGCCAACTCTGCATGCCCAGTGGCAGTATCCTCCATACTCCTCCTCCTGCTCCTCCCTGCCCGGCTGGCTCCTGCCTTCCCACCTCCAGGCACTACAGCAGTCCATGCTGAGATCTGTTTAGGAAATGCAGCATTGTGGGCCCTCAGCATAAATCAAAAACAAACCCAGAGATTTTCATCTTGATGGGCCACACAAGGATGAATTGTGCGCTCACACGTTGCTCCCAGGTCTTTTACAAGCCTGGAATCATTTGCAAAATCACTCCCCTGGTGCACTACCATACCATACTCCTCAAATACCACCTTAAATGCAAACATCTACACGCACACTGGCTGGGGATAAGCTTTTGAATCTGTTTTAATTCACATTTGGTCTTTGGGTGAACAGCAAATAATGCTGGGCCAAGACTCAGAGGTCTGCCCGAGGTCTTCTGTTAAATCCCTGTGTCACTGATGGTTGCTGCCTGCAGCCATTCACCTCGTCTTTCCATCAGCAACTGGCAAGGCAACTGAAGATGTGCTTGAATAATCAGAAGTTGCCTGTTAGACCCCATGAAACGGAACCTCAGGGTCATCCGACATAGAGGGTGCTCTCACACCCCTTCACACATTTGCACCCTCTCTTCAGAAACAGTACCTGTGCACATAGGAGCCTCCAGCCAAGGTGCTCTGCTTCCAAAAGCAGAACAGGTGGGGATGAAGGAGGTCTGATACACCAAAGGGCTTTTAAACTGATTGCCAGCACTTCAGGGAGAAAATTAACATACCTCAAGTTGTTTAGAGAACGCCCACAAAGCCCGCTCCCTAGCACAGTCCCATATATCATCGATTTAATGGGTGTTAATGGGCTGGTGCCTTCAAAGCTTTTCAGTCAGCACAGATGTTTGCCCTTTGACAAACCACTTTGATCATATATGCTACTAATTATTTTTAATTTGGAAAATGTCATATGAATTGTTTGAAATGTGCTGTACAACGGGGCATGGTATTGTTGATTACCTCCCCTAAACTTCTGCAAAACAACTGGCAAAAGTTTGGTCCAGGCATAAAAAAAGGAAATGCAATTAATATAAATTGAGCTGTAAGTTAAGGTCCCCTTTCTCCTCCCAGATAACAGTAGATGACATTAGGATAAGTTGTGCAAAGAAGTTGAGACAAGACTGTAATATACCGGTCATAAATCACAGTGTCTTGACATAACCTCATTTGCAACATGCACCGCATTCTCCTGGCCCTTGCCATTACACAGGAAAATGCAGAGATGCTCCGAAACCAAGAACAGATTGCAGAACCAAAGTGAAGAGAGCGGAGACCATGCTAATCCATAGTTGCTTTCCAGTGGCAGAAAGCAGCCTCTTTTTCTAGGCAGAATGACAACAGTAGAAACCTCATTGCGTCACACAGTCACTATACATTACATCTATAATCCGGTCTGCCCAGAAGTTTTCAACAGTTCAGTACCTTTTCCCTTTTAAAAAAAGAACTGCTGTAGTTTACCTGGAGCAAAACAAGTAGGGTGACAAAAAAAAAAAACAAGCTAAATCCAACAGTTTTGAATCAACCAAAACTACTGGCACTGGTACTAAGAGCACTTAATTTGATGCAAAGTTAATTTTTGAGCATTTTTGTTTCAGCAAAAAGAGAAGAAATACAAGTGTTTGTAACTCCAGGCAGTTCAGCCACCCATCAGCAGAAATAATAACTAATTATTTACACATCTCTACTCATAACCTTTGTCATAGAATGAGGCAAGGCAGAGTGCCTCCGGACTGCCCCTTGCTTGTGACTTTTCCTGACCTGCATTTAGAGCCCAGCAGAGTGTTTGAGTTCACAGCTGGAAGTGTAGCATGAAGGACACAGAGGACGAGCTCTCAAGTGGTAACATTTTATCTGGGGCTCCCGAAGATGTGCCTCTCAGAGCGTGGCAGGAGATGTGGGTCATGCTGGGTTTGCTAGAGCCACCACAAAGAGATGCAGCTGACCAGAGAATCAGGTAAGGAGGGATGCTTAATGCTCCCTCCAAGAAGCAACAGCTCTTTCTGGACATTCACTTCCATGGGAAAGAAATCCTGGACAGAGTCCATTACTCCATGGAGCTGGAAAGCAGAGTGGGAACAGTGTTTTGTCTCATGTCTTCGAGAGGACAGAATTGTGTAGCACAGCATGGGGAAGTTGCCCCTTATCAGGCTCATAGGAAGGCTCCTCTTGCACATCATCTCCATGCAAAGTGAGACAGATGACTGCCTCTGGGGCTCCATCAGTAGCTCTGGATGTTGTCCAGGAGATGAGCTCACACCATGGGGTGTGCAGGACTGCCAACTGGTCCCAAAGACCACCAAATATTTACGAAAGTGCTTTTGAAAGGAAGAGGACGTATTTTCTTCCCTAGACAGATGAGGTTCAAACTCTTTTTCCAGATAACAAATTGTTCTTAAATAAAAATTTTCTGATAATTTAAGAATCTTTTTTTTTCTAAAATTAAAACTATTTAGAAGTATTTCCTGTCAACCACTCCATACCAGTTTTGCTAGGACATCTTAGGCTAAGACAAAGGAAATCACAAAAATAGTAGGAAATACAGAAAGAAAATGGGTAAGATTCCAAAATAAGGCCAAACTGGAGGGAAATGTAACAGGCCATAAAAAAGTGAAAGCAAATATTTCAAAATAGAGATATGGGTTTTAATCATTCCTAATTAAAAAACAGCTGTAAACAATCTATTTAAATGAAACTGCTTGAACGAACAAGGGGAGGAGGTGCATCCCACCTCCTCCCTTCCCTTGTATCAGGCCAGATCAGCTTTCTGCACTTCCAAGTTGTTGACATTATCCCAGAAGTAATCATGTTGCTGTCTAGCCAGGGAAGATTGATGCCTATCTGTGCTGACAGACATGCTGATGCCTCTTTTCCTTAGGTTTCCAAGGTTATGGCTTGACAGTCAAATTAAAAGTTCTCTCTTCCCTGACAAACTGTTGGTCTCCACTGACCTTTTTTTCCACCCCCTCTTCCCTTCTCATAGAGCACATTAATGTCCTCCCCTTCATCACAGGGATTTTATTAGCACCCTGTTGTGGCAGGTTTTTTTGGATGGCTTTCTTCATACTCTTCTGTACCACAGAGGGGAACCACGGCACCCGCAACTAGGCGCCCCCCATGTCTCCTGCAGAGGTGACAGAGGAACACAAACTTCACAGCCACTCTCATTTACACAGTCGCAGCCATATACCACAAACTCGCTGGTTCCCTGCTGCCTACACCAACCCTGCCAGAGACGGAGTGATGGGGGTCCGCACCCAGAGCGCTGCCCTCACCCCTTCCTGCTGGACGCTGCTGTGCACCTGTAGCAAAATCCGAGAGCGCAAACCTGGGCAGCAGGGGAGATATCAAAAGTTGCACATTCCCAGCTTCATTCTTCTACCTGTAGATGGCATGGATATACCTTGCTATCTCCAGCAACTCTCCACCTCTGCTCACTTGCTTAGCAAGCGGCATTCTAGAGATCAACGTTTTTAAACACAAAGCACTATTTAGTGGGTGGAATTAACTCCCATAAGATGATACAAAACGCCTATATAAAATATCTACTTGAAACATGGATGCTTTTAAGGGCATTGAAAGTAATACTCAAGTGAGAAACAACTGTAGGAACTATTGCACTTTGCTTTGCAATGAAGCCTTTATGCAGTGAAGATTTCCCATGGCAAGTGGGGTTGCCCATAGAGGGGAAGCCAAAACCCAATAAACATCTAAAGGAGCAAACAATCAGGAGAGAACAGTCTGAGTGACATTCAAGCTATATGAGGTGTAGGACTACACCTGTGAACTCCACTCACTGAGACATCTCAGCAAATACTGCCACTGAGATAAGATGCAGGAGGTTATTCTTAGGAGAAGAAACCTACCTGGCTAAATTTGCAGCCAAGCCTGCGTATCTTTGGGATGGGTATGCAAAAAAGTATTTAATTGCCTCAAGGTTCAGAGCAGCAGTTAGTGAGAATGACAGGAAAAGACAAAAACCTTAACAAGTGTGACTGCAAGGAGAATGAGGTACCTTTGCATTTCTGTAACTCCCAATAAACATTCCTCCATAATTTTAACCTGCTAAGAATACCTTTGTAAATCAGATCCACAGCATCTTTGTTTAGGCACTCATGAAAAGTTTATCCTTAACTACAAAAACACTCCGAATTTTTCCAAAACTCTGAATTTGATTAAAATATGAGATTTGCCCTATGCAGAAAGCAGATCTCCATACAGAACTTCTTTAATACCTTCAGATTGGAACCCTCCAAAAGTAACTCCGTGTCTGCAGGAAGGTGGAGGTTATCTGTAAAGCCCTGCTTGCTGCAATGCCTCTCCTCTACAGAAAAAATAATAATGAAATTAATTCTGGGCCCTCCATTAAGCTGCAGTGTTCAGAAGCCATTCCTGCAAAGACTTCTCACACAGTACCATCAGCACCTACTTGCAACACACCAAATTAAGTGTGTAGGCAGGACCGTGGAGAAGCAAAGTCAAAATAACTCATCTGTGCAGCTACCTAGGACACTGCTTAAAAAACAAAACAGAACTCCTGAACACGTCTTAATTCCCACAGCTGTTTCAGTAAGACACCAAAATTTTCCACTAAGAGAACCAAGCAGCTTCAGGTCCCCTCAACTTCTTACTTGGACAAGTAACTTCACCTTAGAACAATGGCTATTTGCTGAGAGTGTATCCTTATATTACCTCTCCCTCTAGCTGAGGGCAGCTCTGCTAGTCATTGCAGAACATATAAATCGCACACTCTTTTGGAAACAAAAAAGAACTTGAAATCTGGGCAAACTTCATACCGTAGACATGCCAAAAGTTTGAAAAATTAAGTTGGAGAAGAAAGAATAAGCATTAAGTCATGCAACCATTAGGGACAAGGGTTGACTGTGCTCTGTTATTTTATTTCCTGCTTCTTTTTATACTTGAGGAAAGGGGCAAAAAAGGACAAATTAAAAAATGACACAGAGGATGATATTTTAATAATGGCTTCTGTATTTTGAGTTTTGAAAACATGCCCATACTCTTCAATGAGTTTGAGAGATACTAACCTCTGCTCTTAAGTGACTGAGAAGATATCTTGTTCATATTCATAAAAATCCTGATTTACTCTGGGGCATGAACCATAATGAACTGTGTTTATCCTTTGAGAAAGATGAAATGAAGCTACTGGAAATGCAATTAACTTCCTCAAAATGCATAAGAAATTATATAGGCAGTTGGCCTAGCTGTACAGAGATACCACATGTATTTAGTATCCTGCACCAAAATTCAACCTTGTTTAAGATAGAAAGTCACAGGGGGAAATGGGACTGGAAGCCCAACGCCCTCTTACAGTCCTGTGAAATGTTCAGGGCTGCGTTTCAGCCTACTAAGGTGTTTCAGCTCAAATCGGGACACTACAGAACAGTGCCAGCAGCAGTGAGTTAGTTCCCTTCAGTCTTGTGTACCTAGACTTCACCTGAATTTAATCAAGACAAATTGACATTGCCTTGTAATTCACTATATTTGAGGGTTTCATAAACACCTCTAGTTTGCGCTATGCTGTGCAAATCATTACATAAATATAGAAATGGAGACAAGCCTCTCCAAATTGTTCTAAGATTTGGATGCTTGATTTCTCAGCTTTCAATACCAAAATAATTTTTCTCCCCCTACATTCATAAATCATACTCATTCCTCCATTCTGTCCCTCCTTAAAATAAGTAATTGCACAAGTTGTTGTCCTCTGTATTCATTTAGTTGAAAACTGGTTTTTGGCTTGATTTTTAATCCTAGTTGATCAGTTTTTTTCACATCTGCTCCCTCTCTACGACAAAATACTTATCATAATCTGTCTATCCAAAAGGCTCATCTTTTTGCGCCATCACTCTCAGCTTCTTACAACCATTCAACTTCTACCAGACTGAATTTTGTGAAGTAAATCTGCTTTTCTAGATGACAGACTGTGATTCAGCTGAAAACATCCAGTGAAAGTAGCTGCAGGTTTACTTGGGAGACTGGAGCCAAAGTCCTCCAGGTACCTTCACTAGGAATATTGCCAATGGCGTTTGGGTCTTACAGCTTTTTCTCCATGGTCCTGTGCATTCCTCAGCACTGCTGCCAGGTTTCATGCAAATTTTGCAGCACACTGGCAAGGTGCTATTATAAGAAAGCCAACGATCAGTGTTAATTATTCTGAAGGCTGAACATGCACATGGGATGCAGAGGCACCTCATATTACTTACGCCAAATGTGCATTTTGATACCGGATCTACTGTAGCTGGAAACAACATCTCTTCTATCCTTCCAGTGCCGGCCCAAATCTCACATTTTTAAATACATTTGGGCAAGTTGTCCTATCATTCCCCTAGCAGAACCGCAAAAGCTATTTTTTTTTTTAAATTACACTATTTTTAGTAAGGTACAGAGAATCTTTTGGGTTTAGCCATTCTCCATCAGTGCACATTCTCCACCCTCAATGCAGTTGTATCAAAACAACACAAGTGTTAAGGGCACAGAAGGTCTTGACTGCTTGGGGTGAGCCAAGCTGTAAGCCATTTGCTCCTCGGGCACATCCAATTCTCACGCTTTGTGATGTTTATAGGTGTATATGCAGGGCTATCCCAGATCTTGACCAGCACAGCCAAGGCAGCTGTTTACCAGGGGCCTACACAAGAGAGGTAGTTCACTCCTGGTGTCTCTTGCACTATGCCCTTGGCCCTTAATGCCACAGAGGTGCCCTTTGTTACAGTCAAGTCTTATGCCAGTATCTCAGCTGAAGTAAAGTTGTGGGCAACCAAACTGAAGCAATTATCTCCTCAACCATCAGCCGAGGCAAGGTCTTCCCTGAAATTAATGGCCTACAAGTCTCCCAAACTGAGCTACAGGCTGCTGGGAAAAAAGTAACATTGATCTTCAGGGAGTCTTTCATAGAAAATAAGTGTCAAACTTGGAACATAAGCACCCTTATGGTATTGTTAAGCTAGAGTGGCCAGAAAAATAAGAGCTTAGAGAAACTGCTTAGAGAAAGCTGATATTGACATTGATCACTAATGCCCCAGATCAAGGGACAGCTGTGAAGTCCATGAGCCTGAGAAGATTTCTCTGGTACAAGGGTTTGTAGAATGAGACTTTGCTAACAGTACTTTTCGCTGCACCTGATCACTTTTGGGTCTCACAACAAAATAATTTGGCTGGAGAGAGATATCCGCAAGCATCAATTATTCCATTTCCCCTGACACCCATTATCATCCATTAGTGTTGACTTCTGACAAAACTTGAAATGCTATGGCTGTTCCAGAGAGTTAGAAAGAAATAAACAGATGGCCAGAATAAGCAGACTGCCAAGAAGCCATAATCCTGCATGAACCCCAAGCAAAATCACAGAAAGGCTAATATGATACACAAACATGAAAGAATTATAAGAGAGCATAACTGAATGCCCATCAAGGTAACTCTTTCTTTGTTGTGAAGTTATCGGCTCTGGCTGATAAAGATCACCATGTTGGCCCAACGTGCTTCGGTAAGGTTTTTCACTTAAGTGAGTGACTTTATGACTCCTGGTGTTGCAGGACATTATGGTCTAAAGTCAGCATTATAGATAAATCAGTGTAGAACAAAGTTAATTGGAAGACCATTAACTGATAAATCACAAGAAGCAACTGTAACCTCATCCGTCATAAACCTTCTCACACTGCAAGCTAAATTCAGGCAAGTCATTCTTGATTTCCCATAGCAATAAGGAGACTACACAGGAATGGATGCCACCAGTCAGCTGGCAGGTAGCCTCGTTAGGCCTGTGAGCCCCAGGCCAAAGCTGCAATTTCACATTAGATCTGAAATGAAGATACCATGTCTACACAGCTTGGTAGAGCTTCTGCAGAGCAACGGACACTCATCTGTCTCCCCCAGTTCTGCTGCCAGTGGAGGAACTTTCATAGAGAGCATTGCCTGGCTGGCTTCTCTTCCTAGATACGTGTTGGACAAAGCGCTGTATAGACTCTCCCCTTGCCAAGCCTGCTTAGATACCTCCTTTCCTTTTATCTGAAGATATAAAGGCCCATTGGAATCATCACCCCCCCCCCCCCCTTAAATGGTCATAATCTGTCATTTTGTGCTCTTCCTGGGTTCTCATAGTGCAAATGTGCCTGAATCCTGTAAGCTCTTTCAGCATAATGCCACTTAATGCACAAACCGTCCTCTATATCCACCTAACAAATTGTCATCCAGAGGGTTGTTTCATGTCTGGATCACTGATGCACTGTCATTGACTTCCTTCTAGCTTGAAAAATATGATCTTGCCCTACATGCTTCCGCCAAATATGATTCTATGGCAATGATCTGCTCTAATGATTACAGTTGCCCCTTCTCCCCCTACTACTCCTTGTGTTTGGGAGAAACTGCTTCTCCACTTCCACAAACACACACATTGGCTTCCTTCAGACCCTTTCTTGCATAAAGTCTTTCCTGCAGGACCACCAAACTTACAAATTACAATGCTCACCATTATCATCTTCTTCCATATTTCCTGTTCTGTCCCACCTGAGTTCACTTCTTTCACTGGGACAGGGATGTTTTGAGGGACGAAGGCCATTTCTTACCTGTGCATTACTACGCTCAGTGCAGTAAGGTCCCCGACAAAAGGTACCAAATCCTACACGTATTCCTACTAAAGTCTCATTTCCAGGTTTATAAACTAGCAAAAAAAATGGTAAGCAATTTCCCAGCCATATCCAGATGTCTGAACTGCAACTTTCACAGTAATTTCTTGGACCACTATGATTGTATTAGTTACTTGCATGAGTGTCGGCACAGCAGGAATAACAAGCCTGTCCTAACCAACACTGCTGCTTCTCATTTGCACAAGGGCTGATGGACAGAACTTAACATGCCTCCAGACTGCCGGAGCTATGTGACACACTGCCCTGGTTTGAGGTAAAACAGGACCAATTTTGTTCAGTAACTTTGCTTCTTAGCTGGGCCTCTTCTAACTACTGAAATTAGCAGCGTATTGTGCAGACACCGTTTGTTCTCTCAGAGCGATCAGACCTACGTTTACAGTTGATGCCAAAGAATGGTATGCGCAGAGGCTCCTGCCTATACTTATTGCTCTAACAGCCAAGGGCAGTGAACTTTGGTACTTGCCCCATTGGAGAGTCGGAAGCGGAAAAGCGCAGTGTGGTCCCACGTGTGGGGAGGAGCGGACAGGACAGGGGACCCAAAACTGACCACCAGGGTATTCCACCCCATCTGCCTCATGCTCAGTATAAAAGCTGAGGGATCAAAGGGTCAGGTCTCTTTCCTCAATGGCTGACGTCTGAGGAGGACTCTGTCTGTTCATCTGCCTTTGACCCCGACCCTGAATGCAGATCCAGAATCCAGTTCCCATCCATCACTGAATCCAGCCTGGGACTTCCCCAGTGCCAGCTGGTGTCATGATTGTCATCCTGGGAGCTTGATACGGTTTTGTATATATTTCATTATTTTCCATTTATCTTATTATTAATATTTCATTAAAGTAGTTTAGTTCCTTCTAAACTCGTAAGTCTCCTTTTCCCTCCTCTGCCTCTCTCTTAGAAGAGGGGTAGGGGGCAGCATCTGTTGGTCCCATCTGGGGTATCCCACATCCCCAGTAGCCAATTTGGCCTAAACCATAACACACCCCATCCTTCCAGCTTTCAGAAAACCCCTTATTAGGGATTTATTCATCCAGCAAAAGTTGTGACAAATCAGAATCACCCAGTGCTGGAGCATTAACGCCACATGTTTTACTGACTCATGCTCCAGTTAACCACATCCCTCCTGAAGTGACTGGCACTCTCCTCCTTGTATCCCAGGACACAGAGATGCAAAGTACCAAGCAAAAAAGCAGGTCTTGATGGTGCTCAAAGCCTGTGCCCTGCTGGGAGACGCCTCTGCTGCATTGAAATGAAATTAAGTATTGAAGTGAAATGCTGTATTGAATTCTCCCCACAACTGCTTTGTGTGGAACCAATCAGGAGCAATTCCAGATTTTAGACAATACACAACATAAGAGCTCACCTGTCCAGGAGGTTTTAGAGCACAAGTCAGACCTGCTCTTCACACACAAGCATGTCCGCACACCAGACGCGACAGGCAGGACAAGGCAGGGAGGCTGCCGGCAGAGCCGGCTCCGATATCCTCAGGAAGAGGCCCTGTGCAGATTGCAGAATGAGATCTGTCAAGAATTTAAGCTTTAGAGGCACACAGTTTTACTGGGGGAAAACATCTGTGGCCAGTAAAGGCTCTGATGATATCTCGCTGCTTTCCTCCTTTCCTAGTGTAAATCTTGCCCACATTAAAACCACTGGAAGCTGAGAATAAATTCAAGGAGCCCTGGAGGAAGAACCAGTTTTACCAAAAGAAGGTGACCTGTTAAGACTAGTTAAAAATTAAAAAAAAAAAAAAAAAAAGAAATTTTATTCCTGACCTGGAGGCTCACATCCTTAATCACAGCAGGATGGTACAACAGTAGTTTTTTTTGAAAATGCAGAGAAACACAGAATCCTGCCTCAGCAGGGAACGAAGATGAGCCATGTAAATACAACCCCTTGGACACTGACTGATGCTCCACACACATCTGCCAGATGCAGCCTGGCATGTGCCTTATGGCAACATCTCTCTGTCCCGACTTTCATCAGGCTACTAGCCTTTTCCAAGAGCTCCCAGAGTGACCTGGTGGCTCTGCAGCTCCAGTCCTACCTTCAAATCTGGAAGATTACTTTTTTTTCCTTCACTGTCCTGGTAGAAACAAAGCCCATTTTATTTACCAATAGCAACCAAAGATGCAGGATTCGGAGCTACTACTGTAGAAGACAGCGAAGTCAGCACATAATTTCAATTACTTGGGTTAGAAAACCAATTTCCGTTACTGCTAATGGGATTTACATATCCATTCTGCTGAGCATGTTACTAAAAATCTGCACCTTGTTCTGACCCCAGAAGTTTTTCTTTCCCTGTATAGATTTAAAAAAATAGAATAAAATGCAAATAAAGTGAAGGCTGTGTTAATTGCTGCCTTCGCTTTAGGCCATTGGCAATGCTGCTGCCTCTCTGGAGTTATGTATTTTATTTTCAGTAGATGTCTCTCCTCACTCCTGTGGTGAAGCAGTTGTCTGAGGTAGTCTGTCCGCTCTGGATTTCTGTGCTACCTGTACTAGCACGTTCCCCTTTCATACCTCTTCCTAGACAACTGGTTTGAACTCCTTGGCTTTGCCAGCTGTCTTCAGGACTTGGTCTTTCACTCCTGTTCTTGAATTAGTACTACATGGGGAATCTCTTTCCTCAGCTGTTTCCCACATGGAAGGCACAGGCCTGGAGGAGTACTCACCTCCAAGAAGTGCTGGGAAAGACAGTCTGCTTAATAACGCTGTGCTGTCACTGATGTTCAGAAATCTCACAATCGTATTTTGTAGTGCTAAGAAACAGTTAAAACTTTAAACGCAACAATGAAAATGAGAATGCTGACACCTTTTTGTGTCTTGGATGATGTCCAGACTAGCTCTGTTTATTAAATAAGAAACCATGACATGACCACCTGTTTAGCAAAGTCTCTGCAAGCCTCTTGCTAACCTTTGCATTTCATTTTTGTTAAATTGTTTATATACACAGGAGGGCTCAATCCTAACTGGAGCCTCAGGGCTTCCTGGTAATTTTAATAAAAAGGTCAAACTGAGAAAGGAATTAATGTGTGTTGACGCAGGCAGCAAGGCTCACGACAACGGTGCTTCTGCATGGGCTGCAGCGCAGAGAGACACCGTCAAGGAAGTTCTAGAAATTTTGTTACTGTTGCTCAGTTTGGTCATGTTTATCACCAAGGAGTCTGTGAAGCACATACTCCAGTAATGGAGTATGATGGGATGTTTGGATTTGAGTTGGATGAAATGGTTACAGGTGGAACGGCATGGAACAACAGAGCTCCACAAGAACCTATGATGAGGTTGGACTCCCACATCCCAGCTGCTGGAAGGAAAACGGCTTTTAAGAACCACCATCCTCCCTCTCTACTTTGATTTGTGTTTCTCAGACACAGCCCTTTCCCCCTCTCTAGCCAGTTTGGTCATTCTAAGATTATTCTGACACTTTCCATCACTTAAAAGCACTCAACTGTTTCTATTTAAATGTCACTTAAATGTCATCCGGATTAAATTTATATTAGCAACACGCAAATATCACTTCACACTCTACGAAGTCCACTACTGATGAAAGCTGCCCCCAATAACACAGATGTAGATGGTCCTCCTGACCCCACCGAGCTGGGACATCTCAGCAGTCTTGTCAGTCCCACAGTCTACTCCTGGGATCTGTCAGAGGGGCAGAGAGAGACTTTTGCAGTTTCTTCTAAATATTAAGCTAGCATAACCTGACCTTAGTTTAATAATTACAGCAGATCAATGCTTAAATTGATGCTTTAAGGCCGCTGAAAGTCACCCCAAATCTAGTGAAGAACCTGGAATAGCTACAGGCAAAGTTGCAACAGCTAAAATACCAGTTTAGCAACTGTGGGGAAATGGAATAGTTTGTGCTCAAGCTTGTACTCCAGGTAAAATTCCATTTCCAGGGCAGCCAAAAAAGCAGAAACCACATCCTTGGCCATGGCATTAAGAAGAGAGGTTTCTTACCTATATCCCATATGTAAATGTGGTCTGGGCTCCTTGGGAGTCAATTCAGCAGCAAACACTGCAGGGCCTAAAGGAACCCCTTAGCATTCAGGTTGAGCAGTTGAGCTCCCTCTATGAAATACAGGGAATAATTAAGCCCAGAGCTGGACAAGGAGTCACCATAGGCAGCTGAAGGAAATGTCTAGAAGGTTCCGTCTCAAATCCTGCTCCCCTTTAGAAACTTTCTAGCAGTTTTGCTGTAGCAGTGCAGACCCCTCCACGCAACAAGGGCAGGACGGCTACATGGGACTTGCTGTGCTCAGTTATCTTCCGTTGACCCTTTAGAAACAGTCTGTGGGTCCTGGTAGNAGGGAAGTGCATGCAGAGGGACCAGAAGACCCAGTTCTTGTCCCGGCTTTCCCCTCATCTGTATGACCTTGAGTGTGTCATTTTACCTCTGCACTTCATCTCCTGTGCACTCAGACATGAACTGCCTTAAGGCGGAGATTATTGCTTCCTATAGCTCTATACGGATCTTAGCACAGTGACCGTAACTGACACCTATGGCCTCTGATGCAATACAGTTGCTACTGTGCTAACAAGGAATAGGATGTACTCAAAATATGGACTAATGCTGCAAAAAGGTAAGTATTCATCCTGGAGCTGCCTTAATGGCTGGCATAAAAACAGCCAAGGTGAGGAAAGCGTGGCTGGGGAGAGTAAGAGAAAATGAAGGCGCCTTTCTCTGGGGTCTGCCTGAGGCTGGTACACAGCCTGTGCTGACCACGGACACGTCTGAGGCCGCATACAGTGCACCCCACACACATCCCACTGCAGAGAGGCTCTGCGTGGGGACCAGCTGGGCAAAAAGGAGAGGGCAGGAGGCTGGCCCCTGGGCATCCTGGATTCATCTGGAGCCCCAGTATCCTGGATTCACAACTGAACCTGCAAAACTGGTAGCGAAGAGGATGGGAATAGGATCTTTGTACTTGAAGCATGAACATTTCTATGGTAAAAGTCTGAGAAATACCTGATCTTCCTTTTAAGAAGAAAGAAAAGGCTTACAGATAGTCTAGTCATGTCTGAGAAAACCATGCTTTCAGACACATCATTCATAGCTATTCCCTGTTTCCTGCCACCAGCTATCAGTCTACCTGAACGGGCAAAAAGACACCATACAGACAAGGTGACCACCACAGTCAGACACAGCGGTCTGCAGAACCCCCTGCTTCCCTTACAGGCTTCACTGAATAAGAAACACTGCTGCACCACAGCCTTGTGCAGAGTTTGCTTTTGAGTTACGGTTTGTGCCTCATTCAGAAAACTTTAGCGATGTTATAAAGCTAGAAGAGTAACATTTGCTGTTCCCCGTGAGGAAGCATTGCAAGTTCATAGGCGTGATTTCAACAGGCAGTCTGTCATTCCAGACCAGGAAAGAGCAATCGCTACTGATGCCTTAAGGACAGAGGACAATCAACATCCATCTGCCGCCCTCCCTCCGAGACATGCGGTGCCCGGCAAGGACCCTACGGGATCACTGACAGCCCTCTCTCCATGACAGGGAAAGAAACCACAAAGCAAAGACTCTGGCTATCACACGACCAGTTAAGTCTCTTCTGGTGGGATGCACAAATGAAAGAAATCAACAGCATTTCCATTTCTCATCCAGTGCCCGTGCATGGCAGTTTAGCACCTTCAAAGAGCTAAAGCTGTACTCCACAGGAGGGGCTCGGGACACTCGGCATGACTCTGCAGACCACCCAGGCCCTCCATGGGGACCATCACCTTCAGATTCAGGGCTTTTGTTTGGAGACCTGCTCTCAGGCAGCTCACGTGCCATATCAAACCCCAGGTCCTCCCCCCATTCCTACAGCCCCCACAAGAGCACAGCAAGTGCAGGCATCTGTCATAATTTAGGATTAGTTTGCGGGTTATGAAGAACTTTTGGGCTTTTGTTGTTACTGGTTGCATGCGGGTGTTAGACATTTCTTCTGCACACCAAAATAGACGCTGTGCAGATCAGCTTCAGAAGCCCTTAGTCCTCCTCACACTTGTGTCCTTTAGGTCACAAAAATCACTTTAAAGTCAGCAATGAAAATAAAAAAAAAACAACCTGCTGTCTTCTGACAACTAAATGGGGCGTACCCTCGTGCTGACAGCAACACTGAACACAGCCTTTGTGCACTGTGAGACGATAAATCCCTTTATTGGCACGGTTTACCAACCGGATTGCTTGCATACAGATTAATGCAACAGCATGAGTCCTCTGGGTGACTGCAGAGCAGGGAAAGCGGGAGGGGTGAAGTTATTTGCTCAGATGCTTGTGATATTTATCTATCAATCACCAAGGAAAAAAAAAAAACAAACATTTTGTGAGCTTAATTACAAAAACATCTTTGTATACAGAGAGGAGAGCGCTGTGAAAATTACCCGAATTTCAAAAGGAAAGGAAGCAACCCCAAGGTTGCATACACGAAAGCCCAAAGCTGGTGCCACCTGCCCAGGGTCATTCCCCCAGGACACCACACCTGCAATGTTCCCTCCAGCTGCAGGATTTCCTACCCTGCCTCACTCCAGCAGCACACAGAAATAACACCAAGAGCATTACTGAAAGAGAAGACCAACATGTGAAGCAAATCGTTCATCTTCTTGAGAGCCTCGGCAAATTCTTTCCATTTCCATTTTTAATTCCCCACCAAATATGGCGAATTAAAGAGAGGCAGCGAAACCTTTCTTCCAGCAGGGAAGATGAAGGAACAGACCCTTCACATTTTTAATTAACCCTGCATTGAATGATGACAATTGATAGTTTATCACCCCTATTTCATGCTCCTGACTCAGTCCCTGCCTTGCTGGCTGCAGTCAGCCATAGGTGGCACAGGGCGAGTCGCAGTCCCTCACCCCAGGGAGGGGTCCATCCTCCCTAGCCCACCGCCTGCCAGACTCCAGTGATGTTGCTGCCATCGATAAGGGACCACTCGTGCCCAGCCATTGTGCTGCCAAGGGGAGACAGGTCCCAGCCCCGCGACATGCTGCGCCTATAAACGAAGGGCCAGCACAAAAAAGGTCCAGCTGCTTCCAGGGACCCTGAGAAGACCCAGCCTGAGGGCTCCAGAGGTTTCCCCTCCTGCAAGAGGCTGCCAGGAACCAGGGACCTATTGCTCAACCAACCAATCCAATTTAAAGACCTGTCTAATTAGTGAGATATTGCTCTGATGCTCGAAAGCAGGTAGGTGCCTGGCTAGCACCCAAGTCCTTTCAGGGTACTGGGACTGGCCTGCCTGATGCCAATGTTTTTTGGCAGCTGGGTGTACTAGCTTGGCACCCCTGGGAAACTCAGTCCCCACATTTGAAAACTGGCCTCAGACGTGAAAGTATGACTTAGAAAATAGACACAGACTGTGCTAAACTAAGACAGCAGCACATTCTCATTTTTTTCTCTTTTTAATTTTCCTGAGCTCGGCTATCCCTGAAATCTTTTACTAATGAAATTACTTGAGAAAATTTCTCAGGAGACAATAAACATCACAGCCTCATTTGGCATAAGGGAATTCTTCTAAGCTGAATTGACTCTCCTACATTAAAATGGAAATCTGCTGCTAAATACTCTGTCTCCCCCAAAGAGCAAACTATAAATCCAATAATAAACACAATGATATATTTACCAAGGAACTAGAGGGCAAAAATAATTGAAATGATCTGTTCCTAAATATATTCCAGTGTTGGGAAAGCAGAGTCTGCTTCCATTTCTGATGTAAATACTTTTTCCCAGTCCTAGTATCCTTTAGGGATGACTTTAGGGTGACCCTAGAACCCTTTAGGGTTTTTCCCAGCACGTGCTGGGAAAAACGAGTACCACCACACAAGTGCCAAACCCACGGGTGCTCCTCATCAGCTCTCCACCTGCTCGGGGAGAGGCAGCTCCCAATCAGAGCACCCACAGCCACCGGCAACGCTGGCACCGGGCAGGCTCATCCCAGGGACCGGGATGCCTTACACATGGGTGCCAGGGTGCTCTGCATCACTTCCCAGCTGCCTTCTCACTCCTCCCCTGCTTGCATTTGCTATATGCTGACCTAGCTGCTCTCATCTTTATTGTCCTTCCATGCTTGGAGACCAGCAAGTGAACTGAATTAAACTGGATGTTCATTAGCTCTTGTGGGATCAGTAGGCATCTCCAAGCCTCCACAAGGCTGGAGTTATACTGCCCCTTGCACTTGGATTTGCCCAGCTTAATGCTGATAACTCATTGTTTCAGTTTTCTGAACACAACAAGAGCAATAATAACAAATAAAAATAAAAATCCCAGCAATCAACACAAAAAACATTCCAGCCGTCCACTTGATTAATTTTTGTTAATTATGCCTGGGACTACAGACAGTATTTGTTTTCTGTCTTGCTACAGATACTTTGTGTGGACCATAAAAGTGACTTTACTTGGAGGAAAAGAAAATATTATCCATGGGAAGTATTGCTGCCAAAAGCAAAAAAAAAGGTCTTCAGAAGTAATTCCAAAAGATTTGGGTTCAGGCAACAGGGCACCATTTTTAAGTAATTTAATTTTAAAAGTAAAAGTAACAACACCATAACAACACTATCTGGACACAATCCAGTCAAACAGATTTCATTCAGGACTTGAATATAAGATTATGTGGAAAACTAGAAAGGAAAAGTCAGTATTGACTTGCAGTATTTGCAGTTATTTTACTGATTAATTTTTTTAAAAGTTACACCCTGAGAACTGGTTAGCACAATCTAATGGGACCGCACCAGTGCCCCACACTGATTTACAGCAAAAGCTGGGGGCCCACATCCTTCTGAGAGCATCCAACCATCCGCACTGATCCCTACCGGGGAGACAGGTCAGGAGATGAGTACCAAATGAAAACAGCAGGAGAGAAAGTAGGAGCAGTAACAGGGCTGTACCCGAGCATTTGGGCAACACAAATGGACCGGCCCCTTCCCTATTTCCACTCCTCTCCCAGGAGCACCGGGGAAGTAATAGCATGTCTGAGGGCGGCATCACAGCTCCTCCAGTCCTGCTTCGCTGGAGGAGACAGCGAGGGAGCTGCCAAGGGCAAGGTTAAGAGAGCAAAGCAGAGCTTCAGCTGGAAGCCAAATGCAGAGCCTTGTGCAGTCAGTCAGGCTTTTCTCATCGCCCGCACAGCCCCCAGGGTGCCCTTTGCTGCCTGTCCCCCCCAGAGAGATGACGCTTGGTAGTGGTGTAACGCGGAGAGGCAGACCTCTGCTAAGGAGAGCTCAGGGAGAGGGAGGAAGACAGTGAAAGCTGCAGGCACACAGCATGTCTCTTCTAAGCCAAGGACAAAACTGCAGCCAGTTTGAGTCTAAGAGAATTAAAAGGCAATTTAAAAATCATAGAATGGTTTGAGTTGGAAGGGACCTTAAAAATCATATAGTTCCAACCCTCCTGCCATAGACAGGGACACCTTCCACTAGACCACATTACTCACAGCCCCATCCAGCTTCGTCTCGAACATCTCCAAGGATGGGGCATCCACAGCTTCTCCGGGCAACCTGTGCCTGTGTCTCACCACCCTCAGAGTGCAAAATTTCTTCCTAATATCTGTTCTAAATCTACCCTCTTCCAGTTTGAAGCCATTACCTCTTGTCCTATCACCATCACGTGCCCTTTGTGAAAGTCCCTCTCCAGCTTTCTTGTAGGCCCCCTTCAGATACTGGAAAACTGCTGTAAGGTCTCCCCAGAGAAAAATGAAGTGTTTTAAAGGAAGAAAAGCAGGGCATGGTGCTGCTTCTGCCCCACAGTGCATGCTGCATACAGTGATCCTGCACAGGTGGGCTTGGGCAATGCTGCATGGACCTTTGCTGGAGTCAGAGCACACAAGACCAGGATGACAAAAGAGGAGAATCTTTTTGGAAGGATTCACACAGACCTGCCATGCTCTTGAGCACTGTCCCCACTACTACACACAGCCGGGTCATGTGCTTTCATGACAGCAGAAAAGCTCTTTGATTTCCCAGAAAGTAACAAGTTATTCCATGCTAAGCACAAACTGGTGCCTCATGCAGCATTTGTGTAACGCAGCAAAGCACGCCGAGGGTAGGAAGAGAATCCTCTCATGGAAGGATGATAACCCTGTGACCTATGCACTCGTGATCTGCGCTCAAATCATACTCCCCAAATGATATATAAAACACACTGAATAAAAGTCAAGATGTGTTAAAAGCAAACCAGGTTCCCTGGCAGCTTTCTTGAGTTCAGGGAATTTAACCTTTTCTTTCTCTTGCTCTAAATTTCCCTCAAAATAAATTCATGACCCTTAGAAATATCTTTACCCGGTTTAACATGCAAGTGTGTCATTAAAAGCTCTGTTCATTTTTGTAGACAATAAGTGGACACAACTATAGAGTTATGCATTTCCTCTTAATTTTTGTGTTTCCAGCAGTAAACATCGACTGTCACCATAGCTCTCTCCGGTCCCTCTCTGCAGGAACAGGCAGAGGTCAGTCCTCAAGTTCTCCAGCAACCGCGTGCTGCTGTTTGCTGGTGTCACAAGCAAGTGAGGCACTTGGAGATTTCACAAGCAGCAAGTGAATCCATTAGTGCTGGATCAAAGGCTGCATTTTCAGCCCTTGCATAGGAGCACCCTGATGACGGCTGCCACAGGCCTCTCTAATCCTCTCAAAGATGACATATCTTGCAAATTTACTCAGTCCATGTCCTGTGCTGGCAGCAGACAGGGCAGCTCTTGCACACAGATGCATTTATTTGCTTACACTGTAATTTCATGGGTGGCTTAAGATGACATAAAGCACCACTTAAAGGAAAGAGCTGGTTCCTCTGTGCTTCCATCCTCCCCTCCTGCACTCCGAGAAAGGCAGTATCAAAGGACTGATTTGGATCAAAACAGTTTTCCTACTGCAGGCTGATTTTCCCATAGAATGTTAGTCCAGTCCTGCCCCCTGCACAGCCTCGCTAACTCCCCGGCCAGTGCTGAGGGGGGCTGGGGGGTCACAGAGCAGGAACGCAGGACTCCGCAGCATTCCCACGCTGAATTTTGACATTGGTTTCAGCTGACCTTAGCTGCCCTTGCTGCTAGAACAGGTACCCCAGTGGTTTGCCCCCACATCCCAGCCCGTGTTTCCATCGCTGTCTTTGTGCCAGCACTAGACTGGCTGCAAAAATAAACTTATGAACAAAATGGTTTTCCATCTATTTATATTTTGTCAAACTAAGAGACAGCTGTTTACCCCTAACTAAAGTGGTAATTAAAACTTAACATCAGGCTCAAAAAAATCAAAGACCTTATTTCAGCTAAGATGCTGCAAGTCTAAAGGCTTGAAGGACCCCAGGACACAGGTCCAATACCAAGTTTGTCTCCTGGCACTAATTTGAGTCAGCATAATACACCGTTGGGGTGGAGCACCCCTGGGTCCCCCTGTGTTCACTGCTTGCCAGGTTGTCCTGTTTGAGCTCTTTTACTTCATGTGCGCGTATAATACCTTAATGCATCCTTCATTTCATTTGCTTTGGGACTGAAGCAAGCCGGCAGCCCGGGGTGTCAGCAAGAGATGAGCGTTTCTCTTACTGGAGCTCACACAGTTCAGGGCCTTTCAGCATAGCATAGGTCTTATCTGTGCTCTCAGAGAAAACAAAAAAGCAATGTGCTAACCTTGGCCAACAATGTCGCCAAGGAGCATTAATAATATCTTACCCAAAAAGCCTTCTAATCCATGCTAGTTTGATGGACACCCCAATGTTATCAGCAGAGAGCCACCCTCCGGCACGCTGCCAGCAGATGTACTTATGCAGCATGGAGGTGCCCTGGTAGCACGGTCTGCACCCTGAACGGATGAGGACAACCACCACAGCCTTGTCACGACACAAGAACCCAGAGACCTTGTAACAGCAAACAAAGAGCAGTCTGAAGATAATCTTTTCGGAAGAACACTGAGGTGGATGTGGTTAATTAGCCAGAAGGAAAGAAAATTGATTAAGAAAACCAAAATAAGAAGTAAAAAAGCTGTGACAGCTCACACATCACAGCTAACAACAGAGGACAGGAAAACAGTGTAAAAAGCAGTTATTTAGCCTTGTCCCCCAAGTCATGTCCTTCACTAAGTAGTTCAAGACGCCCTCCTCCAGTTTCTGCATAGCAAAACCAATGCAGAAGGAGATGACATGTGCAAACACCTATGTAATTACCTGTTCGGTCTCACAGACTTCACGTGATCGCAGTGGCACCCCTAAGTGGGAAAGTGAGCTCAGCTATGAAGACAGAGGGAGAAGAACTGCCCCTGCCCAACCCTGGCCTGGGAGGAGCCATCACAGGAGGGGGGATGAAAATGCAGCAGAATTAACGAAGAGTAAAGTACTGTTTTAGTGTACGGTTTCATTTTTTCGTATCAGCAAAAAAAGTTTTGTGCATTTTTTGGGGGTTGTTCTCAAGTAGATTATTTCTGCTGTAAGAAATGTTCTTATAAAAATTGGCTTTTAGGGTCTGTCTAGACTCAGAAACATTTTGACTTATTTTACAGCCAGTTCTGCCTAAATGATTTCTAAATTGGTTAAAGTCATCATATAGATTTCAGATAGTCTAAAGCAAGCAGACCATTTTTTCCTTGCACTAAATTCAAGGTAACTTTGGAAAGTTCATTAAAGCTAATGCAATAAAAATGTTCAGATCACTTGTAGTCATGTACAAACAGGCTAGTGCTATGGCTTTAGCATTAATTTAGATTATGGTTTTAAGCCTTGTAGAGGATTCCTCCCAGTCAGGGGAAATCCATGTAGGTCAGGTGTCAAATAAGCAGGTGATTTCCTTCCGTGTTTTAGCTACAGCCTCATATACATCACATTTTCAAAATGTGAAGCAAGAAATGAACATAAAGCAGCTTCTAATTTCATGATATTTACTAAAAATTTAACAACCATAGCAGAAATTACTATAGTCTCAGGTAATTCTCACCCCTAGAAGGCAGAGGCATGTATCAGATTCCTGCTGATTATTTTTCCTTTAAGTTACCTAAAACCAGGGTGTACATCAGCCTTCAAAAATTTCCCCTAGGTTTATTCAAACACAAAGACTTAAGAGGTCTTTGCCCACTCAACTTTGAAATCATTGCAAACGAAACACTTGGCAAAAGCTTTGGATGGCCAAACCTGAGGTCCAAGCAGGTACTGAATCACTCTGTTGCTTCTTTTAAAGTAAACCACACAAGGTAACAGTTAGTGCTGGAAAAGATGGGGCCAGCTGGGACCTGACTGTTGCTTGACAGAGGAACTGAGAACAGGCTGTCAAAAAGGAGGGGGTCGTTTTTTAAACCAGCCTTGATCAAATAAAGAGCTGTCCAAGTATCAGTCTCCTGAGTGAACACGTATCTATCCTATCCAGACGGTGAGTATCTGTCAGTGATGCAGAGACTCACCCATGTCAGGAAAGACCTGACATTCCAGGTGTCGTTCCTGCTACCCAGTCTTAGCATTGCCACTGTCCAAAGGCTCAGCTGACCCGTCTGCCTTTCCTTCCAGTCCCCCTGACAATTTCTTCCCCAGCACAACCCCACACATTTCTACCCCCAATTATGGCTCAGTCCCCCACAGCAGATCTGAGCTGGACGAGCTGCAGGACTGCTCACCTGGCCCATGGGCCTTCTTGGTTCACCACAGGTCAGGTCTTAGTGTGCCTCTTCACTACATTTGCACCTACCTCAGGGCATGACCAAAGGTGGGTTGAAACTAACCCTTCGCTTCCCCTCCCAACCACGCTGTCATCTCAGGACAGATCTCATCCCTGGAGTACTTTGTTGCTCCATTAATTGGTTCAGAGGTATAGTCTAAAAGCCAGAGATGACAAGTACCCATCCACCCCACCTCTTTCTCTTCATCAAGATCCCAGGCTTATGCAGTCAGATATAAACTAATTCCTGATCATGAGACTGCAAGTGAACATGTGCCTTAAAATGCAAGCTCAGACTGGCTTGAGTTCAAATAACCTGCTTTTTACTCATTAATCATTGTCTGATTCCTTGCGTGAGTTTCTCTTGACTTCAAATTTCTTGGCCTTTGCCAGTTTATTTAAGTGTGAAAGAGAAGGGGGCACAAGTCTGCTCCACTAACAAATACAGTATCAAATTAATATTTACTTTTCTCTGGCTGACCTTAAGTGTTTGATTTTTTGAGCATTCTACACTTTCCCAGAGTTGTTTTTCTTGTTTTTGCAATCCAAAATCTCAAACTTAGTTCATAAAGTTGGGAGAGCAGTGGTGTTTGTTTTTCTTTTGCCTAAATGGATATAGAAGTCATGGAAATAGACAAGATAAGCAACAGCCAGTCAGTAAGTAATGAAGGAAGATCATCTTGCTGGTTCTAAGAGTCTCTCACAATAATCCTTCATAATTTCAGGAGAAATTAGAAAAAAAAATATCTTCACACAAAGTTAGAGACTTAGAGCTTAGAAGTTTGAATGTTACTGAGAAAGGCGCAGAAACCTCGTAGGCCATAAAAGTACTGAAAAGTGGGAAATTGCTTGACAGTAAGTCATTGCTCCCTATTTGTTAAACCATCCACAAAACGAGTCACAGCTAAAGCATTGTTCGTGATGAATATGTCCAGCAGTAACAAGCATTTATGGATCTGCTTTGCACACAGTCTCACAGAGCCCAGGATGACCTCTGTGTCCACATAAACACTTCCCTGAGGTGAGATTACCAGGTTGCTCACAGTAAACAACGTATTCCTGTCTTGCTAAATCCGAGAGCCATGTTCTAGGATATCAGGTTCAGTTACTGTCCACACCGTCCCTGGTGCTATGCAGAAAACCAGATGCACAGCACTCTGCAAGACTGCCTCCGCTTTGTGATTAGCAGATAGCCCAGTTCACCAGGGCTAACTGCAAGCTTGAGCTGAAAGGTCCCGTGGAAGATGGGGATATAACGGGGCATGAAAAGGTCCAGCTTGTTCAGGTGTGGGATCTGAGGTGTCAAACCACTGGTGCCCAGACTTCCCATGAACACTGAAGCATGCCCAAGCTATCCTTTGCAGAGTAAAGATCTAGGTAGAGATCTACCAAATGCTTTAGAGTTTAGCAGGGCTACTCAAGTCACAGCAAAATCTGTTATACAGGCTTGGCTGACCTGCCCCTTTTATTTCTGCTGTTTAACTTCACTAGGCCTAACAGAGCATTTCACTGATCTTATCAGAAATACTAGCTCATCCTAATGCTCTGGCTACACCTCACTGAAGATATTTTCAGTACAGTCCTGACTGGCTATTATTCAAAACAAAGATTAATCTGCTGGAAAGCAAAACCAGAAAAAGTAAACAGAAAGTAAATGTCATCTTCTCAGCTACACAGTTTAGCCTCTTCATAGCCTGTGCGTGGCATAAATCCTATTAAGCATCAGAGAATCTGTAACTACATTCATCCTTGAGACTTAAGTCCACATGAAAACATGTTTCATGTCCCCCAAACACAGCGAGTAAAGTTGTATTTGGTATTGAACACTGACTTTATGACATTTAGAGAGTTACAGTCTCCAAACAGAAGAAACAGAAACCATATTGCTATTCGACAACATGGAAACACACCCAGCTTTTACCTGGGCTTCACATGAGGCCTGAATTCAGCTTGGTTGATCCCACTCAGACTCATACGAAGTGCCTTCAGGTCAAGCTGCTCTTGTCCTACAGTATAGCGGTCTACTTACAAGTGCAGATCACTGCTTGTGAACTGATGGGACTTTTTACCTCACACAACCCTGCAAGATGCTCAGAGTTACACAGCTCAGGGGTGTAATGAAGCCAGACACGTTTTGTTAAGTTACACACACTAACTCAGGACACTGCCCGTAGAGCCACGTGTACTTATGCTAGACTGTAAACTCTCAGTCCCAAAGCTATCATCTGAAGCCACAGATAACTTCAGCACTTGCAATTAAGCACAAGTTTCTGGAACAACACTTCCTGCGGCTCAGCACTCAGTGGGCTGAAGCTCCGCGGGAGACAGACTACATACAGACTTCAGTTCCCACAGCCCGCGATCAAGACCCCCATGGCTCCCACAAGCTAAGCACTTATGGCACTTAAATAATGTATGGGAGCCCTTTGATAAAGCCCTGGAAGCTCTGCTAGGCATACAGCTACAGGAAATCTGAGGATGCTGCAAGTTTCTTTTAAGCCTATTGAGATGTAGGACATCACAAGGAATCGTAGCAGCCTGAGCTTGACCCCAAATTCCTCTAGCAAACATTGTGCAGATGTTAGTTAAGTACCAGACTGCTCTGACGGCATCAAAGCTCTTCTCAAAGACACCACCATCCCCTACTCATGGTCTGGGCACTGGTGGAAAACAAAGACAGAAGAAAGCAATCAGAAAAAAAAAAAAAAAAAAAAAGAACCAGTATGATCTTGGAAAAAAAATCCTCTCTCTTTGGAAGGCAATAACTGAGTCACAGGAGGTGACAGACTGGATAAAACTACCCATTGCTGTCTTCAAGGGGACCCAGAGAACAGCTGCCCATACAGTGCGTAGTCACCTCTACTTGATAATCCCCCTTAGAAGAGACCCAGCCCTCACCAAACTTTGTCCTTCCAATCAACTTGTGGAGCAGTACTCTCCATCAGGACAAGGCTTGTTTTTGTAGCTGATGACACAGATTGATCCAACACAGCTAATATTTTTTCTGAATTTCTTACATTTTGTTCTTTCTTCTGGGATTTATTGATACAGCATGCACTTGTGAGTGATAACAAACAGTCTTCCATTAAGGCACAGAGAGGAGGCTGCTGCTGGCTTGTTTTCTGCACAGTTAGAAGGTGTTTCTCCTTTTTAAAGGAAATTGGGAAGCTGGTGATACTTATTTCAGATTCAGTTCCTATTTCACACAAGCCTGCTTTTCTCCCTCCAATAAAATCACGCATAATACATACTGCATATTAAGTCCCAAGATACTTCATTCCTCTGTCACCTGCAGTCCCGCATTGGTTCCCATGCCCTTCATCTGAAATTTGGTCGTGTTTCAGGCTGAGTTCAGAATTCTGAGGTGTGAAACACCTCAGCTCAGATGGAACTGAGGTACTTCAAGTCTCCTCACCCAGGATCAGGGGAGGGAGCCTGTTGCGGGGAGGCCTAGGAGGACATTTCACACTATTCAAATGCAAGAGGCAAGATCTTCAAAACTGTTCAGTTCAGACACCGCCTCTCCATTGCGACCACGCAGAACTGTGCATTGCAAGTGGTCTTGCCTACCAAGTCTTGACATTCATGAAATAGACCTTTTCTTAGGTAATTCAAGATCATTCCTCAAGCCTCCTGATAAGTTCCATTTTTACAGTGTTTAAATGTCACAAGCATCTTCGGAAGCACATCAAATGAACAGCTCTGCTATGCTACACAGGCTGTAAAAGCTCTCCTCTCAAAATACAGCGTGTTTTAGAAGCAGTGCAATATGTTTTATAACCTTATAAATGTCTCTGAAGTTTTTTCTTTAACAAAGCAGCTTCAACCTTCTGTTCCAGAACCAGCTCCTGCAGCCACCTGCACTAATTCTTCACATCATACAAACTGGGGTGCTGGCTGCAGGGCACATAAAACAGAGCCTCCCTCCACGCTTCAGCTCCTCCTTGTTTTACAGGAGTGTGAAATAGGGTGAAGTGCATTTGAAGTAAACCACAGTCAACCTTTTACTACTGCAGAAAGGTGAGAAAGCTGTCAATCGAGATGAGGTCCACCACCAGAGACCCCATCCCCAGAAACCTGACTCATCGCAAGTGGCAGAAATCTACTTTGAACAGGATTAATGTAAGAGCCAAGAAGATGGAGAGAAAGCCAGCTGAGGCTATTTTGGATTACAAACCTCACCTAAATACCAGTCTTCCCTTTCCCTATTCCTGAATCAAGGCAGAAACATTGCCAGGTTCTCATCCATAGCACAAACGTAGTATCCCAAGGTACCAGGCACCAGACTAACTAGAGGCAGAGCACATATACACCAAGTCTGGTCATGCAGGAAGCCCTCTCTTTCTGAAATACTGCTGATTTTCTAGAGATAAACATGGTCTTTATGCTGCTCTCAAATCTCCAGTCCCTTCTTTATTGGGCACCCCATTTGTGGTCTCTGCTGGATTTAGCTTCTCATGAGCTGCATCCAATGCTTCCCCATTGACTTCAGCAGATGCAGAAACAGCTGCTGGGCTGGCTAGAGACTCCATCTCTAGATGCTCTACTCCATGTAGCATCTAGTCCTAATGAAATTGTAGGTGCTCCAAAATTTGCAGTCTCAAAACCTAACCATCTTATGAATGTTACAGCACTCACTGTAGTTACAGACCAGCTGATATCACTCCCTCCAACTTCTGGACTTTAAAATTTAAGTATAATCAATGGTGTAGATTCAAACATCTGAGTTTTCCGAACCCACAGCCTAAAAAGGTTAAGCTCATTTTTAATTAGCATGCTTGCAGTTTTGTGCATCTTTTCAGCATCAGTTCTGCACACCAGAACTTAAGATCTCAACTTTAAGTAAACGTTATTCTGCATAATTGAAACCATTTCAGTAACCCACTTTGTTTATTCCTCCCAAAACATCCATTTTCAAGTATGCTTCAACAAAAACGGAGCTGCAGACCTGATGGGGGAAGATACAGATATACCCAGCTCTGCCAGGAAAATCTGTAACGTTTTACGCCTTGGCAAGATAAATCTGTGTCTAGGGCACCCACTGCACACCCACGGTATGTCTTTTAATTGTTACAGGCCACTTCACGCTGGTATCTAAAGAGTCTTTAAGTGGTCTGGATTAAAGGAGAACGAGATGTTTTCTGAAGATCCAAACTGCCATAGAATATTTTAGTTCAAATGAAAACAGATTGTGGTGGTTCACGCCAATGTGTCAAAACTACTTATGGTCTTACCTCCCTATTAGCTGGTGGAATTCATGAATATTCAATGTTATTAGCTATTATGTTCTCAGGGCAGACATATCCAGTCCTTTATAAATTATACATGGACTCTTTGCACTCATTTCAGACAGCTGAGAAAGCCAATTAGCCAAGTGGAATTTGCATATCAATCAAGGAGAGAGTGTCCCATGTTCAGCCACCATACAAGAAGCATCTTAGCTTCACATTCTACATGTGTAGGTAGGTTTTTTTGTAAACCTTCCCCCACAGTTACTAATATCTTTAACCAGAATCAGAGTTATCTAGGTTGGAAGGGACCTTTAAGATCATCAAGTCCAACCATCAACCTAACACTGTCAAAACCACCACTAAACCATGTCCCTCGGCACAACATCTACCGGTCTTTTCAATACCTCCAGGGATGGTGACTCCACCACCACCCTGGGCAGCCTGTTCCAATGCTTAACAACCCTTTCTGTGAAAAAACTTTTTCCAAATATCCATCCTAAACCTACTCTGGTATAACTTGAGGCCATTTCCTCTTGTCCTATTGCTTGTTACGAGCGAGGTCACCCCCCACCTCTCTACAGCCTCCTTCCAGGTAGCTGTAGAGAGCAATAAGGTCTCCCCTCAGCCTCCTTTCCTCCCAGCTAAACAGCCCCAGCTTCCTCAGCTGCTCCTCATAAGACTTGTCTCCCAGACCCCTCACCAGCTTTGTTGCTCTTCTCTGGACACGCTCCAGCACCTCAATGTCTTTCTTTTAGTGAGGGGCCCAGAACTGAACACAGTACTCAAGGTGGGTCCTCACCAGTGCCGAGTACAGGTGAATGACCACTTCCCTAGTAGGACATTTGGGAAGCAACAGAGAAGCCCAGGGAGGCAGCCCAGCACCCATCCAAGCAGCACAAAGCTCAGGCCACAGGCACAGGCTGCACGTGCTTTTGGAGCCCAGGAACTTGGCTGCAGCAGGAAGGGGTTGGGGCTGCCCTGCCTGAAGCTCCCAACTGCCTGTCCACACACCTGCCAGAAGCACTGCAGGGACACAGGAGTTCCCTGGACTCCATGGTCGAGGCAGACTGCTAGGTGAGTCTGTAGAGGAGGCACAGAGGGACTCAGCGACTCCCAAGCCCCACCTAAGGGGTGACCTCACGTTCACAGCAGAGGTGGAAGAACATCTGCAGAAAGCACAACAGCGTGAAAGCCGGGTCAGGAGGCTTAACAGTCACAAATGGGCGCCATAAAAACACCTGGAACATCCCAACAGGTCAGCAAAGCTGAACCATCAGTCTCTCAGAGACCAGCCCACCGCTGCCATAGCTGCTTCGCAAAAGCTGGTGTGAAATAGCACCCTTCTCTGCCCATTTCTTCCCATAGCTGCTACGCTCTTTTTCAGCCTACATTCATCTGGACTTGTGATTTATCTCACCATGTTGTGATCTCAGGTCTTCTGGTCCCAGCCTACACGTGCCAAGTCTCTTCCTGCTCTGTAACTCCCTGTTTACCTCTCTGCAAACCCCATCAGTCAGGAGGAGCTGGGACCAGCTCCGAGTTGTATTTACTAGCTCAGCAACCAGCTCCCATGATTGCTCCATGTGGGCTGACATAAGGCTATATTTAGGGCATGAAATCCCCTTCTTACCTCTATAAATGACTCATCACGGGGAAATTAGCAGCACTACACAACCATGAAAACAGAGAGAAGGATACTTTTGGGAAAACCGCCAATACCCTTTCTCTCCAATGGGAGTTTTAATTGGCACCAGCATTTGCGTTCATATTGATCCACGCTCTTCTACACTCAACACCAGTGTTTAAGCATGAGAAGGCGTAGAAACAGTACAGATGAGGCGTGTGACTGTGAAAGCCATATGGGAAAGTGCTGATCCCTTCTCTCTCTGGTATCAGCCTGTATTTATTGCAGTGTCTCTGTTTGCAACTCAAGGTTTATACAAACTCAGCAAAGAGGGTATTTGCAGTCAGTTAGGAGCACACAGACGGTCAGCTGCTACATCTCAGCCGATGCACGGTAACACTTGCTCATGCTCCGATGCTGTAATTTGGAATACGGCTGAACAAGGTTCTGTTAGAAATGCCATATCTGGCAAAGTCTGGTCCTTATCCCCTCACTAGGCACAGTTGGATCTGGGGGTCACCATTGCCCACAGCCTCAGGATCCATCAGCCACACCAGAAGAAGCCATTTGCTGGAACATGCACACCCTTTCTCTGCAGCTCTTAACTGAGCAGAAGCTGTAGGCACCATCAACCTCTGCTATTTCAAAATTGTAGTGAGCTTGGTTTTTGTCAAAGAGAATGTGTAAAAGAATATGGAAATACAAACAAAACAAGCTTGTCAACAGTGGTGGGTGATTGTATTCATGATTGGAATCAGTTTTGATAGCAAAAAGACATTCTGCAAGCAAATAGCCTATTTCGCAGTCCAGCATGTTTTGCTGTTTTCCAAAAGAACAAAATGCACTGAAACATAAAGCTGCAGCCTAAGAGCCGTCTGTCCTACTCACCCAGTAAACCATAAAGATGAAATTTCACATGAAGTTTGATTAAATGCGTATTTAAGGATTACAGCTATTACAATCTGCTGGATTTATAAGAGTGAGATTTTTTTTTGTTGTTAAGTGCGCTTGTGCTCTACCTCTACGTTCGCCCACCTCATCAGGCTGGGTGCAAGGAGAGGACAGCAGGAGCTGGTTCTCTCACCTGCTCTGTAAGTGTGGTTGTGCCTCCTCTAGGCTGCATTTGCCATTCTCCCTGCCTTCTCCTAGCCACGTGTCCTCCAAGAAGGGCTGCCAGCCTGGTGCCCTGTCCTGCCTGTGGATCCCAGTGGGGTCACCACGTAGCCTGGCCTGACAGTCCCAGCCATAAGGTGTTCCCTCGAACTCCCACATTGACTGGGTTCAGGCCCTGCAAAGAGAGGACAAAAGGCTAATCGCATGGAGTAGTTTCTCCTACACATCCCAGCAAGACAAGACAGGTTTTAGCTGAGCACACCCAGAAAAGGGTTATTAAGATCAACCAGCCCTTCTGAGGCCCTTGAGGTCCCCCAGAAAGCCAAAATCACAACCACCTTGTCATAGAGTGGGGGCACAACAGTCCCACCACAACCAGTGGGATGGATGACCTGTGTCCCAGGGAATCCCTCTCCCCTGCAGCTCTGGAAAGGTCTCAGCTTTCCCCTAGGAGGACAGGCAGGAGGTTCACCTTCCTCCGGTTCACCTTCCTCCAAACATCTTACACACATACAGCTTCTCTCCTCCACAGCCTGCTAAGAGTCTGAGAGCTCTTGCGGCTCAAGCAGGGGCTGACCCAGCTTGCTGTGTTTCAGCACTGCTAATAAATACTTTAAAAAAAAAGCTTGGGGGAAGAAAAAAAAAAAAGAGAGAGTTTTGCAGAAACTACAGATTGGTACTATTCTTTTTTTGTAAGGTGGGAATTTAATTGGCGTCTCAGAAGGAAACTTGGTTTTGTCATGGTTAACTATTTTTCTTTTGTAAAAACAGCTTAATCCAATCTCGTTAGTCACTGCCCATGGCTAATCAACTCAAGCAGGAATCAGGACTCAAAAAGGTCAAAAGTAAATTCAGTAATATTCACTTTTCTGTATAAAAAAAATACAAAGATGATAATTTGGTCAGAATGGATGTTTCTGCACTTTCTGTTCATTTTACCCTAGGTAGCTTGTTGTGAACATCAGGGCTCTCTCAGCCTGCCATGGCAGGCAACACCATCCAGTTTAACGCTGTTAGGAGCTTAGTACAGAAGATGCCCAAAGTCACCTGCGTTTCTGCCTAGCAGGGTTGAAAGAGAAGAGAAAGCTGGCTGGCCATAGTTAATTTGCATGCAAAGGGAAAGGGCACAAAGCACAAAATATAGGCATTGCAATTATAGCTTCCAGTGGCCTGCCATGCCCTGCTGCTGAGCCAAGGCAGCTCCTACCACCGAAATCCCACCAGTGCCCGTGTAAGCCAAGGCAAGAGCAGGAGCTGGAGCTGCTCCAGCATTGCTGAGCTGTCCTGCAAGTAACAGCCCTGCCAAAGCAAGCAAAGCGTTTCCTCCAAAACAAGAGCCCCCAGACAGGCTGACATCAGGGAGGTAAGGCAAGAGCCTGAGCTGCCGGTCCCAAACATCACCACATGCTCCTGGCTGGTTCCTGAGGCAAATGAGGCTGGATGTGATGAGCGCATGGCATAAATTCCTGGCTGTGCAGAACAGCAATCCTGGACTGTGCCAGGAGCACTGTGCAGAGGCTACAGCACCTTCAGGCACCCCCAGCTTGGGTGGCCTCAAGGGCAATCCCCAGCTGATGGTTGGTGAAGGCCCTGGCAGACAGAGGTGGGAAGACAGACGATGCTGCCCACTGAAAGGGGAGGCTGTTTGCACCTCTGCAGGCAGAGCAGACCCTCGATTAGTCCTGAACACAGGCTTGTCATCAACAAGGATAACTCATTGCAGAAAGTTTGCAAAGTAGGTATTTAGAGATTCAAGATGGAAGTCTAGCAAGATCTATTCTACATTCCACCACAGACTTAGCGAGAATTTGCTTTCTTTAAAGAGCACCTCATTTATCCGGGGATGGCTAACGAAGCACTCCTACCCCCACGCAGCAGGGCACAGGCTGCCCCAGCAGGCTGGCAGATGAGCCGCTGCGGTTGGCACTGTGCAGGGCGCAGGATTGCTGGCAGCGGTGTGGTCACACCAGTGTGGGAGCAGCACAACTCGTACCACACGCAGGTCCCCTTCTCGCCCCAGCATGGGAGAAGATTACACCCTGCGTGCTCCTGTACATTTAATCTTGTTAACCTATTTTGCAAGACTGGAATCTAATTTAGCAGCTTTACTGGAAGACTGATGCCACACCAGGGCTGCTCCCACTACAGGGTGTATTAGGAGAAATCTGTGTTACCTCTAGCAAATCTGTGCACAGCCCCAGTTGGGTCAATACCATACAAAATAATGCAGCAGCCCTGCACCATGAAAGCCAATGCCCTGCCAAGCCAGAGGTGCATGGCTGCCGTGGTCCATGGGCACCACCAGCACAGGACACACTGGCTAACATGGGATGAGTAGGCAGTGTTGATAAAGAAGAAAGTGTTTCTTCCCAAAAATCTTCATTTTCCCCCTCAGGTGCTCAGATCTAACTGCAAGGACTGGCTGGGTCCCATATAACCATGCTAAAATCTGAGTGATAATAAAAGTTGTAGTATCTTTGAGCATCTAAATGCTCCAGAGATATCTGAGTTTGGAGCATGCTTTCCTCTCCCATCACCTTTCCAGCTACTTCGCCCCACACTAACAGCTGCAACAATGCATAACAGGGAGTCACTGCCGTGGGCTATCATCCATGCCAGAAGTCTGGGCTGAGACTCTGGAAAGCAGCAGCTCGGGAGACATGGACTGACTCAGCCCCCAACAGTAACCTCACTAATATTGCTGATAACAATAAGTGGACACAGAAAATTAGCAGCCGGGGAAGAGCTCTGCGGTTTCATTCAGCCCTCATGAAGTAAGAACACTATGGTGGGAAAGTCTCTCAAAAACAGCTGAGGCAATTTGTGCTTGGGTTTTGTTTCCCCACGTGCAGAAATTACGAATGAAATACTGTTGTAAATCAGACTGTTACAAGAGCTCCCACAGCCCTTTGGTCATGTCAATCATCTGATTGCCTTCAGTGAGAGCATTTCCATGAGTGAGGACCTTTGGCAGGAATAAAGTTCAAAAGATGAAGCACTTGTACATAATGACAGATTCATAGAATAATATGAATATTTATACACGCTGGCACGGGAGCACTAAGTTTCCCATGCAATTATTTATGCGCTGTGTTCAGGCACACCATTTGTCCTGGCTGCTTTCAGTTGAGCGGCTTCGTGGCTCGCGGAGGCAGTCAACACACACCCGACCACACTTTGCTCCGTTTCGCATCAGCGCTGATTCAGTGCCGCAGCTTCTGCGGAACACTGCCAAGGCAGCAAAGGCAGATTTCGCCCCAGCGTTATTGCAAGGACCGCAGCAGTACGCTACCCTCACTGCAGGCGTTACTGGCTGGGTCTCTCCTACCCACAGCTCTGCTTCCCCTTCCCTTTTGCATGAAGCCAGAGGGTTTTTTCCCCCCCCCTTCACTGACATCCATAACGGTCTCACCAAGGCTGAGGCCCCAGAGACAGAGCTTGAGAGCACTGCACTCTCTCTACAGGTTTGTTCATGTGGCAAACACACCCTTTTTTTGGTGCCAAAGTGGTATTTCCAAGAGAGCGGGGTCAGCTGCAGAAGGGCAAGCGGTTAAGTACAGTCGTAGACCTGGTGTGCCCGCTTGCTACAGTGTGCTGCAGGAAAAGAAGATATTTTGCTATTGTTACTTCTCTTAATCAACACTGGCAGCAGGAGTGAATCCACAAAATCCGGCACGGAACAGTGGAATACAAATGTTGCAGGCAAAAACTACGAGACATCTCATGGGGTAAGGGATGCGAGCAGGCACAGCATGGAAAAGGTGTGGATCTCTGACCCAAGACAGCCAGCCTGGGAGAGGTATCCACCACGATGAGGTAAGAAACCTTACAGACCTACTTATGGTATTTACTGAGGGTTTTTTCCCCACCTGGAGTATTTTTCTTTATAGAACAGAAATCAGCAGAGAAATACTCCTCCTAAGCCCGTGGCGTGGGTAGCAGCCCAAAGACTCGCATCCTGCCAGAAACTGTGAACTCCTAAGCCCAGAGTGCTAAGAAAAGGTATGCCCAGGGAAGACTGCTTTCTACCAGCATTTACCTGGTTTGGTTTTGGTTTGTTTGGTTTTGCTTTGTTTTTAAAGAAACACAACTAGTACTGCACTCACAGACTGTCATCAGCAATAGTGTAAGAGGCTTGTGTGAGGAATTCACAGCCTGCCCTCCCGTGTAACACCTTCCCGATTACTCCTGCCATCTTGCACAATCAATACTAATTATAGCCACGCTGTCACTACACTAGCAAGGAGTAAAATGGTGATGATAATGATGGGATAATAGAAGTGTTCATCCTATGCACATCGGTAATCTGAACTCACTCATGTGCCCTGAAGGCGTTAGGATAGATGTGCTCTGAATCCAGAGAGATTCGGATCATACTACGGAATAGCTGTGCAAGCCATTCCAACAATAACCCTTTAAAAGTTAATTAAAACATCAACAGCTTCCAAACCAGTGCCCCGTAAAAAACATTTTTCATAGGCACTGTCATCCATGAGAACTTGCAAGACGGGCTGCATCAGTAACAAGGAGACATCTGTCCAGTGCAATAGAGATGTGTTAAACAAGGCAGTGTTATAACCTCCCTTCAACCGGGGGACTTCAAACGAGAATTTCTGGACATTTCTGTCCCACTTTTGTCTGGGCTCAGTGTGACGGCTCAGGAACTGACCGATTTGCCACTCCTCGAGGGGAAACAAGCTCAGGCTCAGCTTCCTTCAGCACCAAATGCTAAACAGTGGTTTGGGAGTGCTGGATGCAGCACAAGCAGCTCGGTGGTGGGACACACCACTAGAAGCTCCCTCTGTGTAACCCCACACTCAACGTCATCCAAGAAGCCAACTGTAATGCGCAGAGTGGGTTTTCCCACCACAGAGTGATCTGGACATTCTCATGAGCACAGGCCATGCCCGTGGAGTCACTGATGTCCTGAGAGCACAGTTTATCACTGACTCCCACAGGACCCTCACGGCCGTGATGCAGCACGATACACTGAGCCCTGCAAATCACAAGCAGACACACGCAGTTGTCTGTCTCTAAATCATGCATGCCCAAAAACAAAACACAAGCTTTCATGAGCATTTAAGTGTCAGACTTCACTGTGCAAAGCTCATTTAAGTCACACAGTTCAGATGCACTGGGGTGGCTTTTTCCCCCCTCAGTGCTACACGTACCAAACACAGAGGATAAACCAGAAGCAGCTAGCAGCACACTCAGCAGGATCCTCTGCTGATAGATCAAATGCATCAGCACAAACATACCTATGGACACTGCAGGATTTTGTGAAATACAGAGTGAAAGTTGTTCTGTGTGCCCAGCTAAGTCTGGCTCTCAAACCATAGCATTTACCCAAGAAAAGCAAATAGACAAAGACTGAAAGCAGGCTAAAAAAAAAAAAAAAACAACAACATCAGCAACATCGGCAAAACTTGTGTTGGATGGTACAGTCTGGAACAGAGCCCCAGTGTCCCTCAGATCCATTGCTTTCTGCTCCATACCAAAACTCAGTTTACTGCCTTTCCTCGCCCACCAGGGGAGAAGATTTACGTAAGACCCAAGCAGGCCTGTGTCAAATCCAAAGGCATTAAACATACAGAAGGGTGCTTTACCTATCACAATGCAAATTATATCAGCCGTAAGCCATAAAAAAGCTCATTTCAAACAACAGTAATTTAACAGAGTTATTCCAAGGAGAACTAGTGGCTATATTTGTTTTCTTTCTGATATTGCAGTAGCAAACCATGCATGAAGTTTATTAAGCCATGCTAATTGTCTTTCTGTTCTAGTACATTTTAGCCATATGGAGAACCTGGCTGGTGCTCAAAAGACAAAATTGTTATTTGGGGAAAGATATCCCGAAAAGCTTTGACTGCTTCAGCTGTTAATTTCTTCAACAATGTGAATAATACATAATCAAAATGTCATCCTGGATGTGGTACAACACGTTGGAATCCATCAGAGAAAGGTAATTTGCAAACCCTGAGGAGACATGCGTAGGAAGACAGCTGAGTTCATGTAAAACATTTGCCATTAACCTGAAGAGTTCACACTCACCGGGGAGAGCGGATGAGTGCGTTGGGTGCAGCGCCCATCCAGAAGCACGTGCTAGTACTGGGACACAGAAAAATCCCTGCCAGTGCAGTCAGGTCTCCAGTTGAAGGCTGGTGATACTAAATCCGTAGGAAGAAATGAGGGTCATGCTCAGATACCAGAGTCTACTTTTCACTGTGACCTTGGGAGAAGCCCCAGAAAGCACACAGCCCATCCAGGGAGACAATCCCTGCCCAGGGCATTGGGCACAGAGTGGGAGAGAGAGATTCAAAGGGAAGAAGGCTGACAGTGGAGTTACGGACACTGTTTCCATGAATCATCCATTCCAAAAGTTTACATGCAGAAAACAAAAGCCTGAGAGAAGACTTCTCAGCATAAAGAACACCCTAAATGTTACATATAAGTGATTTTTCAGGTGGAAAATCTATTTCAGAAAATCTATTCTTATTCAGCTACTATTCACAAGGTAAATCTCAGCAAAGGCTGAGACTTTATTAGAAGTTCATCACTATAAACTTCCTTTGTTA
This sequence comes from Ibidorhyncha struthersii, assembly GCA_013398815.1. Lineage (NCBI taxonomy): Eukaryota > Metazoa > Chordata > Aves > Charadriiformes > Charadriidae > Ibidorhyncha > Ibidorhyncha struthersii. Next base: position 227,657 of record VZSZ01007266.1, read on the forward strand.
AACTTTCCAGACCCTTTCAGCTGTACCACAAATGAGTATCAATACACAAGATTAAGATTTCACGATCATTTGCATGCCTTGCTTAATTATTTTTTATTTAGACATCTAATTTCTGTTTCACAGAGAGGTGATGCAATGTCTATAAATTAATTCCAAGAAACATTTTACATGCCATGATATTTTTCCGTCCTCAGCACACGTAGTTCTGCTGCTGCTGTAATTCATACCACCATTGGAAACAGCAACTTTCAGTAAGGTTAGCCATAAAACAAGTCATTGCTGATAGTCTTATGATACAGTCCAGTTATTTGTGAAAAAAGGATATGTTATTTTATTATTCCCTTCTATCCTAAGCTACAAAATGTAATGACTTGCTGCTGAGAAGGAAGATACAGGAGCACCAAATCATGACATATAGGATACAGTTAATATGAATAATATGGTAGATTTTTATTTTTAAATGTTTAAAATAATACTGATTGTGAATTAACAGAATTTATGGCTGCATGATTCTCAGCTTTTTCATTACATGGCTCTGAACCCCCAGACTGGCAGAATACTTGCTATATTACGTATTTCTTCATAAATCATGGATTACATACGGTCAATATTTAGAACAAGCTAATATGTACAAAACACCCTAAAGGAAATTGTCATCTCGGGGGGCTTGAGGAAAATCCACGTGCAGACACAGTGCCATTACCAACTGTTTTAACTGTTACTTTGAGAAAGATAATAAAATATCTCAGAAACGGAGGGTAGGCTGTATCGAGGCCTTCATCCAGATTACCCAAGGGGATGCTTTTGGACAAGCACCACAGCCTTGGCTGGAAGCACATCCGTCCTCCACCAAAGCTCATCAGAGCCTGGAGGAAAAGCAGATGCTTTCCTACAAACACAACACATTGCAAGCCAGAAAGGACGGGCTGGCAAGGGCCGGTCTCCCACACCTCTGCACAGACACCCTGTGCCAGCTCCTCCTCCAGCACGTCCCGCTCTGCGGCCTCTGTCCTCCTGCCCGGCTGCTGGAAAGCTACTGCCCTGAAAGATGGGCTGGAAGGCCTTGAAGAGCAGCTTCTTGCCACTTCATCCATGTGAGCTAGAGCAAGCCAGGCCTGCTTTACACCAAGAGTCTACCACCAGGTCTACCATAAATTGCAATAAACTACCTGAAGGATACAAATGGACTAGGGTAACTGGGGATTATACAATACTCTGGCATCAATAGTAGTTGGGGTTTGGTTTGTTTGGGTTTTTTTTGGTTATGGTTTTTTTTTTTGTTTGGTTTGGGGGTTTGTTTGGTTGGTTGGGGTTTTTTTTCTGTAAGCAGTCATCTTGGGAAAGAAGAAAGCAAGATCAAATCTTTTGTTGTTTCTCATTGCTTACACACCTTATTGTATGACAGAATAAGGGTTTCAGCTGACTTCTAACACCAAAATTCATGTGCTGCTACTGGACTAAGCACAGTTGGTCCTGAATATAATTACACTCCAAAGAAGTTCAGAAACCCACCTTTCTATTGCCTGATCGAGCTTCCTTCCAAATGGAAACTGCTCAAGGCAATTCTCCTTCTATGTAGCTCAGACGATTCTCACAAAAAAAACAGATGGCATGAACCATCTTCCAGGAAAAGACGGCATTTGCTATGCAGTGAGAAATGTTAGAGGGCAAACAAGCTCCCCTGCCTGTGCCTGACACATCTTCCCCACGTCAAAACAAACCCTTCATTTTGCCTGCTGAAAACCAGCAGGAGAAAAAAAGTTAAAAAAAAAAAAAAATCAGATGTCATCACATAGGCTCTCCCGCTTAAGCTACACGGAGAGCTCCCGTGACTCACCTCTTCAGTCACACAGCAGAGGAACGAGTGAAGTTGCAGTGAGGAAGAGTTCATGACAACTTTTTATTCCAATAAAGGTCTGTTTTCAGCATTAAAAGCAGGTTATTTTTTTCCCAGTACTTGTACACAGGCAGGCACTGCAGCCCAGATGGAGACAAGCCCCACGCCATTTCAACACCTTTATAAATGCATGGGAGCCATTTACTCATCCAGGACCTTGACACGGGCTCGCTAAACAAGGGGAACAGCCTCACATGGTTCTCATCCCCATCTGGCAGTTTTGGAAAGCCAGGCATGAAGACCAAGTTTTGCAAGGCCTCAGAGACCTCCAGGAGTCAGCTCTCCCTGCACCGAGCTAACTCACCAACGAAGCATCCCGGCATCTACAAGGGGAAAGGACTTCCAGCCCAAACCACCAAACATGCACAGGAGATGCCCAGGCAGTCTCCTGCTATCTTGCCTAATTTCAGCTCACTGCAGTCATTTTGCTGCTTTTCCTCAATTTTGCCATTCCCTGAGCCCACCTGCACCCTCTGGGTGCCGTTGCAGCTCCTCAGGCACCACACTCCTCCTCGCGCCTGCGTGTGCCCACCAAGGCAGGGGCTGCCCCAGGCCACTCCTCTCCCCTCTCTGCCCTTCCATTTATTCCACAAATAACACGTTCCAGTGAGAGCTGGGTTTACAGCCCTGGGTTTTTGCAAATGGGAAAGGTAAGATCTAATGAGGGAGAAGTAGGAATACTTTTGCATCAAACAGCAATTACTGAACACGCTGCCTCCTGAAGATTAAAAGGGTTTTTAAAAAAATAATGAATACACCTGGGCTTGTGCATTCAGTTGAGTCTTAAAACTCAAAGAATCTGAATTAGCCTTATTTTCTCAGGGAAGATAATTTTTTGTAAATGTAGTTTATACATTCTAGAGACTCAATCTGTCGCCTGCAGTGCTGTGAACCAATTCCAGGGACTTGCACATGAAAGGGTAGGGGAAAAAAAAAAAAAAAAACAACTTAAGTGAAACATCCTTTCAATACCTCATTTCTGGTTGATTGCCCTTGGAAATACAGGAAGTAAAGATGAGCAAAGAGGAAAGAAAAGCGAGAAAACCTTCATGTGTCCACTCTTACTAGGGGCACACATCACCATTTCCTCACCTGTACAGCCTTCATTGCTATTTGCATTTTAATTAGTTTTGCTTAAATGCACAGTCAGCAATGTACAGAACCCCATAGCATCCTGGTCATCAGAGACGTTAACCCCAGAGACGTTAACCCTAGGTTCATCTGAGAATATAGGCAGTGAAAAATAAATTCACTTACTAGCACTGCAATAAAACCAACAGATAGGCTTTAGCTGATACAGAATCAAACGCAAAAGAACAAACTCCCCTTACAACTAGAGGGACACACTGTGCTGTGCAGATGGAGCAGTCCTGCACATCTTATCCCTTGGTCTTGAAGGTTCATTTCTTCCTAATGACACGTGCATGCCGCAAGTCACCCTGTGCCACCAGCCCCCGGCCTCCCCGCCTGTCCTCCGCCAGCTGGCCCAGTACTTAGGGTGACACAAATTCCAAAGCAATTGCTATTTGCTGTTATGTGCTTTCTGCACTTCAGTTCCTCCTTTTGCAAACTGCAGACCCCCTGATATAGTGGCCCTGGGCTACCCACACGCCCCCAAAGGGGTTCCCTTCCTTACTGTGGCACACACTGGGCTTCCCCGTGCTCCACCTGTGGGATTTGGCTCTGCCTCTGCCCCATCCCTGCAGCAGCACATTTTTTGAAAGATCAGGACACTTTCCTGTGTCAGAAGTATGTAGCTGTCACTGCCATCTGCACTTTGAGCCTCAAGTGGTCTTAAGCATGGTGGGGGTCAGGCCAAAAAGTATCTACAATATAAAAGCCACAGATCCTAGAAAGTTCTCTCAACCCAAGCACAAAAGTCCAGTCCTACACCCCAGCCTGTTTGTAAGCCTCCCATCAGGACACTATTAGTTCGAACTTGAAAACTGGTAGAGAAAAACGTCATTGCTTTTCTGCCCAACCTCCCCCAAAACCTTCTCCTCTGCTCCAGACCCCACCACAGCTGAGCTTTCCCAACTTTTCCCCAAGTTACTGGTTCCCTTCCCAAAGCAGTCCCACAACCGAGGGGGTGAGGCAGTGCCAGCTTGCTCAGGGACAGCCCAACCGCTCAGCTCCAGCTTGCTGCTGCAGGGCAGGCTGCTGGAAGGACCAGAACATGCTCGCAAAAGCCTGTGCTCCTGACGAAGCCCATGGCATCGTATCAGGGTCTGCTGCTGTGACCTTGCAGGGAGCAGAGAACAGCATGAAGAGCAGAGCCAAGCCACCGCTTGCCAAGACCTGCCTGGATCTGGCAGGAGGCAATGCTGGGGAGCAGCCCTTGGCTTGATTTGGTGCTGCTACAGGTCACACATATCGAAACTCCCCAAACGCTTAACTGGACAGGAAACCAGGCAGGACAGAAGAGACACCTAAACCACTCAACAGCCACGGTTTAAAGTGCATTTTCCTTCAATGGGTTTAATCAAGCTCTATCATTTGGTTGTTTCAGTGTCTGAAAAAGCATCAGAAACAAAAGCATCACCTGGCCTGTCCTAATACACAGCTCCTCTAATCACTGTGGGGTAAGCAGACAGAGGACTCGAGGTTCAAAAAGAGTCTTGAAAGCACTGCAAAACCCCAACACCACCAGATTTACAAAACCTACTTGCAGTCAGTGCTCATTTCCCTAAGGTGCAGCCACCTATAAAAGAAATGTCCACTTCACCTGTGACACAGAGATACACGCGTGTTTGTGCTCTTAGCACAGCTTTCCCCAATGAAACAGTGTTTTAAATTAAGGACCTTAAATTAAGGACCTTGTTTCTTCATCCCACAGGCCCATATATTGTGCTGCAGACAATTAGTGTTGGGAACCTCGGCTAGTAAAGGGACACTTGTCTAGGTTACAGCACAGGAACGCTGGGCGGCCACCACAGCTGTGTCCATGGGACTGGGTGTGTACACACACATTCCTTGCTCTCCCTTATTGCTAAGTACACTTTAGGCAAGGAAGCCCTCTTTTGAGGGGGGGCACCAACTGCTTTGTGGTTACACTACATCAGCTCTGTGCTTTGCTTTGGTCCAAACAGAGCTGAGTTACTCCACACAAGCTGAGCTGTGGTATCTGCATGTACTCCTCTTATTCCAAAAGAAATGTGGAAAGTCACTGTGCTGGGGAGAATTCCTCACAGAGCCATGCCAGGATGAGATAGAGAAGCTGTAGCAAAGCTACAGGCTAAATGACAGATCTCCTTCCTCCCACTCTGATACTTTTAGCTGTAAGGCCATCTGGTAAGAGGGATATAAAGCGAATTTTAACTTGCACTCACAAACACAAGCGTGGTTGAAAACGAGATTAACTATAGTCCATTTGCATTCACTGGAGATGTACCAACTACCAAATTAGATTGATCACCACTAATCTCCATCTCCATCACTGCTGGTCTCTGGTTGAGCCCAGGGAAAGAACCGGTAGAGCCAAATGGGAGAAAATTGAATCAAGTTTTGATTGTATTTCTTCGATAATTTTTAAGGAACAGACCGAGAGACCAGGCCACACTCTGAGCTTCCAACCCCTTGTGGTGGCAAAGCTGCAGAGCATTAACTCGCAGAAAGTTTGTCCCAAATTTTGAACCATGATTACAGCAAGATAATGATAGCCTCATTAACCCAGCCAACCAATTCCTACCAAGTCTTAACTGCATTTCAGTAGAACACAAGGATCTTTTATTTAATCAGTCTCAAAACAAGACAGCCTGTACATTTCAGAAAACAGCACTTATATATTCCCCAAATGTCAGACTCTGAGGATTCCCTTTACAGTCTTCCATCTGCATGTTTTCCTTTGATCCCATGGACAAGTTTTCCTGTGAGCAAGGCAGGGGTTCAGATTCCAGGTCTTGAAAACAGCACCATGACCTTTATGCGAGACCTAGGCAGGATTTGCTGTTGGCCAACAATAGGCACAGCCATACAAGTGCCATTAGTTACCATGAGCTTCTAAAAGCCTTCAGTAGAGGTCAGTCTCTGCTCCTATGCTTGTTCCTGGCTATTTGGGGCCGAGACTGGGGCAAACTCCAAAAAGAAGTTGCTAAGGAGAAAACCAGCACAATGCCTGCCCCTCCTTCTGTGTACGCACCAAGCAGCTGCCTTTCTCTGCTCTCTCAGCTGCGTCCCTCCAGCACCATGAAGCCAGGTCCACACCTGGGAGCAAAGGCATTCACCAGCCTCAGAGCACCCAGAAGAGAGTCTCCTCAAGGCTTCCCTGAGGCTTAAACACTGCAAATCAAAAGCATAACTATCACTGAAGGGAAGAAAGGGAGAAAAGACTTTTCTCACTCATGGACCAAGTCATGCTCCCAGCTGCACCAAAAACTGCTCAGGGACATCTCAAGCCAAGAAGCCCACACCTGGTTCAAAAACTTTATGCAGATTTCCTAAGCCAGACTTAATTAGCTCAGATACCCAATATGCAATCCCATGGCATGGGTCAGGTCAGAGCTCTCAGCAGTTTGTGGGTGACCTTGTGCAAGTTGTTCAGCCTCCTCCTTCATGGCCCCAGAGGAAAGAGGAGAATTTTTACGCTACTTTCTTCAGATAAGCTAATTCAAGCCTATGTCTGATATGCAGTGCCTGGGTGCAAACATGCAATGGATGTACCCTACAAGGCATTCACATTACAAGTTCTGCTCCTGTTATTGTTATAGACTAAACAACTTTTTTTTATACACACTCTCTACCACACAGATCACACATACTCTGCAAAAAGAGATCCTGCAAAATTCCAGGCAATGGACAAAGGTATTGCATGTTTGTGACATTCAGATGCAGAACTGGCTGAACGAACATTTATCTCCACCACAACAGAAATGTCTGTCTGTGCTGAAAATTTCCGTAAGAAAAAACAAGCCACTTCCTGACGTTTCAATTCCTTGTTGAAGAAGCAAGGGAAAAAAATAAAAATAATAGAACAACACATTGTGTCACTGTTGATTTACACTGTCCTCATTTTTTAATCACTAGGGCATGATCCTTCCCTGCTGAGCCCAACTTGAGCACAAGGCAGCCTTTAAACCACCACTTCTAAATCAAATACCCATGAACTAGTGTGCAGCATGCAAGTGAACATGAAGTGCCCTCCTTTACTGAGTGATTCAGGGGTTAAGTATGATGGGTCAACGTAGCTTTCATTTAGACACAGCTTTCTAGCATTAATAATATTTTTGAGAAATGCTATGTTGACTATTTCTACATCTCACTGACCCTCAGCCATATCTTTATTTTTCAACTGCCTTCCTCCTTGCTACTGCTCCGTTTCCTTCCTAAGTTTTCAACTAAATCCAAGCTATTGACGTAATTGAGACATTCAGAGGGCAAAACAAAACCCACCCTTGATCTTGATCCAGAAGTCTTTAAAAACCAAACTGAGGTCAAGCTGTCAGGATTGCTCGACCGACCGGAGGGCCACGTGGATGGAGCACCCGGGTGCTGAACAGCTCGGGAGAGAAGTGCTGGTTTTTAGACTACAGCAGCTCCTGCAGTAGTACTAAGGGCCTCAGCAGCTGCCAACATTGCTGCTAAAGAAGCTTTCTCAGTCTAACATAGCAAAGTGAGATTTCACTTGCGTAGCACTTGTAGAGATGAGCAAAAAGATCTTAAATGCCTCTCACTTCAAAAACCTATATATGAAGTGGCCTTAAAGGTTTAAGCTCTCCATTTCTAGACAATTTTGTCCCTTCCTTCATCTAAAGCAACAGAAAAATTCCCCTCAGGGACTCCCATTTGACATTTGTGAGAGATTATCAGACCTAAAGCCATAATCTAAACTGATGCCAGATTTTAGGTTCAAATACTGCTGGTCTCTGCTTGTTTCTTCTAGTTTTGAACATTCAATATCTGCATTCAGAAAGACATATCCCTGGTGTAAATATTAACAACATTTTTCTTTGAACGTGATTTGAACTGTTATGGAATGAAAGCTTGAGATATCTGCCAGGAAAAACACCAGAGATCAAGAAAAGCAGTAACCAGCGTTAAAACAGAAGCAGAAAAATTGTATTCGAACAGTAGTTAGAAAATAACAGTATCCAACCCACGCTATAACTACACACCCCACCTCTAGAAGACATCACAATACAAAATTTATAGCATCTTGGTTATTAGCAGGGTTACATGTGCAAAGCTGTTTATAAAACAGCAGCATTTCAGTAGCCTCAGATCTTCAGCATTACTTGCAAATTATCTAAACCTGCAACATTTACTGTTTTAATAATCTGTCAGTCTTTGCCTCGTTACCTTTAGTAATCAAACGCAGCACCAGCAGAAATATTAACCTTGAAAACTGCATGAAGCGCAAAACCAGACATGTATTTTGGCAATTTAACTGCACTTTACTCAATGCAGTTAAATATGCTATGTGATTTCCATCTGCTTTGTGTGACTGGCAGGTAATGCTGGATAGATGTTAGAACAGATCTTTTCTGCATCTGGTAGATGGATTCCCTGCTTCCTCAGGCATGAACCAAGGTCCTAACCAAGGTGCCAGTAATTCTTTGGCAAAAAAAGAGGGCTGATAGTAGGTGGGCTGAGCTCCTCTCAGCAGAAAGTAGGGCTTCAGGAATTAATTGTATGCAGTTCTCAGGAATGAGAATTTCCTAGTCTATGAAATTCTGAATTATTGAGCCAAGGAATAATGCTCTTATCTGCAATTCCATGGAGAAAGGACAGTTTCTCCTATGTATGTCTTAGCAGCATCTTCCAGTTACCTTTACTGAGGCTGCTCAAACTAGCAAGCTAAGATAGACATCACACATGCTGTTAGCTGGCCACGTTACAGCCCATGGGACATTTGCCAGTACTCATTCAGAATAAAGCAGTCAGCAGGTGCAGCTTCAGACATATCCACTAGCATCCCAGCATGACTTGTCAACTGGATTGCACTACCATGATGGGGTAAGAGACTGGAAAAAAAGTTGTCTCAGGACAACTTGGCCCCACCAAGCCCAGACACTAGCTCCAGCATTCAGGTGGCTAGAAGGCATCCAGGCCCCTTGGCTTGCTGCAGAGGCGTTCAGCTTCCCACAGGTCACGGCTGGGCTGGAGGCAGTCAGCAGGGACAAGAAGCTTGTGGGAAAACCAGCCAGACCCTGCAGCAGCCTGGCCCCAGCCTGCTCTGCCTCAGCAGCATCTCCTTCCACCAACCCCATCGACCACCCTCGCCAACAGCTCCATTCATCTTTTGCTTTCTCAGGCCAGATGGATCCCAACCTTGCCTCATAGAATAGAATCATAGAATCGGTGAGGTTGGAAGGGACCTTTAAGATCATCGAGTCCAACCATTAACCTAACCTGACAAAACCACTTCTAAACCATATCTCCAGCTACCACCTCTACCCTTTTTTTTTTTTTAAACACCTCCAGGGATGGCAAATCCACCACCTCCCTGGGCAGCCTATTCCAATGTTAGATAACCCTTCCAGTGAAAAAATTTTTCCTAATATCTAACCTAAACCTCCCCTGGCTTAACTTGAACCCATTTCCTCTCATCCTATCACTTGCCACTAGGGAGAAGAGGTCAGTCCCCATCTCTGTGTCACATGTGGCAAACCAGTCCCTACTGTGTCCCTTCCCCCAGCTCCAACCCAGATCGTACTGAAAGGACAGAATTTTTGTCATGATATTTTTCAGTTGAGATTTCACTCTTACTCAAAACAGGTTTCTCACCAGTTGATTTTAATGTGATATTAACTGCTTTTGTAGTGGTGCAGGTTCACATTACACTCTGAACTGCTGCCAGAGTTTCCCATTGCTGAAACTGGGAAAATACAGATGGAAAGTTGGAGTTGCCCAGATAACTCCCTCAACCCTGTGCTCACCTATTTCAAAAAAATGTAAAGCAGCAAGGCTGCACTGTCACCAGGAAAAGGTTTTCCACTAAATAAGGATAAGGACTTTACCAATGATTACAGACTGATAGCGCCAATCTCTTGGTGATCAGCAGCACAATGTCTAGTACATTTGTTGTACTACTGTGATCCCCTGGAAATGGGTCCAAGTCACAGGTGGCTTCACTTAGGGCTGAATCAGCTCCCTAAGGGTTACAAATACTACATTTTTAGCAGGATTTTTTTTCTCCTCAGCTCTGTACTCAGTCTAATCTCCTACTGCTGCTGGAACAGTTTATCTGGTATGAGTACAGGCCATTGGGAAGGTCCTTACAGAGCCATTGATCCGCTAATGTATGTTCCAGAGCTCAGAGCCATTTGTTCTTCCTCCGGCTCCCCAGTGTCTCTTACCAAAATATCTTACCCCACGAGGCTCGGTTGTAGCATCATGGTTATGCTCTGAGGGATGTGTTATTAAGCACATAGCCACCTCTTTCTGAATTTCCTTGCTGCATCTCAAGAGGCAAGACAGGGATTCATGCTGGCTGACTTCAGGTACTTCAGTTTTGCTTTCTCACAGCCCTGACAGTGTCCCACACAGGTCACTTAGGTGGTGGCAACAGCAGTGACTCACCAGCACAGCCCAGATCTGCTCTGGGGGGCAGCTATGGTGCCTGCTGCACAACTAGCCAGGCCTCACATCCCAGGCTGAGGGTTCCTCCTGCAACTCCAGAGTGGGGAGTTGACTACCACAGACAGAAGACTGCAGATCGCATTATCCCCTGGTGCCTCCCACAGTCTCACTTTAGTCAGCTTCCCGGTCACCGCTTTGCCTTTCAAGACACCCGATTTTCCACACGCCTCATTGCAGCACATTTCACTGTTCCAAACCTAAACTTTAGGAACTGCAACTGGCACCAGCCCAGCCCTGCACCTGGCCTGCTTTCCTCATTTGTAAAACGCAGATATTCTGTTCACACCACAGAAGTCCAGACACAAAAAANAAGCTGTTACTTGCCTTCAGCAGATTGCCACAGTAATGCCCTCTGAGTCTTGTCCATCGAAATGAATTATACCAGCTTGCTCCCCTGGAGTGTCACAGAGATTCTGTCAAGTGGTTTGTGCTCCAAAAGCCTTGTTTACAAGTGCTTTACTTTTAGCCAATGGTATGAATTCCATTTAAGAAGTTACTCGGATACTTGTCTGAAGTTCATTCTCAAGCTACAGACAGCCAACCCATTTCAGCCATCACAATAAGCTATAAGGGTTCAGGAAGAAGGATTTATTTTTTTTTTAAAGCCATTAAAAAAAAATTAAAAGCCAAAGCAGAGCAGTGATTTTTTTCCTGAGTAATACTCCACCATGCCAATAAGAGGAAGGTTGTTGGAGGAAGTAAGAGATAATGGTGTTCTTTCCTAGCAGCCTTTAGTTTCCAGGCAAATAGGGCTGGGAGTAGAATAAGAAAAAAACCCCACTGAACTAGGAACCATTCCAGCACTCAGCAACTCACTGAGCACTGAAGCTGACACAGTGATGGGTCTGGAGGTAGCTTAAGGAGTGGCACCCATGAGAAAGAGCCCAGCTTTTGGAGAGCAGTGGAAGAGTCTTCCCAAGACACGGAAGAGGAGAAATGTATAAGTAGTAGCTATCATTAGCAGTGAATACAGACTGAAAGGGAATAAGGCATTAATAATCATACCACAAGAGTTCTTTTAAGACGTGATCAGAGTATATTTAATATATCCTCATATTTATAGAGGTAGACGCATGCTAGGGTTGCACTGAACACAAGATGCTTGTCCACATAGGAAATATTTTTTCTTCACTTCTACATGTCTCACCATCAGGTAAATGCACCTTATCAAGTAAGTGTAGGCACTTACTCATTATTGGGCCATTCAGCAGGATACACCATCAGCACAACACTGGGATGCAATGGAAATCATGCAGTGTTCTGTGATGGAAGAAAACCAGATCCACACCGAAAAAACTCCTTAGGCTTTTATGATAATTAGGCACCTGCACCACCTTCTGCCTCTCAGGGAGGGAGAGAAAGAAGTAACTATCAGCCATCCAAACTCCCTGCTACACAAAGAGGGCTCCCACACTCCTGTCAGCTGTGACAATAGCCAGCGCTCTGTGGGCAGCGCCTGTTTTATTCCCCTGCCAAACAGCATCTGAAAGAGGCTGGTTTCACCAGTCTGCCTGCACTGGCAACGCTCATGTACATTACAAACTCTGAGGCTCAAACCAAGGAGCTCCTTCTGAGCAATCCCTAGAGCGCCGTGGAGAGACAGAGCTGATGACTACCAGTCTCACCACTTACATGCGCAACCTGTAGAGACCGGCTTGTGGGATCACATCTGGCCGAAGACCATCTGCCAGCAGACACCTCCAAGCCATCTCTTGCCAAATGTGGCACAGCAGCTTTGGAAGCAGGCGGGGAGGGTGGGATTGCTGTCCTTGCCCCATGGGCAACAGCTCTGCTCTCTGAAGTTACGGGATGGCTGCCTCCTGCCTCAAGAAACAGCAAGAGCAGAACATGGGTCTTCACGCTGCACCCATAGATTTCAGTAAAGTTTCAGTCAACTTCAACAAGAGCAGAATGGATTTTTCTCAGTCATTTCTTTTCTTCCAATTGAAATAGGTGACATCAATTTGACTTGTCAGTTTTAATTAGCATTTGCATTATGTTCTGCTCTGAAGAAGTTGTTCTGTTTTGACAAACAAGGGGAAAAAAAACTCTAATACATAACTCAAGCCTAGAATTTAGGACGTCAATGTGAAACACAAAACTCATTAAGATGCTTCACAGGAGATCCCAGCGCTTCCCACAGACACCAGTGACATGATGCTTTGGACAGGCATTCTGTACATTTGTTTACATACAAACACATCCAAACAGTCAGGGATTCAAAGTGAAAACTGACATCAGTTAGTACTAGTGACAGAACAGAGCCCAAGACTTGCAGCTAAGTTCAAGCCTAATAATAATGGATATTGTTGCAAGAACAGAGCAAGAATCAATCCCTCTTTCAAACAACAGAATGTAGTGACTCAAGATGAATATGCAAAGAAAGCATTATCAGCAGCAGCTAATGAATGGAAAACTGATACAAAAGTACAGATTCTCCAGGGCATATTTGGTTCATACCACCTGCTGTGGTCAGTATTACATACACATACACCTCCAGGGACACCAATAGAAATAAGCATAATTTTTTTTAAAAGTTACTTATTAGACATTTCAATTGACTCTAAAGCAATCTGACATAATTTCTTTCTTTTTCTTGAAGCCTCTAACTTGACCAAACTTACAGGCAAAGCATGCAGCCAGGGCAAACCCATATGTAAGTACCAATTACTTTGTTTAAAGTTTAATGCCAGCTGTGATACTGCAGAGCATTGCTGGAAGCCTGAACGATGCAGGTCATTGAGGAGCATCACTGGAAGCGTCACTGTCAAAGCAGACTTGGAGGTTCTTCACAGGGATTCTCCAACACTTTGAGAAGCCTCTCAGCTCTTACAGCAGGAAAAGACCCAAAAGGTAGGAGCCATCTTCAGTCCTAGAGCAACATTCAAGGCTGCAGTTGGGTTTGGATTGTTTTTCCACTGGCCATAATTTGTTTAGATGTCACTGATGCTTTTAAAACTGGATAAAACACACAGGGTAGCTCTGCACAACAGAAACAGACCACATGCCCAGCAGCATGTATTCCCCTCCTCTCCCTCACTTGTTCCCAAAGGAAGATATGCTTCTCCAAGCAAGGCTTCCTACAGCCGCAGGGAGGTAGAGCTGCACACAGCACAAGAGCTTCATTCCCCCTATTTTACATTTCTGGCATTACCTGGCCTGGAAACGGCACCTGACAGCATTAACAAAGACAAGAATAAGGATGGGCATAACAACTTTATTGAAATACAACAGTGAGATAAACAAAATGAAGACAGAAAAAGCTACCCAAGATGAAGAACAGTGCAAGAAAAGCACTGACGTATACAGGCAAGTTTCCATTTTGACTGAAAACAAAGAGGCACCGGAACAGCCATCTAGGAGCTGGAAAGGGAAAAACACCTTTTCTGGCTTTAAGATAGAGTTTGTTCTGCTTATGATAGTTTATGTGACACAGCTGGCTGCAATTAGGAGTGGTGAGGACACAGACAGGATCCTCCACGACCAAGGTGGCCCCTTGTACATTCCTCCTGCCAACAGGAACTGTTTGCTTGCAGTATTCCTAAGGTTTGGAAGGAGTGTTGGGGGAGGGCACATAGAGGAAAAGGGACAAGAAGGCATTAATATTTTAAAGACAGTTCCACACTTTAACAGGACAATAGCTATTTAGTTGTTTTACAGGCAAGTTATGAGGCTCTTGGGAATCAAGGTTTGTATTGAAGTACCAACTGGCCTTTGATTACAGCAGCATGAATACTGCCGCTCTAATAAATCATCAAAATCAAAGCTGAACCATGCCACAAAGAGGCACTTTCAGAAAGGGAATTTGTTTTGTTTGGGTTTTGTTTTTTTTGAATAGCTGCAATCTGATCAGAATCAAATTAGCCTAAAAGCAATTTTTTTTTTTCCTTAATACAACAGGGAGAAGAAGAGTGCAGACAACAAAGGTAACTCACAAAAAAAATGAAGCATTTGGGTTAGTAGAAAGGCTGGAGTGTTTCAGTGGGAGACAAAGTGTTTTGGTGCATCTTCCTCTTCTGCCACAACCTCTCCCCTCAACGTCCCACTGTGTTAGGACCAGGGCATGCCAGAGGGAAGCCGCCCTCAGTGACACTGCAGGGTTAAACCAACACAACTCCTTCAGTGAAAGCTCTCTGCCTACTTCAGTGGACCTTGCCCCTGCAGAAATCACCAGGTTTTATGCCTCCTGCCTTTTCCTGAAGTGCTCTTTCTCTAGATTTGATTACAGTGCTCACCAGCAGAGGAATTCAGGCTACTCCAGGGATTTATCTCTCTCCTCCCCAGAGCTAGAATAAACTATTCAAATACAAATATAGGCTTATAAGTTTGAGCACAATAGAGCCAAGATGAGGACCATTAAGCATCTTTTGCACAGGGCCAGAGCAACCACCTCCATCTCATTTGTCAGATGGAATCATGCAACCCTCCAAGATTAGACCCCAAAGATGAAGGTGGAAAGGCCTCTGAATAACACTGCTGGGCTATGTCACCTGTATTTCAGTTTCCCTCTGGGCAACTACATCGAGGTATTTGTGCACACAACTACTAAAACTGAGGTGCAGAGTTGAATGTCACCCAGGATGGGATCTGCTCCAGCTTCCTGCTAAGTTAACAGCAAGACTTCCCATAGTGTCTCAAGAGCTCCATGTCCCCCATCATATTTACAAGAGGAATCTGCACCATGATGAGGATCAAGCACAGCATGGTCCCATCATTTTGTTTTAAAGTTCTAACCGTGCAGAACAACTTCACATGAATCAAGTCCATGCTATCAGCCTATAGGTCTGTTTCCAGAGTTAAATTCTTTCCCTACGTCAACACAAAATAAAGGATTTTAAAAAACACTCACCAGGCTTACAAACGCTTCTACTTCACAATGAAATATTGATGTTAATATAGAACATGAATAATTGAGCTTTTCTGATCTTTTTGAAGAGTCTAGCCTTACTGAATGTTACAGGATATATAGTTTATATTATTCGGATAGCAGAGGAAATAACAAATGGTTTCACCTCTTAACCCTGTCTAATAGGCAGCCTTAAGAACACCAAAGTACAGTAATTGCTATAATGGCAGCTTGCCCAAGTTAAGTCTTAAGAATGTTATAATTAAAAAGGTTTTTTTGGCTCTTATTTTTAAGATTGATTCACCCTAAAAAGCAATCAATACATGCAATTTTTCACCTCCTCACTGCGAATACCCGCTTGTTTTTTTTTTTAACTTGCATTCAGCTTTGCTGGAGTCCCCCAACAGTGAGCCACCTGGCCATTTGATACTCCAGGTACCCCCCTCAGCCTGGGACTGGCCAGATACAGCTAACCAGACAGAAGCGGAGAAAGAAGCAGTAATCCTGGCCTGTTTCAGTCTTTCCTCCAGACACCTTAGTCCCTGTTTCCTACCACTAGACTCCCAAGCCTATTTTTCCCTGACAAGAAGAGACCTAAAAATAAACATTGGATGAGCACTGACCAGGATTTGTCTGGCTACCAAAGCCTCTTCCCAAAGACTTTCCCAAGCAGTGCTGTGTGCTGCTAAGGACTCCGTGGCTGAAGTGCATCCCACAGGCCAAGCCAGGGTGATGGTGCTTCTGGCACAAGTGACTGCAGAGCTCTGGACTGAACACAGGATTCCCTGGTCATGGGATCTATCAGAGCAATGATTGTTCATCCTTGCAGACTTCATTGATGTTACTTTTCCCTTTTGACTTACACTCTCCACTGTTAACAGAATAGAGGGTATAAAATAGAGTACCTTCATTTCACCTGAATTAATAGATGGTTTAACCAGCTTGTTATTAGAAATAAGTCAAATGAAAAAATGATTGCACTTCCCTTTACAGAAAGAAATACCATCTTACTTATTCTTTACTGGCATAACACTAATCTTCTGATATCTCAGCTAGAGCCAAAGGCAGCCCAGCGGGGCCAGGCAGGTGCTCGAAGCCCTATGTCCAGCCTAGTCCAGTGCTGAGGTGGTCTCTTAACTCAGGCCCATGTTTCTCAGGATTCTTGCTTAACTCTGTTGGAATATATGCTTTTAGGGCCATATTTGAGCACTGAAATTGCCCATGCCCCAGTGTCAGGGCAGTGGAGAGAAGCGGGTATCTAAGGCACGTGGCAAAGAGCCAGGGAAGCCACTGCATGAGCTGCTTGCCTGAACTGGGCACTAATAAAGACCAGGCACAGAGATTAAGAAGAATTTCACACAGCTGACTATAGTCCTAAAAGCAGATAGATCATTTAGGAAAGGATGGTTACAAATGCTCTAGATATCTTTCTGAATAATGAAACCCAGCAGGTAATATAACTGAATATTTAATTTCACAGTAGCTGTGAACTTGTCTGCAAAACATTTACCCCTAATGTGTCCTGTCCCATCTACACAAAATCCATCCCAAGTGAATTACAAGCAGTAGGGACTTGGTCTAGCTGACAAGCTGAAGCAGTGGATGCAATTTTACAACTAGTTGTGACAAGCGATAAAATATTCTTCTAGAGCACAAGTTATTATGCCTCACTTTTGACAGGCTTTCACTCTACCTTAAAAATATGCATTTTCTACAGGGATGTATCCCTCACTAGTTCACACAACCTCCTACATTTCTTCAAATTGAAAGACTCCAGCAGCAACATTACTTGTGTATGTATATATTAATGCAGTATCTCCAATTTGTCTCTCCAAATACAGTCATCCATTAGATTTAAGGATACTCAATTCAGACACAATTTAGTTTTGTAGAGTACAGAAATGAATTTTTAATACCAGAAGGAATCAGTATAGTGAGATAGACTGACCTCCAGCCTCACACAGACTACAACTCCTGCATTGTGTTCTTCAAAGGGCTGCTGCTTCTGCGTGCCAACTCCAGCTAAATCCCTAGCCCCATGCCACCTGAACATATTACTTTTTCCCCCCAAACCATCATGGATTGTTAGTTTTGCCTGCACATGAACTCCTGGAGCAATCTAAGATTGTTCTTTTATGTATTTATACTTGTATCATTAAAATCACTTTTCACTTCAGGTTTTTTTTGTTGCCTTTAATGTAACTTAGAAAGACTCCAACAGGCCTACTTTCTAACTGATAAAAAAATCATACTGGATTTGGCCCAGTTCTCCTACACTAGTGTTACATTAGTGTAACCACAACTTTCAGTGAAACTAGTTTTGTTCACTCCTCTGGGAAACAAAGAGGAAAGGTCAGTCCTACCATTTTCTTCCTACTACACTTAGAGTTTTAATCCACAAATACATATGTATGACCCAAGCTCTGGAGGGAGAACTACTCAGTATGGCCAAATAGTATTGCAGCAAATCTGATAGTGTTTCATTACTTCTAATAATTTTCACCAAGAAAACTGGTTCTTTTAAGGCATCACAAAACCTGCATACACCACAATTAGACAGTACACATCAGTATAAACAACAAAAACTAGAATAAAATCAGTCCTATTAAAACAACTCAACAAATATCACGAAGGCAAAATTATGAATTAGCTTGACTGGACTCTAATGTGCTTCTGATAATTACACATTCAACCAAATTAAACATAGTATGCAGATCTGCTCTGTCCTTCCCCCACTGCTTTTGACTGTTCTCACAACACTTGCTCTGTTACAGACAAAAGGATCCTACTCTTTTCAAGGCTGAGCAGTTTACAACCCCGTTTGGGTACTTAGGGATGTTTCTGGCCACAGAGTTTGACATTCAAGTGTCCTGCTAAGACAACTCCCCCTGTTGTCACAGATGCTTTTAACAAGTTATCCTCCCAAGCAAACCCATACCCAACCTACACACGAAGCATCAATAGCAAAGTGCATGTATTCCTGCCTTTCACAGACCACGTTCATAGAATCATAGAATTGTCTAGGTTGGAAGAGACCCTTGGGATCATCGAGTCCAACCATCTACCCTACTCTACAAAGTTCTCCCCTACACCATATCCGCCAACACCACATCTAAACATCTCTTAAACACATCCAGGGATGGTGACTCAACCACCTCCCTGGGCAGTCTATTCCAATGCCCAGCCACCCTTTCTGTGAAAAATTGTTTCCTAATGTTCAGTCTAAATCTACCCTGTTGGAGCTTGAAGCCATTCCCTCTTGTTCTGTCATTAATTACCTGTGAGAAGAGACCAGCACCAACGTCTCTACAGTGTCCTTTCAAATAGTTGTAGAGTGTGATGAGGTCTCCCCTCAGCCTTCTCTTCCTCAAACTAAACAGTCCCAGCTCCTTCAACCGCTCTTCATACGATTTGTCTGCTAGGCCCTTCACCAGTTTCGTTGCCCTCCTCTGCACTCGCTCCAGCACCTCGATNCAAGCCAGCAGGAAATCATGATCTAGAAAACCAGACCAAAACTCAGCTGCCTTTGTTTCTTTGTTATCCATGGTTTTCTGCTACATGGGGTTTGGTTTTTTTCCCCTCTCCTCCCATCCCATCCCCACCCCCGTAAGCACAACAGGAGAGGAAAAAAAAAAAAAAAAAANGCAAGCAGTGTAACAACCTGTTACTCGGTACCCAAGTCCTGGGTTTTGTCTCAGGCCAATATAATACAAGGGGGTCTGCAAAGCCTTGTTGCAGCTGACTCAGTCCTCTACACTTCTAAGAATGATGTTCACCTTTGATTTTCATTTCAAAGGTCCTGCTTCAGCAGAGTTAATGAGAAAGAAAGAAATCATATAGCAAATCAAGGCTTAATCATTGTGCAGTTCCCTTCGATAAACGTTAATTGTCCCATCCTCAGTGCTTTGCAGTGTAATTAACTATACCTCTGTACCAAAGGGAAAAAAAACACGGCATGCTTCATTTCAAGGTCACAAAACAAGTGAGAAAGAGGGAAGAACAGAGGCGAGATCTGCTGACGTCACTTCTCTTCAGCCCCCTGCTTCAACCACTAGGCAGCATCCACTCTTCAAGTTGACACAAAGCATAGAAAACCAAAGTCAGTGCCAACTACTAACTAAAAAGCTATGAGAACAGAGGCTGGGAAAAGGGAGCCTTTCCACATTTATCATATAAAGGAACTGCAGTCTAAATCAGTATTTGATAAGCAATAAGTTTGACAAATAGACTTGTATACGAAGTTATCTAGCTCTTTTTACATATCCTTGTAATAACTACAGCAACTATGGATTTAAAGATTCAAGCACCACCTCTGAGCTCAGCTGTAATTTACTCTTCTTTGCTGAGCTATTTATCATCCTAATGTCCCTGCCAAAACAAAAATAAATTCTACTAGACATATCATTAAAGTATTTAGTAATCAGTACAAGAGAGTGACACAATTCCCTAAACCCAAAATACCCCAAAACACTAGCTGCTGCTATCCCTTTACAGTTACAGAAATGCCTTAATGAAATTCTATCTGGCTACAAAGGGAAGATACGGATGGATTTACACATAACAGTCCATTTAATTAGCAGCTAGGAGGTTTAATGGCTAATATTAATTTCTGTTAAACAGTGAGCCATACCTCTCAGCTGAAGTCTCTTAATTCAGACAGTTGTTTGGGATTCATTTTACTTCAAAGGCTCAAACAAAGATGAATTTCAGATGCGACTGTGCAGTGAAGAAGTCTGAGTTATGTCCAAATCAAGAGACAAGCATCCAAAACTGAAAAGACCTTTAGAAATTGCTGTAAGAAGGCCATCCCATGTCCCTCCCAATCTATAAGTACTCTATGCTGTAGCCCCAGATGACAGCGCAGTTTGAGAGGTGCAATTTGTTCCTTACCCAAAAGCCTGATTACCATACTCCAAAGCATGAAGATTGAGAGACTGTGCAATTACCATCCCAGCTATTATCACCGACTGTGCTGTTCCAGCTCAGCGTCCCTTCAAAGAGGTTGCTTGTATGTAACAATAATTCCTCAAACAATACCCACAAAGACGCTCTAGGGCAAGCATCCAGCTACACACACTTGCAAGATGCCACCTTTTAGGGCTGGAGCAGTAAAAACCATTCTTCGCTTTCCAAAACTTCAGCATCAGAGAACATAGTGAGGGAAAGGTCTGGCATCTGGAACAAGACAGTCTGTCAGCCCGAGGACCTGCAGTTACAGACAAACTCTTTATTTTCTTCTTGGAATAAAGTCAGCTCAAATCTCTCTAGTCTGCAGATGGGATCAGGAGGGGGGAAGCATCCCTGGCTTTGAGCTCTTACAGAGCCGGAGCACAAAGGTATGAGCAGTGCCTATTCCTACTGCAGAGCTGGACTCATGCAGACCATCCAGCAGGACTTGCCTTGCTTTTCATTTTCTACAAACTTCACTTTTTAAACATGCTGAGCACAGGAACCATCCAGCATTTGTACTACCAACTCTCAAATTCTTTTTCTGTGCAGTCCTAAGAACATGCAAAAAAACCTGAGGTTTCCATTGCCTGTTGAAAAAGCAAGGGAAAAGCACGTGCACAGTAGCTAAAGCAATGTTCATTTTACACTCTTCAGTCACTAAGTGCAAACCCCTGCATTCCCTGATATTTTCTCAGTAAAAACAAAAATACCAGCCTTCCTCCACATGCACTAAAAAAGACATTTTTCTCTGTTGCTTGTAGCTTATTGATTTTCAGTTGTTCAAGTATAAGTGAATCTGTGAGACTTCACCTCTAACCACCCTGCATGTGCTTTTATGTTACAGAGCAGTTTCAGGCAGTAAAATGTCAAAATAAACAAGGTAAACAGGTAACTGACAAGTTTTCCCAAGGGCAGAAAAATATTATCAGCACCTGCTGCTTTTTCCATCTGCTCTGAAGTACGCAGGAGAAAAATCAGAACTTTTATGTAGTCAATACTTTGTAAGTTATGATTGCTATTGATTCCTTAAAAAAACCAAACAGGCTGTGCATGTACATATACATGTTTGTACACAATGAGGAGGGAAGTACAAATAAGATCTATTCTGGAATCCAAGGGGCTTCAGGCCAAGGTGCAACTCTTTCCTTGAAAGTGAAGGTATTCACCTGGGGTGAACACCCCACCAGTGTATCCCTCTGTTTCAGCATTGGCCTGCAGGTAAGAGCCTGCTGACCAGGGCTGCTACAGGTGAGTCCTCAGTATTGCTTGGAAGACAGAGAAGTGGCAATGGAGAAGGGAAGAAGTTCATTTCTAGTCTAGGACACAGCAGGAGAGAGTCTTATGGAAGAAACTGTCCTTGAGGTTCGCAGATAAGGGCCACTTCTGGCCCTGCTACCACTTTCATGCACAGCTTGGTTATGACTGGCTCAAGTTGGGTTTAACCTGGCTTATTGCCTAAATACTTATTGTTCCTCACACATTCCAGGCTGAGCCGGGTGTGTTGGGGCTTGGTGTCATTCCCACAGTCCCAAACACAGCAGCTCTGCAGGGCCATGCAGACCACATAGTGGTCACTGCCAATGCAGGACAGCAGCAAGGACAGGTTTTGCCACTGAAGAACACCCCTTGTCATAGCCCTAACTCCTGCACTGCCTCCAGTGGAGCAGGTAAAGCCATAAGCTACCAGAACAGAGCAGCCTGCCCTATTTTTCCAGAGGAGACATTTGCTTTCTAAAAGGCTTTTTGACTTCCCAGCAAAAAGAGCTTTGTCCCAAGAAAGCCAACCTCACCACCCTCATCAATCCCTGCTCCTGGGGCAGGACAGTCCCCTCTTACCTCAGCAATACATCTTTCATGGTTGGGTCTCACCAGTCCTCATTGCAAGTGGATATTGGATATGGGCCCAGTTTTGCATCACCTCTGGGTGCTGAATCCCTGCAGAACCCCACCAGCAGTTGGGGCAACCATGGTGGCCACAGCATCTTCCTCCTCTTCCAGCCACACTCTGCCACAGAAGGAAGAATCTCTCCCCAGGTCAGTTTAAGCCCATGGGGTTGGGTGGGACATTGCCCTGTCCAGGGGCAGCTCGTCAGCCCATCAGCCCCATCCCATCCCTGACCAGCCCAGCTGTGCCTGGGCCACCATCCCTGCAACACCAAAGCCACCATCAAACCAACCCAAACCAGTCCTTTGGGAGCATTTGACTGTAAACAGTTTATTTATAAGTAAATCACAGCTGAGGCAGAGCGGGGGGAAGAGGGAAAATATTTTCTTCAAGATCCGGCTGTGAGTTACGGGCAGAGCCGCCATCTCCTCCAAGCACGGGCTCCTCAGGTGTTCCCGCCAAGGTGCTGAGGGGCTCCTGCCATGGTGGCCACCTCACCTGCCTGTGCAAAGCACCAGGCTGGCAGCACCAGCACGGCATGGGCCCGGCCTCCCGCATGCCCTGGCCTCCTGAAATGCTTTTTTTGACCCATTTCCAACAAGGAGAAGCTTGAAAGAACTTACTTGTCCTCAGCCGTGCCAGGCTGATGTGGCGGGGAGCTGGGGTGCTACGATGATGGCAGGACAAATACCCATTAAAAACGAGTGTTCAAGGTGACTGACAGTGTTTTGTAGTATTTCAAAAGTGTTAGAAAGGGAAAAGTTGGTTTTTCACTTTAAAAAGAAAAAAACATAAAGAAAAGAAAAAAGAAAAGAAAGAAAAAAGAACAAAAGAAAAAACAACAAAAATCAAAACATTACTAAACTTTTATCTTAACCACCAATACATTTGTACATTTAATATTTTCAGAAGTATGCTCAGGTTTTCTCTAGGTTTCTTTAGTTTTACCTACTGTTTTGCCTTTTCCCATTCTCGTGCCGTGGGCGCTCCCGCAGCCAGACACCCAGCTCCACGCCTGCTGCGCGCCCCCATGCCATGAAAATCCCTGGGTCAATTTTTATATTAATAGGTTTGTTAACTTTATTGTCCTGGCCAGTTCCCAGTTTGAGTAAGTACAATCCCTCTCTTGTTTCAACCACAAATGTCTTTTTCATTTTATTTTCCAGCAAATTGTTTTGTGCTTTTTTCCCATGCCTTTTTTTCCCCTGTTTTAATTGCAAAACAGCTGTCACTTTTCACCCAGGAGATGGTTGTATTTTGATGCCACATTAATACCTCTATCCTACACACTTAAAACGGCTGGAAGCCTACCTCGAGGCAAAGCAACCTGCTTACAGCTGAGGAAACAATTTTGCATCCTGCTTCCAGGGAAACTCAGAAGTTTTGCTCACAGGAGGAGCACAATGCAGGAGGAAAGACACCACAATTTATTAAACGTGTTACCTATAAAATATTCTACATACAAAATAAATTATGTGCTTCAGCTGGACAGCTTTATAAAATGGTTTGATGGCTCAGACTGTTTAAAAGGTAATCTAAGCAAGCCGTGACTGCACAGCCATTGCCTCTAATCTAAAAGACATTAAAGTTTCCCTGGCCTCTTAGAAGCTATTATTTGAGTTTGAAACCTTATTGGCAGACCATGCTTGGGAGAAAACATAGAAACATATTTCAGTTAATGGTTTGGACCCACCTTGTTTTCTCTGGAAACTGACCCCATACTGTAAATTCTATCTCCGCTGTACAGTGCATTACTTACGGCATATGAATAATGGATATTATAAACAAGCATTACAAAATGAAAATTCAGTTAACAATATTATGGAGCTTCCATTCACAAACGTAGTTCATGAGTGATACAAATTTTATGGTTCTTATCACCAATGAAAAAATTTGCATATCCCATCACAGAGTTCTTGCAAGAACATTCTGCACTTCTTATCTCAGGGCTTTTATGGTAAGAAATATTGCATTAGGCACAGTAATTTACATTTTCCAATAAAATTCTAAATACATATGCAGCAGCTCTTTACTGACTGGCTTCATGTTATAAATTATAAGCTTGGAAGTAGATACATTGGGACAAATATTGATTTCTAAATAGTCACCATGAGTGAGATTTTATCCTGGTGTTGAATTATCGCACCTCTTGTCTTTTATAGCTGTATCTTATCTCCCCGCTACTATACTTTCTGGAAAGTAAGTAAATAAATAACACTGCCTCACTTGTGACAGCTCAGGTCATTCAGCTCCACATGGCGGAACTATCAGGTATGACTCTACGCGAGGGTTTTCTAGCAGCTCTACTCAGACAGACATTTTGGGATCTGCAACTATTATAAACACTACTTTCAGCGTGTCACATCATCAAGCATTGCAGGCTTTACTGTGGAAGCAGCAGATGAAGTCCAGCCTCTATTGGAAAATACTAGTGAAAAAACTAGCAGTACTGGTACTGGGATGTCATTGAATGGACAGTACTTGTTCATTCAACGTGCCTGCTCCATGGTTGTTCAGCAGTTTTTTGTTTTAATGGATAATCTCAGCTTTTACTACCTTAACACCATGATTACACATGGCATCTGGTTAGGAAACAGGAACAAGGCACTTGGCCAGCGTAAAAAATGAAACATGGGGCTCAAGTTGGACCACCCTCCATACTCCCATCACCTCCGCTTCGGAATTGGCACTGAGACTCCCCAAAAAACAGCTCCAGTCAAGCCAGCATGGAAATATAGTTGCTGCAACCTATGGACAGAACTTACTGCCTGAAGATCTGCATGAATACAGCAAAATCTGCTCAAAAACAGAGCTGGGGGGGGGGAAAGAAAGAGAAAGAGCAGTCCTCATCCTCACAAAGCTTCTCAATGGAGACCAAGTGTGTGGTAGCCCTCACTGTGCCTCCAGTCCAGGGGGACTCCCTCTGTCCCCCACCCTCCCCTACAAGCCCTCCCCTCATGCCCTGACTTGCAACCACCACGGCTTCCACACGCTCCCATTCACAGCTTGGTTGTGCTTTCCTTCCCAGCTGCAACCCAGTCTGTAGGGCAAGGAAACAGATGTGGCACAGTCTTTGCTACCATAGCACCCAATGGATAGACATAGACACAAGAAAGGCAAAGGGCCTTGGAGGGACATACAGCGATGAGACCAACGGCAGTATGGAGAGCATTTCTTCCCTGATGAGAACGGCTGTAGTGTATCATCAGGCAGTTGGCTCACAGGCAGGTGGAAGAAAAACAGGTGAATCCAAGGAGATGTTCAAGGCCAGGTTGGATGGGACTTTGAGCAACCTGGTCTAGTGGAAGGTGTCCCTGCCCATGGCAGGCGGGGTTGGAACTAGATGATCTTTAAGGTCCCTTCCAACCCAAACCATTCTATGATTCTATGAGTCAATGTCCCAGATGCACTGGGTCATTCTCTTCCAGGTCTGCGCTGAGCAGCTGAGGTATGCCTGAACTCAATTATGTTTGTCAATTCAATCTGCTTTCTGGGAATCAACAAAACCCAAGCTGTTGTTCCAAATGTTTATTAAAAAATAACTCTAAGTGGAAAAAAATCAATAAGCAGTCCAATGGCAGATTTATTACAGTTTTAACAGGTAAAGGGAATGAATCTATTTTATGAACAAAAGTAATAATAGGGAAGTATACTGAAGTATTCTTAATCAAATGATAAAATGGAAACAGAATATGCAATATATATTTATATATAAATATATTGGTTACATTCTTCTTAAATAGATTAAACAACATTCAGTAGCAACAACCAGAAGTATTTCTTCATGGCAAGAGATTCATCTTCCCTCATGGCAATACTGCTTCTCCATAACTTTATGTCCACTGCGACAATGTTAGAGTTTGTGGCTAGAATAGGTATTCAACACCACCAGGTCAAATCCAGAGCAGGTGATTTAAAACCAGTTTATAGGAGATCTCAATGTTATTTCTGAGACTTAAGGCCAGGTATGCAACAGGTGGAATCGGCAGAGCATGGTTTAAGCTGTGGGATCTCCTTGAAAGCTCAAATTTGGATTAAAGCTAGATTCCCACAAGGAAATTCTGACACTGCTCAGGATTCCAAGTTTAAGACACACTTCCCTTTTTCTGTAAACAAATCTTAACAAAATAAACTCTCTGTACCCTGTTAACCATTTCCTAACACAAAAATAGGGAGCTGCTTGGGTAGTCTTAAAATAAGTCAGTATAAAAATCTATCCTATCCTAAGCACTGTCTCTGTATCAAAGTGCTGGCAAACGGCACAGTGTTTTCTGTTTGAAGCCATGTTCCCCGCTTTTCATGTTTCATACTGCAAACCTCAGCTCCAGCAGGACTGAGCTCAGGACTCCAGCCGTGGCGGCTGAATCATCCCAGCTTGAGGCTTACTCTTGGGCAGCCCTCACTTATACTGGGACACCCAAAGCACTTCTGAACGGGCCGTGCTAGGGCAAGCTCTCTGTGCTGTTAGATGGATGGTGCCCATCGCAGACCCATCCCCACCCTGCGGGGTGGTGGCAGGGTCTCCATGTACAGGGAGCTGCTCAGGAGCCACCCCAGCACAGCGGGGACTTAGCCTGTCCCCTGCAAAGACTTGGACAGGAGTCGGGCTCAGACTCTACAGCAGAAGACGTGCAGATTCCCCCGTCACTTTGCATAGTTTGGTTCATCAGTGACTCTTTGTGAGTCATGGGGAGATGCTCTATCACGCTCCAGCTGCTCCCCTTCCTACCAGGTGCTAGCAGAGACTCCCACAGCTTGCCTGTTTGGGACCTCTTTGGCTTACTTGGTTTGGTTCAAATGCTCGCTGGCTGTTACTTTGGAGCCTGACTAAGAAATAGTGCAAATACAAGCTTAAAGAAAAAAAATACCACATTGACTTCACTGCATGTTCAGTTAAAAAGACAACGATCCGTAAGATGAAACCCCAGTTGTGGGGTATTGCAGATATTTGGCAAACCTGTACAAGATTCTTCATGATTGTCTTAAAGGAGTATATTTGGCTTGGCACTAGATGCTTTAAATTATTTGCTAATGTGATTCTAGCTCACACTGTTGTGGCTAATTGCAAACGACTTTGAAGACTAGTCACAGAACACGGGACATCTCCTTGGCGTGATGGGACAAACAGTCCCTGCAGTCATGGATTCCTCCGTGCTTTTCTTATCCAAGTTTGACTAAAAATGATTTTGTTTGCATGGAATGGTGTGAATTCATCCAGACTGGTTTAGCTGGAAGGCAAACGGACCACATTATTTCTGAGGGTCAAGATACCTTTATTTGGCCATGCTCAGGCAGATGAAGAGGCCAAAACAGAACTCAGTTTGATTCCTATTATGGGAGGCTGGCTGCGGTGCATTTTAAAACAATAATCATCTGAAGTGGCTGAGATGTTCAAGTTTGAAACTTCATGAAGTGCCAGGGTGCCCTATAAATGCAGAGACCCCCGTCCCCACACGGCAGCAACCTTCACCACGTGGCAGCAGGCACACGCTGCGGTCCTCACTGAAGCAACACGCCATGCAATGTTTCTTGGCCCACATCGTAAAGAGGCTTAATTTCTCTCAACTCCTCTTCCCCCAAAAAATCAGCAGAAGGGACATTCAGCAGCAAGTGGCTTTCAGAAAGCAATGCACAAATGGCTTGTTAACTTCACTAAGGATCGGGCACTTAGCCTGCTCGGGTTTTTTGTAAGTCCTACACACCTCCATCTCTAGACACCTGCATGCTATTGCAAAGTCTCGTTCTGTGTTTCCGGGTTCGGCCCTGGGAACTAGTCCTGCTTTGACGATGACCAAAGAGAGAAGATCGCGCTCTTTGATTGGGAGCAGGGCTGACTGCTGTCCTCATTAGACCCATGGGGCTCAGATCTGCTCCTCTCCACCACACAGCTCCCGCTGTGCCTCTCTACACCAGCATCAAGCCAGGTTTGCTAGCTTGAAGATAGATTTGCACCAAGAGAGTTTTACATATTGATTTTATGGGACTGTTTCAAAGCAGGATGCACACATTTAAAACCATAAGGAAATGAATTCGCAATGAAGCTAAGGAAAAAAAAAAGTCATATTTACAGATAGCTGCCATCACCCCTCTCACACTTCATTAAAGAAACAGCTTTATCTTTGCCCATGTGCTTGCTTCTAATTAGTGGTCTTCCCAGCACTTCAGGACATTGTTTCCAACGACAAAGATAACAGAGCTCAGGATTTGACTGAGAACTGACGCGTGAATATGCTTAAGTAGCTTTCCTCTCCCAGCTCCATAAATTAATTACAGCTTTGTACAAGAATAAAATGTAAAAGTTCTCCACTTTTTTTTTTCTCCCCCACCAAATTCATGTTATGTGGTGGACAAAAGAAGAGATGTTTGGAACAAACACTTCTTTCCCCTTCTCCCTTTGTCCACAAGTGTAAATATTACTGGAACTTAAAAGCCAGCCTCTGCATTAAGCAGATGTGACTTTGCTATGTTCATCTTTTTTATGATGTTCATGTAGCAGGAACTTCTGAAAGATGTTTGGAATGAATGCTGGCCATGACAGGATACTTCCTAAATTAGAATCAGGCTCCAAGTATCTTCCTGCAATTAGATTATGTCATATGTTATACTCCTACTCATGGCCTGGGAAGGAGAGTGCAAGGGTACTTAATATCTGTAGATATTCAATTAAAATGAGTACATCAGACCCTCACTAGGTCTGGCTTTTGCCTGCCTCACATCTAGCCCAGGCTGGCTTCTAAACCTTAAGAGAAAAGAAAAAGGAAAACGAATGCACACACAGTGGAAGTCATCACGCCCATATGTATGCCTGCTGGCTAATACTGCTAACTAACTGAAAAGGTAAAAAGTCATGCAGTTTACACTTTGTTTGCTATAGTTTGTATTATGTTAATGCTAAAAAATAGCATTCAGAGGGAGGGGAGAAAGGTTTGTTTGTAATACATGGCAATTTTGTCGGCTCTTGGAGGTTGCACGTCAAGCATAACTGCATTTCTCCATGCACTCTGAACGCTTCCCTTTTCAAGGGTATTGGCATGCTTGTGGCAAAAGCAACCAAACCAACTAATTAGGCACATGGTGAAAGTTAAAAAAATAAATAAATAAAGATCAGTCATTTCCATTCTGAAAATCCTTACTCGAAGCCTCGATGTCGCAGCAATTAGCTAAGCATGAAAGGTAGCAGGCTCCTTTCGTGCAGGAGGGGCCCAGCAACACCAGCTGTGAAGTGCACACATTGAAAAGCTCTTATAGATTATATATACAACTGTAATCCAGAATAAATCGTGCTGTTCTGACTCATAAGTGTATTTCAGCTTGGTTGTTGTTGTTTGTCACGGCTGGAGATGGCTTGCTTTTCATCCCTTCTGTCCCACCCTTGGACACATCAATGAACAGCAATCTGGGAGTCCGAAGTGTCAGCAGTATCCTTTTGTACTCCTTCCGGAAATTCTGGTTAAGAAGCCCATAGATCACAGCATTGAGGCAGCTGTTAAAATAGGCCATAAAATAGCTCAGGACAAAAAGCCATTCTGGAATGTGTGGCTGCACTTTTGAAGGATTAATTGAAACAGCAAGGCCAATAAAGTTTAATGGTCCCCAGCAAACAGCAAAAAGGACAAAAACCACAAACATAGTCAAGAAATTCCGGATGTCAGCTGCTCTGAGCTTCTGCTTGCAGTCTTGTCTCACCCGGTGTTTGACTTGAATGACCAAAATCCAGATCCGTAGGTAGCAAAACGTCACGATGGACAGTGGGACAATGAAGTGAACCACCACCACTGTGATGGTGTATGATGTACTCACTGTCTGGGCAAAGGTGCAGGAGTAAATCCGGGGGTCATATTGCAAGGAGCCAACAAAGAAGTTTGGCACAATTGCCACCACTGTGAGTATCCAGGTCAAGCAGAGATAGCAGCAGGTGTTCTTCAGGTTGAAGAGCTTATCGTAACGAAGGCTGTGGCAGATGTAGCAGTAGCGGTTGATTGCGATTGCCGTGATATTGAAAATGGACCCGATGACACTTAAGCCCATCAGGAACCCACTTATCTGGCAGTGAACATTTCCCATGGTCCATCCATTATGGAAAATAGCACTCAAGATCAGAGGGTACGGATAAACTGCAACTACAAGGTCTGCAACAGACAAACTGACGACAAAGATGTTGCCTACAAAAAAGGAGAAGAGACCGTGAGAGGTTAGCCTAGGTCCAAATAGACAACTTGCAAGTCACAATGCCTCTTTAGGCCTAACTCTTCTCACAGGCTTCACTCTACCCTCCATTTGGAATTTGAAACCCTAGAAAATAAGATTTTGCTTTGCTAGTGACTGCCACGATTAACCTGTATGTTCCTTCTTTAGACATTTCTGAACTGGAAGCGCTACCCTTAACTCAGCTATAGCTGTAGGTTAGGTTCCTGCATTCCTCTAAGTCACGTAGGAGAGAAGGATCTTGCTCTCCGTGTTAATCTGCCGGCAAAACTGTAGCCACCAAGCAGCCATCTTGCATTTGCTGTCCTGCGGAGAAATTCATTCTTTTAAATACTATATAGGACACAATACTTTCTATAACATCGTATAATGACACTTCACATAACCTCTGTCCATCATGGGGCGAAGAACTGGGGCAGTGGTTTCCAGTGTTTTATTCATTGCCTTGACAGCAGTTGCACAGGAAAGGTCTTTTTTGGTCCTTTGCATATGAACAGATATATTTTCACCAGAATTTCTGCAGCGTTCATGCTAAGGAGCTGGTGTTCTTCCGGGAGCCATGGTGCAGCCAGCCTCTTTGTACTTATCTTATTTGGTATGCTTTCCTGCTCCTTTAATATTAAAGTTGTCCAAAGCAATATGGAAGGTCAATCACTCCTACGCTGTCTGGGCCTGGGCAGGGAATATGATTAATAAGCTGCTGCCAGCCATCTCAGCAGAGTACATGCTGCAGGTTGTCCATTTAGGCTCTAAAACAAAGAGAGTTGAGAGTCTGTGCAAATACAAGATAATTTAAGCCTTTCTGGATTGCAAATGGCACATTGTGTGGGACAACACCTGTCAATTCCACTGTGTGGAGCAGCCTCCAACGACCTGGGCAACCAGTGACTTCCTAACAGTAGTTACGGCTCGTTTTATGAGTCTGGTGTATTTTTAGGTAGGCAAAAAGCCTTTCTGTTCAGTTGCCAGTCAGAGGAGTGCGT
The DNA here is from genome assembly GCA_013398815.1 of Ibidorhyncha struthersii. Taxonomy (NCBI): domain Eukaryota; kingdom Metazoa; phylum Chordata; class Aves; order Charadriiformes; family Charadriidae; genus Ibidorhyncha; species Ibidorhyncha struthersii. The sequence continues at coordinate 259,000 of VZSZ01007266.1, forward strand.
TAAGAAAGGGACCTTGAGGTCTTTTGGGAACTGCTGTAACTATAGGACCAGCTATAGCGTTGAAAAGGACATCTGTCGATATTCAGCTTTTTGATGACTAGACAAATTGTCATTTCAGGAGGAGCTCAACATTGCAGTTAGAGGACAGCACACTAGAAAAAGTAGGGTTTTTTCCTAACTCTACTATCTTTGGGTATATCTGCAGTGGCAGGAAGGAAAATATCACTACATTAGCAGTAGAGGCTATGTTTAACACATTTAAGGTGTTAACACCTATGCCCCTATGTGTTGCAGGCAACCTCCCAGCCCGCCGATCACACCTGCACCTTCTCTTCAAATCCTCACATCCTGCTGTCTACAAGATTATATGAAAATAACACTAAAAAGAGGTCTTTTTTCTGTAGTAACCATGAAAGAAATCTCAGATCTCAGTTCAGCTAGGTCACTGGCTTCAGTATTTGGAAAATACACCCCAGGGCTGGCAGAAATCACGGCCACATTGCCATTGCAGTGGGCTTATTGCTATGTTTGTTGCCAACAAAAACTATCAGGACAAGTCAACAGTTCATATCAGGCAGCAGAGTCGACTTCACGCTGACTGGAAAACAGTCCAGACTTGAGAATAGCCCACGGCAGTGTGGAGTGGAGACAGCTGACATGAAGCGTCATTTTAAAATAAATATTAGCAGAGGTCATGTGAAGTGCTGAAATCTTTTTAGAGAGATATTTCACACACACAGGTTTACCACAGCATGCAGCTTCTGTGGCTGTTGTGCCTCAGTGCTGCTTTTTTGCTGATTTAATATCTTACTTAGAGCTTTTTAAAATGCAGTCACTGAACCTGGTCCCCATATAAATAACTCTATTTATGCCTGCTGTCAAGGGCAGAACCACCTGTGGTCAGGCTTAGCGCTCGTGCAAGTACCCTAGAGAGGGAATGCTCTTCTGCAGCAAAACGTTTATTCATTCTATCAAAAATATGTCACTTCAACAAAAAGCAAAATGTGTCACCAGCACCAGAATTTCTTTTTGGAAAGGTTTTCCAAAACAATTTTCAAGACAGCAAGATAGAGAGGTATCAGCAACCTGATTTAGGAGACTTCCAGAGGATGCTGGAGACAGACTCCACTGATGGGACCACAACCCTTCCTCTTCACTGGGCCTGTCCCACTTGGATATACATTTATATACACAGGCAGCCGGAGAGCAAGCCTCTGCATTTGCTGGGGATGAAAGACAGCCACATTCAACACCAAGTTGTGAATCAGGCAAAGCAGAACAAAGCTGCGTATTCCCTACTTAAGACAGCACATCAGCGGATTTAATCCAAAGCTTAGCAAAATCATAGGGAAAATTATTAGCCTCGCATCACTGCCAGCTGCTGGGAGAAATGAGCGGTCTCCGTCAGTCTTTCTTCACTAACTTGGATAGCTGGGAGGAAGTAAAAATATAGAAGGGGGGAAAAAAAAAAAATCTATAAAAACAATATTCCCAGGATGGACTTAGTATCTTGGAGTCAATCCAAGAGCACGGAATTGTGTGTATTATTTTGACACCACTTCGTTGCATGTTGCTCCAGCAGGGAGAAATTGAGACTTTTATCAAGACAAGAATTAATAATCTCCTCCTTTACTTGGAGAGCAAACCTGCCATCCTCTGCTCTGTGCTTTCACCTTGCAGTCTCGGCTCTCCTATCAGCTAGAAGGGCTATCGCCCCGGCAGGGTGTCAGGCCCCTGAAAATAAGGTCAGAAAGGTTCACTCAGCACTATTTCACAGAAACAAACCCATCTTCCATTTTATATGGCAATGTGGTCAACTTCCTATTTTTCTTCTGGCGAGATGAAGTTGAAGGTCAGACCTATATAATAGCCACTTGCCAGTCAGTCCTGAAAATCAGTGCATTTTTAACGACTGAGTACTGAAAAGAGGGGGCACATTGCATGCCTCCAAACACGCCCTTCAAAGCATGGGAACTGGCTGCTGGCTAATTATTAAAATAAGAGTAACTTGAGTTAAACATTGCTTCAACCTCGCAATCCCTGGTTTGCTATGAGACCACCGTGTGCTGAGCCCTGCGGCCAAAGGCTCATGTCCTTGCCCTCTGTAGGATGAGATAGGACCCTCACTCCCAAAAATACTGCGGAATGGGAAGCCACCTAACGTGCAGCTTTTAGGGAAGGTAAAGACCAGTCTCCTGCCAATGATCATCACTACTATATTATTTTTTTTTACATTTTTCCACTAGAAAACAAAGGAGCCCTGCCCATAAATAATACCAGCAGGACTTTATCTCAAATTTAAAGTTATCTGCTTCTGTGACACTATTTTCAGATGTATCTTTTTATTGGCATGTGACTATATTTCCTTATTAGCTTTCACATTTTCCGTCCTGTTTTTAAACTTCTACTTAGAATAAATTGGTTTGTGTGCCACTGTGCTCTGTCCCCCAGTTATGGAGTCATACATGAAGAAGCACAAATGGTGGGGAAAGGCAAGTCTGTCACAAGCACACCAGTAATACAGACTTGGCCACCTTTTCCGAGAAACTTTAAGGTTTTTTTACATTACAGAGGTCCAACACAAAGCTATAGATTATAGAGGTATGATCCCCTGTTCACAGTGTAATCCACAAATTTTTTGGAAAAAAAACCCAACCTGAAGCCTGGCAGCAGAGCAGATTATGAGCACGTGTGAGTAATAGAAAAGGGAATTTATCCCAGAACATTTTCTGCCCTGGTACTCCTGCCTCTGAGCTATCCCTCTCCCCTCCCGTACTCCTATGATCCTGTTCCTGCCCACTCCAACAGCCTGCTCCTGTATTCCAGCTGCTCTCTGGACCTGCCTCTCATTTTGCCTGGATTATCCAACAAGACAGGTTATCTGAGGATTTATTGTCAAGTCCTGGTGCTAGGAAACGAGGAAATACTGCAATGAGTTCTGCAAATCAATAAACCACATACGTAAAGGTCTTCAATGGCAGGCTGCCCGAACAGCACCTGACTTCATACAAAGGGACATCATTCTTCTATAGAGATTAACGGAGCATCGCTGTACAAACACAAGGGTCATTGGCCCTGCCTGCCTCCAGAGGCTGTTGGAAATCCCTCGGTGCACAAGCTCCGGTTGCAGAGATCTAGCCTCTCCCTGCTGTTCCCACACAGCAGCTGTGGGCTGTCCTTTAGGACACACGGGCTGTGTTTTANGAGGAAAAATGTTTTTCTGAAAATTGGCTATTTTTCTACATCTCAAAATGTCCAAAGCAAGCGCCCAAAACTCTTGTCCTCTGTTATCCACATAAAGCTCTCTTACGCTCACATTCCTTGCTGAAATATTACAGAACTGTTTGCTTCAGGTTAACAAGATATAAATGCTCAATGCAGCCTGAAGTTAACACTGTTATCTGTAAACCCAATGCTGAAACTGAAATGACCTGAGCGACAGGAGTTGCACCAAAGCAAAGTGGCAGTTTTGTGGACCAGCTTCTGCTCGCCTGGCAGAATCCAGCTCCAACTGAGGAGGAAAGAGGGCTTTGCTGTCCAGGTTACCCCTTCCTGCCAGCCACCCTGCAGGCATCTGAGCTGCTCTCGAACCATCGGTGCCCAGCACAGCGTTCTGGGGCAAACAAAACCCCATACAACAGCCTCAAGCCCAGCAGGTGAGAAGCTGACCCATGCGCATGATGGACATGAGTGCCGTGGGGACTCACTGCATGACCAGTCTCCCCGCTGTCTCAACCTCTTCCCAGCAGTGAGATCAGATCCCGGCGTCTGTCCAGCTGCAGCCAGAATAACTTGACAGCTGAAGAACAGCGGGTAGAAAAACCTACGTTGAGAAAAGTGTGCTAAGATACACAATTCTAAAAGTTTGCTGGAGTGACTGGTATGTTTGCGGTGACACGTTACTATTTATGACTTACAATAAAAAGTCTTAAGCTTTATGTTTGCCCTTTCAGGTTTTATGAAAAACTCAACAGACTCATGTCTACAAGGAGATAAACTGGAATTAAGACTCAGATCAACCCCACAGAGATATAATAAGGTTCAGTAAACAATTTAACAGGCCATGACTGTAAAGCAAGCCTCTGATGACCACTTACCATAACCTAATACTCTCTATTTAACCTTCCAAAGCTTATGCTCACTGCAAAACAGAAACAAAATGCACTGTTTGCCCCAAGCAAAAAGATAAAGTCATAAAAGCTTTATTCGGCATGCAGCAACTCTTTATGAGCTTTGATAGCCTCCTCTTCTTGTTTGTTTTTACCTGCCACTCCCTGTGCGTTTGCTCGTATTTCCCTAACCTACAGTCTGCAGACGGGGAGTGCGCTCTCAGTGCTGCAAACTAAGTGGCAGTTCATAGAGAACACTTTCAGACCAATTTTGTTCTTTTCATAATACAAAGATACCACTGAGCACATGCAATCATCTTGATCATATAGCACTGTAATTTAGATCATAATACCGTGGTGTTGGGGGACCCTGATCCTGCAGCCCTCACTGGCAAGTGTTTCTTACATCACAAACCCTAAAAGATCACTCTGGGGAAGACAGTGTTTGCACTGTCAAAGAGCATTAAGAGCCATCCTTCTATAGGGGACTACAGCCCATGTCACTGCTCCACGCAAGCTCTTGGCTTCCAGGGCACTGGGAACACCGCACACGCAGCAGCAAAATGGCACATGAGAAATCCCGGACTGTTAACTGTTGTCTCTCTTCAGCATTCTGATAAGCACTGATGCATCTGACGTGCCCGTACGACAGCCCAGCGTGTACTTACCCGTTTTGACAACTGAAAATGTTTGACAGGGGAGCACAAGTGAAAAATCAGAGAAACTGTCCCTGAGACCCAGGCCACAGGGAAGAAAAAAAAAATAATCTGTTGTTCAGTTCGTTAATCCACAAATTTTAATTGTGGATTTTATTTGTGCATTTAGGGAGTCTGCTCAAAGACAGGAATTAAAAAGAAAGGAAAAAGCATTCAATCAATTATCTGTTATCATTACTCCATCAGGATTCAGAGGGGGATAAAGCGTGGTTTCCTGCAGTTGAACAGGCAGTGCAGTCGGGCTGCCAGCTGGTCTCCAATTCTGACTGCGCTGCATAAAACGATACAGAGGGTAATGAACAGACAGGACAGGAGGTATTGCCAGCCCATAGCATCCTCAGGATTTAAGGCTACAAAACATGGAAATATCCAATTTAAGGACACCATGAAGGTCCTAGACAAAAGCATAAAACTCCAGAACAATTTAACTTTTTCCTAGAAAAAGTCCTTTGAGATCTCTCAGCACAATTGTGAAGCCAGAGAAGAGCAGTACGCTCTGGGCTACCAACCGTTACCTGGTTCACTGGCACCGTTCCCTACGGGAAAACCATGGGCGCTTCGTGCCGCTCCCTGCCTTGCGCCAGCCCTGCGTCCACGCAAGAGCGAGGCCGAGGCAGAGCAGGAGGCAGCCCGCAAAGCCAACCCTCAGCCTCCTCCTGCGCCCTTCCGTGACCAGAGTTTTCGGCATCACGGCTGCAAGCTTCATTAGCCATTTCATCAGTATATCGCCACGGTTGCGTGAAAGCTGCCTCTCCCTCTGGACCGGTGAGAAAGACTTGCTTCCAGGAGGAGGAGAAAAACCTCACAGTATTTACTGCAGTAGAAAGGAGCAGCTCCCAAGCACTTCAATTACATATTTTGTTATGCGCCATATATTATTTTGGCTGAAGGAATTGCTTACAGGTGGAAGACTGCATTACTGGATTTTAGACTTACTTTTCGGTCATGACCTTTTAATTGTATTGCTGTCAAAACCATATTTGAGCCATGCCTTCAGCTGCAGCGAAGGGCAATCTTTTGCAGCGTTTACACCCCAGACTTCCATTTGGCTAAGGCCAGCCAGATTCAAAGTCATATCGGAGCTCAGAAGTCTGTGGAAATACACTGGAAATTAGAGATCAGCCCTGCTCGCATGATTTCATATCTTTCCTTATATCACTTACCACTACATTGCAAACAATGTAAAGGAGGTGATTTTTCCCTTAAGTGTGATGCGGATGGTAGCTGGATATTCACTCTCGACTGAATAAAAATAAGTTTAATTACCTCTTCTTCCAGACCTTTAAAAAGGGGTCGGCCCTCTTTTGGTACCAGTGCAGAGTGACTTCCCCATTTTCAGAGTTTCAGATATTTTAAAAACAAAAAGAAATTTCTAAACCATCCCAGAGAAATGCTGTTTGGAAAGCTGCCCCCTGTTACTCCACATTAATCCTACATGTCCTGCTCAGCTTAGGCACACCTTCACAAAAAGATGGTCTGAAGATACTATAAAGAAAGGGGAAACTATGTAAAGTTGAAGTTTTACCTACCTCCAGCAGTTTTCAACTTTTTAAAAAATACCATTTTCTGTTCATTTATGTGCTTTTTAATGACTTTTTTCTGTGTTTTCCTGGAAGTTCTGACCCTTTGCATGAGGGAAAACCGTGATGCTTCAATTCTTCTGTATTTCTAAACTTAGCTCGTGTTAGTGTGATGTTTTTCCTGGATGCAATTACGGCAACTGGATCTGCTAGTAATGGAGGAGGAATAAGTGGTAGTCTCGATCTGGCTCTTAATATATATATAAAAAAAAAAAAAGCTAAAAGTACCCCTTCTGGTTATGCGCCCCAGACTCCTGTCATTTAACTGTTGTATCCATCAAACTCATAGCCTGCAGTAAGGCTACGAGATAGCAAACCAATCAACTTAAGAAGTCCATTCCTCCCTGTATCACTTCCAAACGCTTGAGGTAACGATGGGCTCGGAAGCACCACCTGCCTTCACAGCACATCCCAGCAAGGCTGATGGAGAGCAAGTGTTGGAGGCAGGAGGCGCCTGGGGCCACTCTCCAATTTGACCAAGTGAGAAGAAGCCTCAGCATCTCCATCAGTGCCAGCTGAGCCTGCCCGGCACTGGCTGCGGTGTCTCATTCTGCAAGGACAGCATGATGGGTGGCTACCTATTCCCCGTGGCAGCCTCGCATGGGAGACAGCAGGTCTTTGGGAAGATACTAAATAAAACCTCTCGCAGCTGTAGGAGAGCGTCCCAGTGCTCAAACTCCCACTTGACACCCTGGCTGCCCATGCCACACTCTGAATTCCAGCGGTTTATCCTCCTTTTCTGGCTGAAATCCCTGCTGAGTGATACTATGTGATTTTAAGCAGCTAACTCCCATCCAGGCTGGGTAAGGAGTGCAGGCTGATGCCCTTATGTTTACCCTCACACACTGGCCACACAAGCACAGAGACGAGCTCTACAGCCCACGTTAACTCCGAGCCCATTATTTATCAACTGGTTTGTAAAGTGCTCTGAAACAGGAAAGGCCCTGTACAAACATAAACGTGAATTACTGCCAGCATCCACTGAACTGACAAACCAGCATCCCTCCTCTCCCAGTCCCGGCAGCTGTGCCACCACCATTTGCCATCTGTTACTATTCTCAAAATCTGTGAACTCAGGCTCAATAGACTTAATAATGCTCTTCTGCTCTTGGTGCCGGTCAAAGTGTGTTTCTGGCCTGGAAAGGAGCTATGTGCAAGCAACCGATTCCTCGGCGGCTGAGAAGCAGAGCGTACAGTCCGATCTGAACACACAGCTGATTTTAGCGATAAAAATCACGTCCGACCGCCCCGGTGAGCCCTGCCGAACCAACACAGCTGAGCGCAGGAGCTGGCTCCTGCTCCTTCTGCTTCACCAGCAGGGTTTGTTGACTAAAGCTTAGTGACAGCACCCGTCACTACACCCACGGACCTCCGCTGCAAGGGGCAGATGTTACCCTGCCACGACTAACAGCTTGTTTTGGCCTCCCAGCCCTGCAATCCCAGGGAAGAGTCTCTCTCCAGTCCCAGCTCTTTCTGGTTAGTTGGTGGGGATGGGAGGCAGTACTTTTTTCCCTGTAACTGTTTTGAATTGTATATGGAAATGATGAAGCTATTAATTAAAAAAAAAAAAATAAAATCACCACACAAAAATGTTTCTATCGGTGAAGGACATTTAGCCTTTAACTCATTCTGCCCCAAATCTTGCCCAAGACTGCTACAGGCAACACATTTTCAGACTGCGTCTGGTGTGTTGGTTGAGCCTTAGGACAGACTGAAGAAGTTGTATGAGATGAGGACTGTCCAAGGCAAAGAGGTGGAGACTCAAAGCAGCCAGCTTTCCTATCATGGCTTAAAGGTGCTTTTTATAAAAGGTTCTTTGTGCACACACATAGGTTCATTTTCAGGCTGCATTACATGCTGTAATACCAAATTCAGATGCCCTTTTCAAGATACACCCTAATATCCATTTTAGACTTTTTATCCATATCCAGACTTGAAACAAAGTAGTAGCATACAGTACCCAACTTCAGGAGAGAGCAAGCTGATCTTAGACCATAGAGAAAAAGCTCGGTCTGGACACAGAGCAGCACTACACAAAACGCCGCCCTGAATCCAGCCTTACTTTCTAATGGAGGCTCAGGACAGACCTCTAACACATACTGATCCCGGCATCAGTATCGCCTCTAGCACTCCGACCGACGAGAACAAGAGACTAACATAAGTCAGTTGCCATATAAAGATAGAGGTCATTTTTAGACAAAAAAGTAATCAACGTATGAAATAACTAAACAGGACAGCATCCTCAGCTCGGGGATGCTGAGATGGGCTCGTGTGCCCAGAGGAAGCTTATCCGCTTCTCCCAGTCTGCGTTGCTCTAAGGAGGGCTGCTTCCTTCCCCAGCAATTCTTGCCTCCTCAGGAACTTCATGAATTCCTCTTCTCCATTGCCAAGACAGATTAGTCGGTGCCATACAGACTATTTAGCTGAAATTCCCTTCTCGTCTGTTTTGGAGAGGGTGAACAAATGCCATTCCTTGAACCAGAATCTGATCTCACACAGGTAGGGCAAGTCTGAAACAAACCCAGTGCAAGTGGGCTTGGCGGTCTGCTACCTCTGCAGGCTGCCTTAAAAAGCGCGCAATTGAAGTTGTACCAGCCTGCGCTTTTCTTACAGTATTACAGGGCAAATCTTAGGTTTATTAATTAAGAAAAAACATCCTGTGAGCAGGTGTCAAAGCCCAAAGCAAAGGGAATGCAGGGATACAGGGAAGAGAGCCATCGTGCAGAGAGCTGCAGGATGCAGAACCTGCAGGGGGAAAGCAGACCTGCTCACAGGCAAATGAGCGCTGCAGTCTGCCGCAACACAGCTACATTGAATTTGCCTTGTTGTTAAATCGGTCCTCTCTGTAATTACTCAGCATCCTCCTCCTCTTGCTATAAACAACGCATTGAGTAAACATGCTGAAAACACAGGAGATGGAGGGAAAGCAGGCCTGTTTCTCTCCATCTTTACTCCCCCCTTGGCACCCTTAAATAGTCTCTGGACTTAATATGCCTGGGGCTTTCTGTCTTACACACCGAGCTTGCACCCTGACACCCCAGGATCTGGCAGCCAAAGGCTCCTCGATTTGGGCTTGGGGTGAGGAATTCACTGGCCAAGCAAAGATCTTGCTGACCATGGCCTGTGGGCAGGGGCCAGCACACCCTGGTGTCGATGGAGATGTGCTGAGCACAAATACCAGATTTGTCATAAATGGTCTTTTCAGCAATCACCGCAACAAATCAGCTCTTTTCTGCTCCTCTTTTCAGCACTGAAAACAGAGGGTCTGCTAGTTAAGTACCAAACTGAATAGAGGTTACCTAAACGAAGGCTCGGGTGGTAGTGCCGTAGCAGGGTGATGATTAGGGTAGGATATTTATTCTGCTTCTGCACAGCAGTTGCCACTAGACTTAGGAAAAAGAAACATAATTGGGATCTCATTTATCTCCAAGGTGATAGGCTACAGCATGGTCCTGGTCTGCCTTACAGTGCTGCACTGCAAATGATTGGCTTTTCTTCTGATGACCTTAATATATTTTTTCAAACATTTGGTGACCAATGTTATAAGAGCAGGTTATACAGAAAAATACATGGGGTAGATTTAGTCCACAGAATTCCTTCCAGCCCACATTTTTCCCTCCTGTGGCTCACACTGGACCTGGCAATGAAGCAAGTACTGCCACAGCATGCACGTGCAGTGAGGGTGAGGCTGGAAGAGAAATGGTACCACGAGGGACAGGAAAGTGGCCTAATTGGGGGGAGCTACTTACATTCCTGTGCATAGTCAGCCCTCCAAACCCAGAATCCAGCCCCGTGGCAAGGAAAAAGGTTGAGTTACCTGAATTACTGTTCATCCAGCCTTCACAATCTGCTAGGAAGAGGAGTAATATTGCTCACATTACAGACAGGGAAAGAAGAGACCCAAGGTTTGATGGCTTCGTCACGACTATGTGAAATGTGAGAGAAGTAGCACATGTAAGTAAGAGACCAGAAAGTAAAAAAATCTATTCTGGACTTCCTGGTTCATTCACAACTATGTACTAATCTTGTTGGAAATGGAGAGTTAGTTTCACCTGGGAAAACTTTAGGGACTCTGATACAATTGCATCGGCAGAAGTCCAATACAAACAGTTAAAGCTGATTCAATGAGAATAATAATGAAATGGGAAAAAATTACCTCAAAAAACCAACACGTGCCCTAAAGGACCTTTTCAGTTTTCCCAGAAATAAGTCCAAAAAACAGTGTTTCCCAGAACATCAGCAAAAGCTTCACTCCAGATATTCCACAGGGTTTACAGGACGCATGTCAAGGCTGGGTGCAGGATGGGCAACAAGAAACTATCAATATGAGAGACTCAGACTAGGGAGTCCCAAGTGTATTGATGGAAGGCATCTGCTTCTGTTTTTTTCCTAATGACTTATGAAACTTAATCACCTTTGAGGTGCAATGTGTGAGTATATTAAAAGAGAAAAGAAGTTTTGCAGTAAAGTCCACAGTAAACATGTTCCGACATGAGCCCGTGTGAACAAATGATTCAAACAGGTGTGCTCTAACGCTGATCTCGATAGCGAGACTAATGGCAGCTAATATCCAACTGGCCTGAAGGAGAATAAGATTTCATGGGACTATGACACCTAAATTACAAAACCTCTTGAAATAAGTAGCCATACTTGTAGCAATACACACATTAAAAGGGAGATGTTGCACTTGTGGATCATAACTGATGAGGCTGGCAGACACCTCTGCCATCAACAGCTTCCAGTACAGGAGCATCACTGCATGCTGCTTTTACACAAACAACATTTTGCCCTCAGCAGAAAACACCAGAAAGCATAAAAGGGGCTGAAAGAAAGGCCATCCATGTAAGCACTGAGGTACTTAGCTCTATTGCCTAATCCTGCAATACCCCCGAGTCCTACTTTCTTGCGTGTAATGATAAGGGCAGGCCTACTTCTAGACTTGTATAATCACCATCAAGTGATGGTGCTCTTAGTGTCCCCTTAAACTCTTCCCCCCCTTCCCCTTTTTATCTCTATTGAACTTTTCTCAGCAAGAAATAAATCACAGACATTTCTTCTCTCTGAAACTACTTAACATCCATACCAGGATACTTCAAAGCAGTAACGAGTAACTTGAGCTTTATGACTCCCATTAGAGCCAGGGAAGCTTGGAGAGGGCTGCATGCCACCCTTCAAATGCTAACGCCGAGTGGACCTTTTAAGCCAGTCAATGATTAGTACAGGAGACTCTGTTCTCCCCTTCAGTGTTTGTATGGCCAAGCGTATGACTAGAAACCCATCAGGGACAACAGAGCTGGAAGGGACCCTGGGAGGTTAGTTGACCATCCCCCACAGGCACAACATCTCCTCCTAAAAATTACTGACAGGAGGGAGCATTTCTAGATTAAGGACATTGCCTTTACTCAAATCCAAGATGCCTTCTACCCTGCTTGCTACAAAAAGAGGTTCTAGGCATGTGCTGGTTGAACAAGCTCAGAAACAAAGGAATAACTCAACAGCACCTTAAGTCAGTGTGAGACCTCCCCCAGGCAGGGGCAAAATAGAGGAAGAGCTCCAGCTTTTCACACTGCCTTGCGCTCCTGAAGGGTTGGAATTATTATCAGTTCTAGAGGGCACGCTTTCGTTTGCCATCCTCTCCAAAGACAAGAGAAATGGTCAAGATTACTACATTTCTAAAAGAAAAACCTCACTCACTCTATGCAATTTCTGAAAAGCCCTCTTCCCCACTCCTAGGCTTTCTTTATCTAACAACAGCATTTTTTAAAGAGCTGTTACTCATTGAGCATCAGATACTGCTTCCTGCCCCCCAGTCTCCTCAGAACCATTTGTGACCCTCCATTTCCTCTCCTTAGGAGGATTCACTGATATTTTTCATTTAATTGCTGAAATCCCATGTTGTCATCTGTCCCAAATGAAGTATTTTTGTTTATCAACAAACTCCAAAGTAACAGACTACTTACAGATGAAATGAAGCATGGGCTTAATACAGAGGCTTCTAGTGAGAAGTCCTTGTGTCCAAGTGCGCACACAGATGTCATACGTTCGTCCTGAAATCTTAAGGGTATTTGCAGTATCACATATCATTAAAAATGCCTTCCCGAGAGAGGGGTGATTTGACAGGGTTAGAAAGGAGGAGAATTTCTAGTCCTCAGCAGGAATGTAACACACACGTATCAAGGAAGGCAACAAAAACGCACAGCATGTTGCCCACCTCCTTCTTCATAGGGAGCCCCAAAACCAAGCTGTTAGAAACTCAGGACAGGGAGATCTAAGGCGAGCTTAGCGTGCACTGCAAAGGGCTTTGCAGAAATTCTGTCATAAAATTTGCTTGGCGCATTGCTGGCAACGGCTGAGAGCTTTGCACATTAATGAGAAACTGAGTGGAGTGCAGCAAACGCGCTCTGCTTTCTGAGCAGAGCTGGCAGCACGGCGCCTATTTCCCTGTCAGGCATGTGAACGCACCAACATGGGTTGCACGTTCGTTTGGGCAGCTCAAGAAACACCTCTGAGAGCAAGGAGGTCATCTTCAGTCTGGCAGGACCACCCTCGCACAACCATGTGAAGTATGTAACAGGCTCAAATAGCTCAGTCAAGTATCTGTATTTACTCTAAGGAATCCAGGGAGTTATTTGCAACGTCAGAGCTAGAAGGAACCAGGATTTGCAGCTTCAGTAATAGATTTACACAACATAACAGCGACCAGCTCTTGCAGCAATCTCTCCAGCCTTAACCACCCAAGGACCTCCCCAGGGTTCCCCCAAGAACCTGCCCCGGCTGGCACATCACCCAGCTCCGCTGTCACATCTCCCCGACTCCAGGGTGGGAAGAAGCACCCCAAGGAGCACGGGCCCACGTCTGCTAACTCAGCAGATGCAACAGCCGTCACTTGGGAGCATGGTGGAGAAACACGCGGTGTCGACTGCACCACAATGAAAACCAAACCCGGAGCGATGGCCAGAAGCCAGCTCTCAGCTCTCAGCACCAGGAGTGCAGGGCATGGAGTTTAACGGCTAATTAGGACAAGGCAGTAGCAAAGGGCAGAAGAGGGGAAGAGGTTGGCTTTGGTTCCCCTCAAGAGTTCAAAGTCTTCCCCAAATTCAGCTACATAACACATCCTTTAAAGGGAGAGCGATGGCTTTTTCTATGTTAGCACCAAAGCAGAAACTCTCATGCCGGCACTGCCTTCTGATACTAACTGTCCTTTTATCATTTATTCAGGAATAAAACTGTAATGAGGCAGATTTATATCAAATGACAAACAACAGCTGTGGGGAAAAGAAAAAAAGTGTTGCACTTCATTAGAACTCTGTAAGACTCTGACAGCGAGAAACACACCGCCAAAGTGGCAAATACAGCCGAAAAGACAAGACAGAACTCACAGCAGCTGTTAAACCAAATGGGAACTTGTTAAATTTAAGGGCCATTTTCCCCCTTTCATATTTAGTCTCAAAACACCATGTAAAGAAATTCAACCTCTCATAAAGACAGGCTTAGGCATTAGCGCAGAAGTGACATGAGACTCTTGCAAAGATTTCAGATTAAAAGGTAACCGTTAATACCCAAGCGGTTCCTAAAACTCTATGGATATGTTAATCTGGTATCAGCTGGAACCCTCTAATATTAAAGTAATAAATCTTACCAGACTGAATTTTACCGTTATTCACTTGGTGTTTCAATATTCCTTAAAAATATGCATGCATTCAATATGGAGGATGCTGATGGGTCTGCAGCATCAATACCAATGCCATCCTGGACCAAACCACACGTTTCCTTCTTCCCAGAGAAGTCAGGGCCATACCTGCCCCCAAGCCTCAGCACTCCCAAATTCTCTACACCACCAGGCACTGGACCCCACGGTGAAGGCTGCTGGGATTGCCAGGAGGGAACAGGAGTGCACAAGGCTTACACAAGTCACACCTGGAGTTGGTTTTGTGGAAGTACCACAACAGCCACTGAGATGCTCAGGACTGAAAAGTATCGTGCAATCCAAGCTATAGATCTTGCCTGAGGGATCCTGACTTCCAGAGGGGATGGGATGATTCTGCTTCAATCAGGCCCAAAATAAACATTGAAAGACACAACTAATTAAATACCTAACCAGCCAGGCCCAGATTATCCCACAGCGCGAGGGTGCAGCACTGACAGGTTTTGTTCTGTATTTCTTTAGAGGGCAGGAGGTGATGGCACTCTGTAATTCTGCATTTAATTAGTCATAGCTAGTCTCACATGCACTGACTGTAAGGACAAACAAGAGACCCATTCTTGTTTCGAGCAAGGACTTTCCCAGTTAATTGCCATGTAGCTTTGAGCAAACCACTGCCTCTACCATTTTTCAGCTTCCTGCTCTGCCAGAAGAAGATCTGCCTTCCTTGCATTCACTGATGTTTAAAAGTGCAAGGATGTTGTTCGGTGGAAGGCAGAATAGAAATAGAAATTACCATATTTCTGACATGCTCACCTTTTGGTTCTTGGGCAGTTCTCCCAAACGGAACACTTCATTTTGCACAGCCCTGCGCAGAGCAGTCTCAGGGGCCTGCGATATGCAAGAACCAAAAGAAGCGGGATAAAACCGGCAGAAGCACAGCCCTATTTACCTGTCCTGGCATTCCCCTCCATCCCCCAAACGGTGAGGGGTTTAGATGAGAAATGCAGCACATGCAACTGTGAATTCAGTAGGCAACGCTCTTCCCACTCAACTAGATGGAGTCGTTACCCCACCACGGTACCAGAAGCACATTCTGCTGCTAGAGGTGCTGTGACTGGAGCTGCTGGCACTGGGAAAGGACAGAGCTAGCTGGGTTAACAAACATCACTGGGGATTCATAACAATAGCGGTCTGAACCAGGAGAGCCCTTGACTAACTCCTAACTGGGACTGCTGCATCCAGCAGTTATCCTGCAGCTTCCACTTGACTTGGAAACCTTTCATGCTCTAAGCTGGATGCAATTGAATACGGTCATGGTCCATTCCTGGACTGTCAACACTTCCATGCTTGCAGCCTGTGTCAAAGCGCCTGAAGATCTCTCCCAGAGAAACCTCACTAGCTGATTTCTAGGGGATAACTGGAAAGGTCCATTGTAAATCACACTGCACAGGAACAAACAGACTGTTGTCCTTCTGGCACAGGGTAGAAGCTGCCTATGGCCTCGCAGGTCAGCATCTGAGAAAGCAGTGATGTGGCTCATGGGTAAACTATGAGTGTTGCTTGTTTAATTTATGCCTGTTTTGGAACAGAGGTGGTCACACACAGCCTGCAGACAATTCCCTCTTTGTAACTGGAGCCCAAAGCTAATCCCTTGTTCCCAGAGACCATGGCCTCAGGAACTGAGGTCCAGCCTTGGCTTCCCCTTCGACTCCTGCTGCTTGCACATCTCCCGGTGGGTCTCACTTAACAAAAAGCTCACACATACCTCTTGTCTTCCCAAAACTGAACACTTGCTCACACGCCAGGAAAAAGAGCTTTGCGGTCTACATACAACAGCATGGCTTTGTAACCCTGGCCATAACAACAGCACTACGTAATAGCCAAGATGACTGAAGCAGCTAAAACTACCAGGAACTGTACAATACGTTGCTATACCACTGCAACATACGCTCAGGAAAGGAACATGCGAAGGACATTGAAGTACTAAGCGCAAAAGCAACGCCATTTTCATCAAAAGAACAAAATGCCCCCTTGGCCTCCTGATACACATGCACAGCTCAATGCACTGCAGGACCCTGTTCCCCAGGCCCAGCGTGGGAATATTTAAGCACACGCGGCAGAGATTCAGAAGTGACGTGGCTCTGTGGAAGTGATACCTACTGAAGTGTCTGCAAAGAAGCCTTTGTACCAGGAGCAGTTAGAGCTGTACTATGGCCCTTGAAGTGTTCTTGGACAGGAACACACCTATTCTCTTTACTCTGCTTTATCATTTGGGTTTCTTTATCAGCACTTTCTGCACAATCCTCAGACAGTCTGGTAATTGTGGGAGACAGGGCACTGAGAATCATTGTTATGGTAAATGCTACAGGTTTCTCAGACTGCCTGAAGGACAGGCATGGGTGGAAGCATATGCAGAGACTACTTTGGGATAATGGCAGCATTTACAATGCCAGCTTCCAGCAAGTCAATTCCAGTAATCACAGAATCACATAAAACAGGGCTGTCACCCTCCTCCTCAGGAGACAGGGAATTATCAAGAACAAAGATGCATGCCTCAGAGACTCCAGACACCAACAAGCCATTTCTCACAGGCACAAGGAGCTAAACCATCCTGAACCTCCACACAACCACCCTCATTATCAACCAAAAGGCTCTGCATTGGGGTACACGTGAAGTTGCTGCTACATCATTACTATATAAACCATAAATTACAAATATTCCCAACACATGAAGATGGCTTTCACAGTAAAAGGACCTACCAACAACAGCTGGACATAAATACATTCTTCCCTCATAGGTATAAACCTCAGAGTATCAGCGCTGCTCTTTTCCATTTCTCACCCCACTTTCCTGGAGAAATGAAGTGTCTGATCATGCTGCCTGCCTTTCCCCAGTAATTTTTGTTCCTGAAGGCCAACTTCATTCACATCTTCTAGAAGACTGGATGACTCATTTTAAAAAAAAAAGTTTCTACACAAAGGAAACAGGTCCCCAGCAGAGCAGGGGTACTGTGAGCGAATGCACTCATTAAAAAAGTTATAGGGTAACCTCAAGTTTTCCAGGAAACCAGGTAATTCAGTTGTTACAAAACCAGGCACTGGGACAAGTTTCAGTCGAGTTCATACTCACACAACACAGAACCAGCCTATGGGGAAACTGGCTTCATTTTGATGCTCAATGTTTAACTCATCCTGTGTACAAACAGCGCTAAAGACCAAGGAAATCAGATGTAACATCACAGTACCGTTGAGAGGCTGCTGCTGGCTTCAAGTCAAACTAACTCATCTTCCATGTCTCAGCCTAGAAGAGGAAAACTGACTATCTCATCATGGGCAAGGAGTTCTTAGCAGAAGTCTCCTCTAAACCAAGACTTTCCCCTGAAGTCCTGACTCCTTCAGCAAGACTAACGAAGGCAGGGATAACAGTCGCCGTACATGTTTCTTGGGAGAACTTGCAAAATCCAAGACCAGGAAATTAGCAAAGAATCCACAAAAGACAGACACATTATAAATATCCCAAAGGTGGAAAACGTCTCCATCAGAGGTTAGATTTCAACTGATACCAGAACCTCTGTCCACAAGGCTCCGATCTTGCAATCAGCAGAAAACTAAAGTGAGGAAAACAAAGACTGGTAAGACAACTACAAGCAGGCCCACCAGGGAGCCCAGGAAGAGGTCTCCTGAAAGGAAGCTCAAAGCTGACACTGAATAATAATGGACACATATACAGGTGCAATTAATAAAGGCAACTTCTTTGTTGCAGACATGTTCTGCAGTAGCCTCCACTGATTCAGGTTGCATATTCCCAGATATTAAGTCCCATGAGTTTTCAAAGAAATGGTACCTTCGCAGAAGAAGAAACAGTTGCCAAGAAAAAAATGAAACTAAACTAAATCTGTTTAAAAAACATTAAGAGGGCAGTAAACCTAGTTTTAAGCAGAGCAATCGCCACGTAACGCTGCAATACAGCAGCGAGATTGTGAATTACCTAAACTGCCACCCAAGGAAAAAAAAAAAAGAACAGGCAAGACAAAGGGGTTGAAATGGTGTTAGCCAACATAGATAAATCAGTACACTGATGGATTTGAAGCTGACTTAATCTTCTTACTTGGCAGTGCCCTGAAAAGCCTGCTCTTTTTGGCTTCCCTTACCTAAATGAAATTAACCTATTCCAGAAAACTAAGAACAATTTATCAGGCCACTGAAGGCAGACTGCTTGTTGGATCTGGATCTGTGTTATTCCATCCAAGAAACAAGAGAAACTTCGTAATTTAAAAAAACTGAAAATGGGCGGTCGGCAAACTGTCGCATCTGGAGTGTCGCTGCTCTTTTCTCGCACGCTTTCTGGCTGCTGGGCACACTCCAGGACACAGGTTGTACAAACAACCTTTTGTTTGGAACAAGAGCATTTGGCTCCTGCCACAACACAATTTCTTCTTCAGTACTTCAGAAAATGTAACTTCCAGTGCATCAACCAAGAAGAAATTTCTGAATGAACAAAATGGGACCAGAATATTTCACTGTGATTTCAAGCTCTTTTGCTTTCTTGACAAAACTGAAGTGAGTTTTTTTCCAAGGAAGGTTTACACAGAAACCTTCTTTTCTGAAGATGTCAAAACCACTATTTTATTCTTCCTCATAACACAGAAGAAATTGGTTTTGCAAAACTAATCTAAGAAATGGATGACTGCACTTTTCACCAACGGGGGTTTCCACTGTAAAATGTTACCATCATGCGTTCATCTGAGGATGTGCAGTCTTGCCATTGTCCGCTCCCTGGAAGGAGACACAAACACCTGCATCTCAGCATTTCAGAATTCTCACGGGTTTGAAAGTCAACAGGGGAAAACCTAAGAGTAAGACCTGAAGGCCGTATTTTCTTCCAGTATTAGCTGGTCATGTTCTGAAATGAAGGCTGAGAAAGAAAATTTAGCTAAAGAATTGGCTGAAGTGAGAACGCTCCATCAAGAAGGAAGTCCTCTTAGGCAGAACTGCAGTTTGGTGCATCTTCCTTCTCAACCTTTGAGCTGTGCCTGCAGGAAATAGTAAAAATAAGCAGTTATCTGTCAAACCCTTAATGTTGAATTTTAACTTTTTCATTCTGGGGAAATGAAGTAGGGTAGGAGGAAACACATTCGAGACTAATATTAAGACATAAAGGTTTTGACTGAGAAAAAGCCTGAGGAAAACAGTACTGCTAGGATGCACTATGCACTGACAGCAATACAACTGTCTGAGTGGATTTCCTACTCTCTTGCAGTACTCACAGATGTGACGGCAAAGGCTGGCATCACAGCTGAAAGCGATGGGAGCTGGTGAGTGAAGTGTCCCCTCCTACCGTACTGCCTCCCTGCTGCAGGGCCAGCAGGGCAATGCCCTCTCTAACATGAGGTTGCATTCAACGAATAAAAAAACACATCAGGAGCAAGAGCGGGACATGCTGGATGATGCTTAAAACTGCTACTAGTTCATTTTAAATTCAGAAGCCACCCTCAAATTCACTCTGTGACGGACGTGACAGCAGGAGCACGGTGCTCTCACCCTGCTAGGATGGCTCCAGCCTGCAGAGCTGGAAGAAGGAAAATGATACCCCCTCCCATTTCTCTCCCTGTTGTTTGCATATAGGATTGGGGCGAAGGAAGTTTGCTGTTTCTTGGAAGTGCCAGGTCCAGCACCTTTGGGCACATGATGAGAAAGTTGTGTTGTGCCTCACCTCACCGTGGTGCATCCTACGACACGTTCCTGGGCAACATGTCCACATCACACACCCACGAGCTTCAGGCTATGAGAGTACCTTTTTCTTCTTTAAACATTTACCCTCCCTCGCTTATACTTTCTCCTGAAATGTGCAAATGGTTTAAAGAGATGATATTGGGCTTATTATCCATGTGCAGGGTTTTGTTGTAAAGGAAGGCAAAGCTGGCTTTCCTCTGTATTATGAAGAAAAGTGAAAATGCGATGGGAAGGTAACAGTTCTGCTGATGCTATTTAAAGTCCAGGGAAGGAAAGCCCTACTTCAGTGTACAAAGTCTTCTGATCATTTACAGATTTCTTTCCATGGATGTGGTCTTGTGTTTACATCAATATTTGCAGCTGCTGCAACAGTCACACAAACATTGAAAGGACACAAATTCAAAGGCTCAAAAAAAAGACATGCCTATAATTATGATTAATGGTCACTACAAGAACTCTTTGTTCACTGCAAATCATCCAAGAACTCTTCCAATCCCTAATACAGGGCAAAATAGAATTCAGAATTTCCCAGTACTCTGCAGATATATTTTGGAAACTTGCATGACATAATGTGGATTACCCAAATAATATCCGAGACAAAACTAGATATTAGATAAAGTCCAGGTTAGAAGCCACAGATTTCTTCAACTCTGTAGTTCACAGCATATGTAGTCTTTTAGATAATTACACAGATTTTGACTCTGGCACACAATATCATGCGAATGATTACCTATCTACATTCATTTCCCAGAGATACAGTCACAGAGGCCTTAAGAGAGGACACCACACAACCTCATCTGGAGAAAACCACAACAAACACACTTTGTCTTCACATGAGATTGTTGAGGCACTGAAAGGATGTGGAAAACTGGAAAGAGCATCCATGCTGAGAGCATAACTGATCCTTCTCTTTAAGAGAACAGAATTGGACTATTGCTTCTCACTAGGTAAAGCAGAAAAACATTTGCAAACATGAGTCCTATTGTGAAACCCATAAATCTACATCCCACAGCCTTTAGAATCTTTCACGTACTTACCATTCCTCTTCTCATTTCTATCCCACTGCTTTGGTGCTTTCTTCTGTTTGTCAGCAAAGGACAAGTGTGGTGGCACACCTGATATTGCTGCAGGCAAACCCACCCAACTTGGTACTTCCCTTCTCAGTACCGACAAGTCTCAAGGGTAAATCCCCTCTTTCACCCTCTTTTGCTACTTTGCTACACTCCTGACAGGGCTGACCCTGGCATAACGAAGCAAGCCACTGTGGCAACAGCAGCAGGAGCATCACTTTAAAAAAATGGGATTGAAGGATATATTTAACAGGGGTTTGTAGGCAACATTGCAAGTTAAGAAGTCATTTCTAGTGCTTTTCTGTTCTTCAAACTCTGCCTCATCTCATCCTGAGGCATGAATTGTCCCGTTTTCAAGTTTTAGGAGGATAAAGAGCATCAAGCACCATAAAAAAGTAAAACCTGCACAAAGTACTTGCTCATCAAGTAACTTTTAAATTCTCCCTCTTGATTGGGAACATACTTGTATACATCTACACAGGATGAATTCAAATAGTTCTTTCCAATACGATAAATAACAGGCTTCCCCAGAAATGACATAGAGCACTAAGACAAGGGGTCGCAATATACCGTGTCTTGGACAAGCTGTAGAAAGCTTACATTTTGATTGTTATTCTTTTGCTTCAGTTCCCTGTGTTCTCAGCTCTCTATATAAATAATGCCTCGGACTTTCTGAGTGCCACTATAAGCAAAAATTGTTTAGAAAGACAGATAAATAAGATCAATATTTACCACATTGAATTACTCCACAGAGGTCTGTTAAGGTGACGCTTTCTCATACCTCATAGAGACCAAAGGGTTGATGAGCGCTCTCAGCATGAGAACAGCCATACCGAAGCAGACCTGAGCTCATCTGGTCCTGTGCCCCATTGCCGACAGCTGCCAGAAGGAGCCGCCTCACGGAAAAGTTCAAGGAAACTCGTATTGGGCAACAGGGAGATAATGTGCCTTAAGGGAGAGCTGCTCCCTGACACAGCCAAGCACAGCAGAGTCATACATAATATTAATAAAACATAGCAGCTTTTCTAATAAGCAAGTTCATTTTTAAACACTACTACAGTGAATCTGTAAGAAAATCTTACAAGACAGTTGATGCACAAAGCTTTCACTTAAGAAGTTACCGAACTGGCGAAGAAAATACATATGCCAGAAAGCAGTGGCTGAGGGTAGGCAGGGAGGGAAGATGCTGTGCCTGGCACGGACTGATGCTATAGGAGCCCACACTTGAACAGTGGCCAGAAAAGACGTAGGACATAGCCACAGAAGATGCATGTTTGCAACTCTGACAGATCTTTACAGGTCTCCTCCAAGATAAGCCTACATCATTTAAGCCTAACATCCCGGTATGCTCAGCGATCTCCAAGAAAGCCATAAGCATGTTGTCTGTCTGGGTGAGAGCTGCACCGGGCATGAGGCTCCCACACGTGACAAACAGCAGGACCGGTAGAAGCCTCCACCCATACCTGAGGACAACCTGGTTACCCAGGTGAGATGCACTTCTTGTCTAAAGTAAAGCCTCCACAATTTCTAGAATGATTCATTGTACAAGACATTATACAAGAAAAAAAGGTCACCTCTGTGTCCCCTGCCAAATCCCAGCCTGCCGCTCCTCCCACAGGCGAGCTGCGCATCCCCGAGACACGGCTGCCTACGGGCTGAAGGAGCTGCCATCCTGCGGGCAGAGCTGGGGGCTGAATACCCAGAGGCCCCGGTCCTCTTCCCAACTGTGCGGAGCTGTTAGGAACACGCGGTTTCAAAGGCGGTGTTCTCTATCAAGTAAACGAAACGTTGCTGCACCAAAATCTTCATGGGAAACATGCTGATATTTGGACAGAGTTTTCAGCAGCAAATGATGAAATGAATTTGCTTGATAGGTAAACGTGCTTCAGCTTACTTCATCTCAACTTATCTGTATGCAAATATTCAATTTTACCTTATATGCACATGTACATGTTTGCATGTTTCAGCAGTAAGTGTTTTGACAAGCTGGAATCAACCTTCTTCAGTCTGCAGGGAATTTTGACTTTTTGTTCCAATTCCAAACACCAATACCCAAATCTGGACACGTCAATTCCCCATAGAAGAGATATTAAGAGTCAAAGCCATTTTCTTCCTAAAACAACACACAAGGCCAAATTTGTAATCTTCCTTTGACTTTCCCCATTCAACGGAGGGGAATAATCCCATAAAATGGCACAGGTCTGATATGATTGCTATGGAGAAATTAGAGGCTTACATCTAGAGAAATATAAAACCTGCATTACTAAGGTTTCCTCGGCTGCAAGGGAAAGAAACATTGCCTCCTGGTGATTAAGAATGTAATTATTATTATTAATTCTGAAACACTTTGAATTACATGGTACACTTTCTTTAAATGGGCACTATCGTTAGTGTGAGCTGATTTGAACCAACGATTTATTCATGGCTCAATAACCCCGCTTGTTTCATACGCTCAGCACATTTTGCTCAGTATATTGTATTACTGGCTGGTTGCTATAAACAGTCCATTTAAATTTAGACAGAAGCTTTTGGAAAAGTTCTATTTAGAACAGATATGTGAATTAAAACACTAACTACATCGATTGGTAACTACTGGTTTCTTCCAAACTCTTAACATTTATGTGCATGCATTAGGATCTCAAGAAAGTTCACAGGTAATCTCTAGTAGAAGTTCACATTCAAACAAAGCTTTCTACTCAGACCGATCCTAATATCCAGTCCTTTGAAAAATCAAGAGGAAGTCTGCCAAACAGCACTGCCAAACTGTGAAATTTCTGCAAATAAATCAGAATCAGGCTTCCCCCCATGGTGTCAATAAAACACTTCCAGCCTTGCGGATTAATCTGCAGTACCTTCCTCCACTTGCTGAAGTAAAAAAGCCTGGCTTTACTGGCTTTGTTGCAAAGCGGATCTTAAACAAAACTAGCCATGGAAGAAAAGAAAAGAAAAAAAGCCTTTACAATTTGGCCAGATACACTTCTGACAAGAAATGATACCTTTTTAACCGCTGTGCAATTACAACGTACTTTTCTTACTGAAACTCCCCCAAAGTTTTGGCTTGAAGGTGTTGGATGCTGAGCAAAACCAGACTGCTCCATCGATGATGTACACAGCTGTACAGCCAGCTCCTCTTGGGTTACTTCACGTTTGAATTTTTAAAGATAACTGCAGGAACCAAGTCCAGTTGTTTTGTTCTCCACAGTTGCTACAGCCCTTTATAAGGGCCACGTGCTGTTCCCTCTCCTAATATTTCCATGTTGCAGTTTCTTAATCGGTCATCATTTTCAGGATGACAGTTCTTATTTGGCTCTTTAGAGAAGGAAACATTCCTTAAAGGAGCACCATAGCCAACTATGTGTAAAGTTGGCATGAGCAGTACCTGCTCCCTATTACACTCCTTTTATCTACTCAGAGCAGGAGATGAAGCCGTGTGTAAGTTAAGAGGCATGCCCGATTTCACAGCCTGCTCCAAGCAACCCTGCGAGCCAGTGGGTTGCATCTATGACTTTATACAAAATGCTACCCTCTACTTATCTTGCTTTGCTAATTAGATGAGGATTAAGATTGTAGAGGACTGGACAGCTAGAGTCAGCAAGTGCTCAGCTTTCCATAGACTTTCCTGCTCCTTGTTCAGGGAAGTTTTCCAAATGGTGGGAGAAATTAGGATCTAAACCAAAGGCTGAATTAGATAAAGCCATGAGGATGACGTATTGGTATCCTACAGATGCAATCATTTTTTTTTCTTTAAAACATTTCAAGAAAACATCTGGATATCCATTAGCATGCAAAAAGTCCGCTGTTCAGCTCAAACATCGTGGTTGGCGGTGTCTGCCAGCACAAGCCAGCTCTGAAGGCTCATCTCCATTCTCTCAGAACAACAGTGTACGACACGCATCCCTGTTCGGTCCCTTTAGCCTTTAAGGAAGCTGTTCAAACAAATCCCTGGCCTGCCAGAGTCACTGAGAAAATTATATTATTTTTTTTAAATAGAAGTTGCAACTTTGGGTAAGACGGCAAAGCATGTGAGTCACCCGTGTTGGTGTAGGAGTGCCCCGGCAGAGCCGTAGCGGAGCCGGGCACGGAGGCTGCCTTCGGGCAGGGGACAGGNCGCGACGGGGCAGGGG
This sequence comes from Ibidorhyncha struthersii, assembly GCA_013398815.1. Taxonomy (NCBI): domain Eukaryota; kingdom Metazoa; phylum Chordata; class Aves; order Charadriiformes; family Charadriidae; genus Ibidorhyncha; species Ibidorhyncha struthersii. The sequence continues at coordinate 283,976 of VZSZ01007266.1, forward strand.
AAGGACGCAATGCAAAGTCACTCGCATTATACCTTTCCAGCCACCTAAACCTCCCCGGGCGCAGCTCTGCAAAACAGCTCTTTCCTTTCCACAACTACCTAAAAAGGTTGTGCAGTTCTCAGATAAAACTCCACAAGTTTAACTCCTTAAAGACAATTACTACTTTTGCTTAAATACTTGGGAAGTCTTGCACGCAGGTTGTGGTTGGGCTTTTTTTTTCCCCCCCCCAAAGCTGGAAAATAAAAATCCATTTTTTAACATAAGTGAAAGAGAACAAAAGTCATATAAGCAAATAGATATTAATTAATAAAGTAGTTATGAGGTACCATACTCTTGGTTCAAATTTGGTTATAATTATAGGAGAGATTATGCATGGAGATGTTCAGAGATTAAGGAAAAGGAAGAAGACTGGCAAAAGAGAGCAAACATTTTCCATGCCATGAAACCCTGCTCATTGGCTTTACATCGCTTCCCAGTGTGAAACAGTCTCGGCTCGCTTCCAAAGGAGTGTCACAGGGAAGGTGGGACTGAGAGGATGGCAGCAGAGGTGACCCCAAAAGACAGCACGTCCTCATCACAAGGCAATCCCAAGCACCAGACTTTGTGTCACCCTTTCCTTTTAAAGCCTATCCAAACCCATTCACATGGAAAAAGGGTTATTTTTCTGTGCAATGATTCAGAACACAGATCCTAAGTTAGAAGGCTCCAAGCTGCTTCACAAAAGCATTTTGGACTCATCTTGCTCTATTTCTGTCTTTTTGCTGCTTACATATAGATGTGTTCTGTTGCTCGCCTAAACTGTTTTAATGCAGGTCATTTACTGCTCACAGGGAAGGGAAAAGGATGGAGCAACTTTTGAAACAGAGGGGCTTGATCTCTCTTAGGTGTAATTTTGCAGCACTTTCAAATTCCGCATCAAGATTGCCTCGTCCTGCTTTGAATTTTAGCTGGCTTCTTACTTCTCAAGATACTCCCAGCACAACTGTAGACAGACACTGTTAATACAGTATGATTGTGAGGAAGACAGGGAAATATAAGAGGCACAAGGAACAGATCTGATCCACACATTCTGAATTCATAGAGTTAATACATTTAAACAAACCATAGATGTTTGAAAACTTAGGTGTTACTTGAATAATGAATTATAAAACACTTGTTGATAGAGAATGCAGAAGAATTGCGTTTTCTGTAGTAGAGATTGAGAGTTTCTGAATGTCAGTAGCTTTCCACAGCTTGGAAAAGCATTTAAAAGCAAGATAATTTTAAAAGGGGGAAGAAGGAATAAAGCATAGAACTGAATACAACGCAGGAGAAACTATAGCTCCACAAGCAGCTGATCTATAGGTCTCAAGTCCTACCACCGGCAATACTCAAAAGGAAGAAGCGTTATCCCCGATGCATCTATCAAAATGAAAACTCAGCGTTTCTGACAGAAATAAAGTAAACCTAATGATGGGATGGACACAAACACATCGTAGCTTCTTCCAGGTAGCACAGCTCTAAATCTCCTTGTCTCGGACAGAGAAAGCAGCACATAGTGGGTCTGACATGTCTTTGCCCAGCAGCAGTCCCCTGGAAGGGACGCTCCCATTATAGTCCACCGCCCGTCACCATGCTAGAGAAACCACATCTTCTGTCTTACTCTCCCAAGTGTGAAGGAGAAGAATAAAAGCTGCCACGCTGGGTTGGTGGTAGGAATATCAATAGCATTGGGTTTTACTCCCAGCTGCCCACAAAGCCAGCACAAGAGCTTTCTAAATCCGACACCCTCCACAACAGGAAATTGAAAACCATTTTTGACAAATACATAGCCACAAAGATCACAGGCGGAGGTATACGAAAGGGGCTGTATTCCAGCAAAAGCTACTTTCATCTCCTTTGCAATTGAACGACATTTCAGCTTCAGGCTGTCCTTTTACCAACTTTGCAGGGAATTTCCACTCCAGTTTCCCCTGTTGTTATTCCTGCGCCACTGCAAGGCCACTCCACGGGTACCTCACCTGCCTTAAAGTCAGCACCAGCCAGACGGACTTTGATTGCAAAGTACATATCTTCCCATCACAGCAGAGGTGTTCAAGTATTTTGAGCTCGGGGATGCCCAGGAGGGAGAGAGTCATTCTCTCCCCTGATTCCACCCTATTTTCCCCCGACTCTCTTTCCCCGCAGAACGCGCAGTGCAGCAGGGGAACAGGACGGGCGCTCAGTCCCCTCCCTATACATGGACATCACACACGTTGTGCGCATCACCTTTTTCCCCCCCCGACAGCGACATGCTGAGCTCTGCAGCCCCCATCGGTGGGGCAGCTCCTGCGTCAGTGCTCCAGCACAGAGGCGCTCCAGCCTTCAGCGGGGGCCGTAGGGCTGCCGATTTGAATCCCACCCAATTACTTGAAAAAGGATTGGGCGCTCAATTAGAACCCTGCTTTGAGGAAAGTCCAAGAGTTAAAACGGACCCATCAGAACAAAAAAAGGCCGCTGGGTTTCCAAAGATAGAAGTTCAATACACTGCCAGCACCCATCTGCCCTGGCATCCTCATCCTGCAGTCAGCAACCAAACGCATTTAGATGCCCCGGACACAGCACCTTTCCTCTCCCTTCTTAGTTTCCCTGGTGAAAGAGCAGTCTCAGCAGAATTAGAGGTGTGTGGAAGGACATGCACAAAATTAATGCTTTGCGGGAATTGGCTTCTCTTTCTCTTCTTCTTTAAAAAAGCAGAAGTGCTTTTCTTGGGTTACACAGTGCAGAATATCGGGGCAGCTTTCTATTTCAGAATGAACTTGTCTTAGATGTCCATGGCAGAAAGCTAAACCAGACAAAGGACTGCTCAGCAATTTCCCTTCATTGACGTGCTATATCCTTCCACCCCAGCTCGGGGGGGAAGGGATTTTACCACAGCTAAGGACAGCTTGTGGCTAAGAGCTTTTTCCTTTTTCCTCGCCAGCTTTGCAGTAAGGACCCTTACAACACAGGGGTATTGGCCAAGTCCTACAGCAACTAACACAGGACCACAGTGCACAACAGCTTGGCAGCACAACCGCCCTCCCCTTAACAGCAAAACCACCTTCCTGCCAGCCACCCTCTCTGCCAACTTTTATCTTCTCTGACTGTAAACCATCAAAACCTCACGAGCAAACCTCACCAATGAGATATATACATGGGTACACATCCACTATTAAACCATTGTGTAAAATCTGCTTGGAGGGGTCCGTTAGAAAGTTTTGTTGATTGCTGGGAACTGAAACTCATTTAAAAACAGGGGAGAGGAAAATAGAAGGTTTGATTACAAACCAGGATCACATTCCAGGAAAAAAAGTGTCAGAGTTTGATCATTTATTTTCATTCCACATGGGAGGAAAAGTGGGTATCTTTCCACATTTGTTGCAAATGGGCAGAAGAATCGCTTTCAAAGGTAAGGAAAAACTGTGAAAGACCTGTTCATCAAAGCAATGGGAACAGTCCAGCAGCAGCAACTGGTCTTGTAAAGCTAACAATCAATCAGAAGAAATCCAGCCTCTCCTGGGAGAAATTTGCCTCAAAAAAAAAGAAATAACAAACGAGAGAACTGCAGTCGAAATACCAGTAAGGAAGAACAGATGCTGCCCCAGGAAGGCTGAAACAGTCCAGTTCCTTGTAAGCCCTGTTTGTTGCTTGCCCGCTGCTCTGTTTCCCTATCTGTATAATTTATTCCAAAGCAAATTTATTATTTTAAAGACTCCACAGAAAAAGTGGAGAAGGCTCTGTGTCTGCTAAGGGACACAGTGCTGATGTTCATCCACTGGTTATTTCTTGCTCCCACACTAATCTCCAAGGCTTTGTCTAGCCTGGGGTTTAGCAAGACTTGTAATTAATGGCTTCGAATGGTACATCCACACTGGGAAGGCTTCTCTCAGTAGCTACTTAGTCTATTGTCCTAATCGGGCAGGGCAAGCCAGTTTCACTCCCTCATTGTCCTGCACGGAAAACCCTAGTTTCCCCACCTAGGTCTTCCCTCGAGTCAGTTCCCAGCTCCTCTGTCCTGACTTGCCTTTCAGAAGGACTTAGCCAGCTGGTGGCAGACAGCATCACCTCACCTTTCAATGCTAACCTAGATCAGGCTGGGAATGTTTTGTTCAGTGTAGCTGTCCTCCTGAAAGCAGAGCCCTCTGAAGTCCCTGGTGAGGTCTTGGGTCATTAAGAACTGGTTGGTCAGCATCTCTCAGGAACAACATGAGTACATTGCCCCAGAAGTTTTCTGTTTTCCTATGAAGGTAAAGCTGGCGTATCTCTGAAGGACCAGAAGACCACTGTGTGTGCCTAGATGTTCAGTCCACTCCTAACCAGGGCGAGAAGTGCCCTGAAAGAGGGCTCCTTGCAACAGGCTGGGTTTGTCGGACCCTTAAAAACGCAGGGTGCCGTGCAAGGGCAGAGCCGGCCCTTGCAGAAAGGCACCCAGATTCATCACAGCAAGAAATGCAAGCGGATCGCCTGCGGGAGCTGCGAGCTTGCGTCTCATCTAGAACAGCACAGAGCTGTGACTCCCGCTGCTCCTCCTTGCTCTAACTGCTGGCCGTGACAGCTCTCAGCAGACGGGACTGCCTGTTCAAAGGCAGAGATTAGCTGGACAGCCTCCCACTAAACAAGTCCTTCCTTCTCCCATCGCACATGCCTTTCGCTGCAACTCCTCGCGCCACACTTCTGCCTTCCCTACAGAAACCCCCAGGGATGAGCACGGGAGAGGCAGAGCGTGCAATCCATACTGCAATATCTGATCATTTCGGTGCCTACCAACTACACTTACTCTTAAAGGGTTTTGTCAGCAAGCTTTCAACTTAGTCCAATTAGTTTTGCCTAATCAGTTTTGATTAGCAGAAAGACCTAAGACCTACGACATAAAGGCAGAGCTTGCTGCTGACATAACACATCTTAGGGACGGTAGAAAAGGTTTCTTTCATTTCTAGTCTTCCCTTGGAAAAGCCAAGATATAATCTCTGACTTGACAACATCTACCTCTGCATAACAGGGAGCAGTATACTTTATACTAGCTTAATTTCTCCCTGCGAAGTAGAGTGCTGAAAAGTCCAGAGATGGTGCCAATATTTTTGGAAAGGCCAGAAAGAAAACAGGCAGAACTAGAGATGGAAAGCAGAGCACAGCTAACTTTTTAACCCGTCTTCATCTTTGCTGCTGCTCTTTATTGAGACGCTGAGATCATACTGGCCATTTGTAAATAAGCTAATGGTGCGAACCTCGGAAGAGACGGAGATATTTTCAGTCAGATATTAACAGATACTGTTAGGGCGAGCATGACCTGCCCTCCACCAGGAGTCAGGCAAGCGGAGGTGGGAGGGGAGCGTGAGAGAGGACGATGTTGAGTGTGAGAGAAATGCAGGAATATTAATTCTGCCATCTCCAGACTACTCCAAATGCTACTGGAAGCCTCTGCCAGGGATATTTTATCTTGTCATGCCTTGCTTCTAGTCTCTGTACTGGGAACTGGAAAGGGTGTTTACTACGCTTGAGATAAAGTTAACACACCTTATGCCCATGTCCTCATGGCACCGTTGGCCAGACTCTTCCTGAATTGCAGCTCTGACCTCCTCCCCGACCGCACAGAAGAAACACAGGCTTGGCCTGGAGGTGCTGTAAGGCTGGGCTACTTCACTTGGCTGGGGAATCAGTCGCAGGGGCTGGGGTTTGCTATTATTTGGGCTAGCAGAGAAGACACCAGGCCAGTGTCAAGAGGCCTCCACTGCCTTGCCAGCTCTCCACAACTGAGGCAACTTCCAAAAAGTTCTAGAGCATCTCAAAGTAAAGGATGAAGAGGGAGGATCTTGACGTGTAAAGACTGAACAACAGTCTCTAGAGGTGCAGAAGCTGAAGAACAAATTATCCTGGAAAAGGTGTAGTCATAGAGGAAGGCTACCCAGCCGCTCCGCCCTGGCTCTGCTCCCCAAGGCGCCTCTCTAGCGATGTCAACACAGAGATATGACCCAGGAAACTTTGATGAAAAGCTGTAGGTAATAAATGGTACAATGCACAACCATTGTCCTCAGACAGCACGGGGCCAAAGTTACCGACACAGGCTATTGTTCTCTCCTCCTATTTACAATAGCGATGACTTGCACAAACGTTGGCTTTGGAGTACGTGCTTGGCAACGCCAGCAGATAAACAGACAGTATTTCCATGGAATACTGTAAGGTTCTGAAAGAAATACATTTAAGTTATTTTCACAATATTATTAAATCCAGGAGTGAATATTTTGAATACGGTATAATCCATTTTCCTAGGAACCAGCCAAGAACAACACTAGGTTTTGCTTGGAAATGGACAGCAGCGCAGGGGAAGTGCCACCACGCTGCCATCCCTGCCTCACCATTCCCCTGGGGACAGGGGAGGCATACATGCCTCCCCCGACATCCCCAACCCTTCCCTCCTCCGTCAGCGTGCCTTGAAACACAGCTCCCATCAGCTCTTCCCTCGCCTACCACTCGGGTGAGCCCCGATCCCTCCTGCCCACGCTGGTGTCTCTGCTCTCCTCTGAGCCAAGGACTCTCCACTGGCCCAAGGAAGCCCCAAAGCTGAGTGCTGACCAATACATTGGGAGGGAAAATGCACAACACTAAAAAAAGCCAGGCAGGAGTATTTCAGCAACCTGCGGATGGGACTTGGGGACAAAGAAGAAGTGGGAGGACAGTGAGATCTGGATGGCTCCTGCCATCAAAACTGGCCAGCAGACACAAGCAGGAGAATAAGTAGGTGGTTTGGGTAGGTACAGAAGAACCAGCCCTCAGCACAAGTCATCTCCTCCTGCTCTCCAGCAGTTCCACCCTAAAAGCAGAGCCCAAACCCATTCCCATGCAGCAGGACCCCAGTCTTTTACCCTCCCTTGCCTGCTGCCCACTCCACAAACCCTCCTATGCCATGTTAAGATGCAAGTCTCAGGGCTGCCTTAAGCTGCTGTGGTCACCTAAATCAATAGGCTCTCCTCACTCCACAGCACGCAGGAAAGCAAGTTAGTCATCCTGCACAAGTCATTGGAAAATCCTGGACCACCTGAAGAACATCTCCTTTGCCTAAATCCCTCTTTGTGACTCTCCTCACATGTAGGACAGAGCTAAAGCCAGAGGAGAGCCCTGTGCCCCACATCTTGTCTCGTGCGGGCAGCCCGTGCCTCGCAGGAGCCATGCCATGGGCACACAGGGAGGCTGCTCCCTCCCGCCTGGCTCTCGGGCAGCATTCCCCTCTGGCAGCACGGGCCAGGGCTCCAGTCCCTAATGCATCCAAATAGGACTCTGCTGGGCATTTCACCCACCCCATTAAGATTCAATTTGCTCTACTTTCTACTGCAGTATCTGCCGAAATAAAACTCACAGCTGAGATCTGAAGGCCAGACACAGGGTCAGGAATGATGAAATACGTTAGACTCCATTTAACTTCTGGCTCGTAGAGCCCATGGGAACTGCAGGCTGCGTGCCTGCTCGGCACCCACGGGGCCAGCATCGTTCCCTCCCAGAAGACATCAGGGACTCTTGAGCCCACCTGCCCTCACTGTCAAACACGAATGGCTGCACTAGGCAGAGCTGCCAGTTCTCCCCACATTTCCCCTCAGGATGCGGAGGGGGCACAGCTCCATTAGTCCGAGCATCCTCCCACCCGCCCTTGTTCTCTTTGGCTGTGGTTGGCACATCCTGCCACCACTCCTCCTGCTGTGGCCGGACTCTCGCTACTCCATCAGCATTCCCACTTATTCCCCTCCTACCGCACCTTCTGTGAGTCCTCCTGCCCCAGGTCTTGCTGTACCAGTCTCTCCCTGAATCCTTTTATGCTGGCCCGGAATCCACAGCTGTAACACACTCATTCCTGGGCAGCTCTGGCATTCAGCTCAGTTGTGCCTGAAATTCACCCAGGACCAAGCTCAGGCCCACAAGTGTTGCATTTAAGTCAAAGGACAAGCAGGGATTCAGGGCAGGTCGGACCCCACAGCCATCACAGAGTTTGTCAACATGACATCTGAAGGTGATGAGGGGGACTGTTCAACAAAGCAAGATCTGAGGTTTCTCAACAGCAGACATCAAGTGGACAGTCTCAGAAGACAGGGACTCACCGGCCTCACTCCAGCTTTTGGGATTGAGAATAGTTAAACATGCAAAAGCTATGCTACAGATTTCCTTCTACATCTTCTGCAAAGAGCAGTCCCATCAGCCTGGGGCTGTTGGGGGACAGGAGCGTTCTGGGACTGTGGCACAGCCTCCTCCTTGCCAACCAGCCCAAAGGACAGTCCTGCCCTCCTCTCCTCCTGCTCTCTGATGTGGGATGGACTTGGAAGGGATTAAACGTCCTGCACAGAGAAAGAAAAGCAAACAAAATGCAATGAAAATGTAAAAAGTTAAAAAAAAGGCAAACAAAAAAAACATGTCTGAATTAATTTCCATGTTATTTATAGACCATCATGTGATAGTTGTCTTTTTAAGCCTTTTAATTTATCATTCCACAAGTCACACAGGGAACAGCTACTTTGAGCACGTATGCCTACCTTCCCTCTTCCCAAAACACGTTCCAGCTTGTGCTGAGGGACTGTCTGCAAGGTAATTAATTATTTGCTAATATCTAAGCCAGTACTTGGCTCTCCAAATCTTTCAGGAACATCAAGTCTTGGGGCAGTAACGCTCTTTGGGGCTGAAAGGAAAAAAAAAAAAAAGAAAAGCCTTTGCTAGAGGCAAGAAAGGGCAAAGGGGCTGGAAGGATTCAGAGAGGGAGAAAGGGAGCTCAGCATCAGGCTGAACCTGGCTGGCTAACTCTTGTTGAGGTCCAGGGGGTGGCCCTCCCGGGGAGGCACGGTGTTATTTTGTGTTATACAAGAAGCAGATCTTCCTCATCAGAGGATTTTTGTTTCAACTAATTTGGAGGGTAACTGTATAGAGAACTGCACCAACACGTAACAAAACTTTTGTTGAACGCTTTGCAAAGACAAATATTCCTCAGTTCAGAAATGCCAGAATTACTGTTTCTAGTGGAAACCTGATTCATTTCTCTCAAATCATGTATTTAGCATATAATCACTTACTTGACCACTTACCATCTGGCTATCAAAACACCAGTACACCTGAAGCACATGCTGAGCGCTCCTGACTTACTGAGTGACTAACAGTATTTTAACTCCATTCCCCAGCCTCACATCCACAACGTACGGTGCTGTGTTCAAGTTCCGCAGTTTCACGAAGGGGGTCCTGAAAGCCAGCACTCCTAAAAATACTGTCATTTACATGAACTGTAAGGAGGGGGTTTCCTGAAGAAAACAAGGCGGGGGGGGAAGGCAAAACCAAAAATTGGTGGCTTTGACCTCACACAGTTGAGGGGATAGAATCCCCTTGGGATCCCCTATGGAGTTGTACTAAGGACCAATTTAGAAATATTTCTAAAGCTACTGCACTCCAAAAAAAACTTACGAGCTGCTTGTGGCCAAGTGAGCTGCCGGTTCCTCCAGAGCTCTGGGAGCACAGCACGGGATCGACACAGCACGGGACTGCGAATGCCACTCCGAGCAGGACAGCAGCTCTGAGCCTCCTCCTTGGCACTCTGGGTACCTCGCACCTCCCGCAGTCCAGGAGGAGCCCAGCGCCGCACTGCTGGGAGGAGAGGTGTGCAAGGGTCCAGATGGGAACCCGACCTGAACGCCCACCAAAGCTGGAGCACACAAAGGTGATGCTGTCAGAGACCTCTCCAAATCAGCTTGGCCGTGGGGCTGCGCCCTGCAGCTGTGACACGGACCAAGCAAAGCACCGTTCCTCTGCGTCTCACTATGCAAATCGCCCTCTAGGGAAAAACAGGTAAAGACTGTTCTTCACTTTATGCTGCTATTACACTTACAGCTCACGCTTTCATAGAATCATAGAGTGGTTTAGGTTGGAAGAGACCTTAAAGATCATCTAGGTCCAGCCCCCCTGCCATGGGCAGGGACACCTCCCACCAGAGCAGGTTGCTCAAAGCCCCATCCAGCCTGGCCTTGGACATCCCCACGGATGGGGCAGCCACAGCTTCTCTGGCAACCCCTTCCAGTGTCTCACCACCCTCACAGTAAAGAATTTCTTCTTGATACCTGATCTAAATCTACCCTCTTTCAGTTTAAAACCATTACCCGTCATCTTATCACTCCACACCTGATAAAGAGTCCCTCCCCAGCTCTCCTGTGGGCCCCCTTTAGGTACTGAATGGCCGCTATAAGGTCTCCCTGGAGCCTTCTCTTCTTCAGGCTGAACAGCCCCAGCTCTCTCAACCCGTTCTCATAGCAGAGGTGCTCCAGCCCTCTGATTGCAGCCCTCCTCTGGACTTGCTTTACCTTAATCCAAATTAATTTTCTCATGGGATTTATCCTGCTGTCACTCCCGCTTCTCCCACCTCCTGCGGCTGGTGGCCCCACTCCAGCACCCACTTGCAGAGCCACAGGGGCAGGGAGCTGCAGAAGAGGGACGCAGGGATGACATATCCCCACCAGCACACCTGCTCCACCGGGTACACCCCCGCTGCTCACACGACAGCCCACTTCCAGCAACTGCTCTGCACCCACCATACAGCCCGTGCTGTCACCACGCCAAGCCCCAGTCCCAGCCCGGCTCCTCCGGAGCAGCCCTATCGCTGCAGCTACCATTCCCATGGCTGACGGCGCAGGGAGCATCGCTGGCAGTCAGCTTGATATGGCAAATTCATCACCGTCCAGTTGAGTGAGCTGATAATGAAGCTAAAACAAGAGGTAACGGGCACAAACTTGAACATAGGAAGTTCCATCTTAACACGAGGAGGAACTTCTTTCCTTCGAGGGTGGCAGAGCACTGGCACAGGCTGCCCAGAGAGGTTGTGGAGTCTCCCACACTGGAGACATTCCAAACCCGCCTGGACACCGTCCTGTGCAACTGCCGTAGGTGACCCTGCTCTGGCAGAGGGGTGGGACTAGATGATCTCCAGAGGTCCCTTCCAACCCTGACCGTTCTGTGATTCTGTAAAAGCAAACATGGTCATGCATTATTCCCCACTGACAGCGGAGAGGCAACAGTGAGACCATTTGCCAGCAGCTCCCCCATTCGATGTCACGGGCACCCACCCCCGCTGAAGAACCAGGGGGTGCCGGGTGCCACCCTTCCACATTGTGGGACCCAGGGAGCGGGGACGGGGGTGCAGCTCCAGGGTCCCCGAGAGTCCCAGCAACCTCCAAACTGTTTCATCGGCAAACGGCACGTTTCCCTCAACGGAGCCCACCAGAAAGCCAAGACACCTGCTGCAGAGTCCCTGACGTGTCGGAAGGTCAGAGGCTGGGTAAATCAGGAGCGCTGGTGGGAGTTTGCCACAGACAAATGAATCAGCAGAAGATGAGCAGATCACGAAGCACCTACCCGCGATGTACAGAAAGAAAAAGATGTAATTTCAGGCTTGTGGCAGATGCTGGAGGGTTTGTGGTGCTAAAAAACGACCAAAAAAACCCTCAACCAAACTCTCAGCACACCTACATATAATAGATAGCTTTCTAGGACAAGGAAATCCTGCAATAGCTGGAAGAAAACCAATCACAGCTCTCAGCTGCATTTGAGCAAAGGAAACAGAACGTGGTTCAACGCAACGTCTCTAAAAGGTCAGTTTCCCAAAACTGGAAACAATCCGACACAAAAATAGCTGAGAGAAAATGGGACAGTGCTCATTGCAAGATGTTTAAAGATGCCTTAGTAGAGCCCTCGTTTCCCCCCCAAAAAGCAATACTATATTCAAAATAGTTTATTTTGTTTAAAATAAGATTTTTTTTTTTTAAGACAAGAGCCAAATTAGGAAATAAATAAAATACGTAACAAACAGAAAATGCACCATAAAATTAGTAGCTGTAAATCAAAACATTTTTATCAAGAAAGCTAAAAGATATCACAAAACTAATGGCAATAGTTATGTCAGGAAAAAGGCAACAATCGATCAATGCAATAGGCTTGATGCTAAAAAAAGTACGGTGAAATTATCCTGATATAGAAGACGTAGAAAGTATAAACGTTTCTGTTTATCTTTGCAGATAAGGATGAGACGTATCTCTGCTATAACAGAACCCTCTGGATTGCAGCAGCGAGCTGGGACGGTGCCCACCGCCGCCTGCTAACCATCTCTCACAACTGTAACCAAAAAACCTGCAGGTCAGAGCGTATAAAGGAGCTCACCAAATCCCTAACATCGACTTTTCAATAAAACAACGGACAGAAACACGTCCCAGGCCAGCCAGGAAGTTCCAGAGGTCTTGGAACAATAAATAAAAAACCCCACTCAAGCAAACAAAAACTTAGCGTTGTGCCAATATTTTCAGAGGGCGAACGGCCTGGCCGGGGAACTGCCTGCGGTCCCCGGCAGAGGCAGGGAACGGCCAGTATTAGGGGACTGAAACACCATTAGTGCTAGTCAACACAGTTTTCTGGTCGGAGGGCTTGTCAAGCCGATCTAGTGTTTCTTCTAAGAGCACACATTTGGCTGACAAAGGTAACCGTGTTGACATAATACATGCAGACTTGTGTGCGACGCTTGACTTTGGCCGGTGTGACAGTCTAAGAACAAAATCCCCTGCGCTATGCAAACATCCGTGTATAGTGCATATCCAGAGGATGAAAAGCCGGTTGAGCCCGGCGACCTCATTAGAGTTATACCTGCGCCACCTGCCCCCACAGAGGTTGCAGCTCCCTGGAGAGACGACGTATCCATGAGGGAAAGGGGCCCACGAGGCGGCAGAAGTCGCTCTCTGCACGCCAAGCTCCAGGCGGCACCGGTGGGAGATGTGGGTTTTCAGGGAATGCACGTTTTGGCTGCGTGTCTGAGTTTGCAGCAAGTTCAGGAGAGTGAGAGACGGGTCCTTCCAGAGCCTCTGCCCCGAGGGCAGGCTAACGCATGGAAAAATAGTGGCTGGTTTTAGTGCAGATTCACACACTTGTGAAGCTAGCAGGACCCACAAATGAAAAACCGTGAACTCAGCTGCGCCAGCAGCCTTCGGTTGGTCATCCTTCTGCACGGGCCACGTAATACACGGCTCACACATCATTTCCTACGTGGGCTTTAATCTGTGCTCAGCACTCTGAGCACCTTCCAGTAACAACACAGGACACACCAACACCCTCCCGACATACATTACTCCTTCTCAGAGGGAAAGGGTAGCAGAGTAATTTCTCTCCGAAAGTTTTAGAGGTCAGGCATTTTGCTTTTAAACTCCACCAGTGCAGGGACAGCAGGGCGGCCAGGTTTGTGAACGCTTTCAGCTGCCAAAAGCGTTCATCCCTTCTCACCTGCCTCCCATAAAGACATACAGACATCTCTCCTGCCAGCAGAGCAGAGTTATTCCCCGGGCCCTTCACCCTCAACCATTTAGAAGTCCCGCACTGTGGACATGTGGATCAAAGCCTGGAGGTTTGTTTGAAGCTCTTGGACCATATGGGCAGCTCCGAGTGTTCAGGTCGCTGGATGTTACTCCAGAAGAGCTTAACACCTGCAGTTCTCCAGTATGACTGACTGAACAACCAGCTATGGACGTGAACCGTCCACCACGGAGGAAGCCTGGGGCTTTCAGTGAATCCAGATTTCCTCTGCCCACAGGCATCACTCACCTCCTTCTGCTCATTCAGCTCCGGGTGACTGCCGGTGTTCTCCAGGGAGCTGACCACACCGGAGAGGGTACCCCTTGTGAGACCCTGCTTGACAGCCACACTCGTACTCTGCCCATTGTAGCTACGGGCCACGCAGCGGTGCGGAGGTGCACCAAGTACTGCAGAGAGGTCCAGGGGAACGGACCAAAAACCCCACCCCCACAAGAGTGATCACCCACCACAGCTACTGAAGCAGTGCCAGTTTCACATGCCAGCCGGAATCCAGCTTATCCTGGCAACAGTGTTAGCTCCAGCTGGACGACCTTGTAGCTGGGCTCTTGCTATCTTCCCTGCGAGCTTGCTCCAGAAACGGAGGGCTTGGCGCTTCCAGGATCTGGCAAGAGCTGACACAACCATAAGGGTTGTCCTTTTCATTTCTTGTATTGGCTCAGGGTAGGTTTGAACTTGAGCAGAGAAACTCTTTGTCCATAAGATTTCAACCTGGCTGCTGCGCTCCAGCTGAGCCCCTCTCGTTCGTGGTGTTGCTCACGTGTCAGGAGGAGCAGGAGCTTAGCCGAGACCCCTGATTTTTCCTTCTGCATCCAGGGAGGCAGACAGCCCACTTGCTTTCCCAACATGGACAGATGCAGGATATTGTCTGGACATCCTGAACACACATGGTATTTCCAGCAAAACAAGATGACAACAGTTAGATGCTGGTTAGACGTTTTACCTGACTTCAGTCCATCTGACCGACCACCTCGCTCTCCTGCTGCTGAACCCCTCTTAGTGACTTGGCAAAGGCATTCCCAGTTTAGGCTGTTGACGGAAAGAGGAACGATGCTCAGGTCAACAAAGCAGGACGAGTCTCTCGACACCTATCACCGCTTCGAGGCACATACTGCTGAACTCCCGAGTTCTGCGGGCAACAAGAGCCACCCCCCCTCAAATCAGGGAGGTTAACAAAGATTTCCCTTGTGTTTGTTTTACTCCTACATCCCAATAGCTTGTATGCAGAGCAGGCAACAGGCTACGGACAAGGATTAAGATTTGGAAAATATCTCCATGGTCACTTCAAGGGAAAACTGTTCTTTTTCACTTTCGCAGGAACTTTAACTCAACCGACAGCAGAGGCAGTCTTAAGACATGAAATGCACTCAAGTGATTAACAATTTGAAAGGTGATAAAAGCAGCCAAATAGTTCCAAATCTGCTTGCTGCCCAGCCAGCCAGGTAACATAAACCACCAGTTACCTTGGGGAGAAGGGAAGGGTGTCTCTATTTTTCTTTCCCAGAACCACTGATCACAAGCTCACAGCACTCACGTTTTAAAGCAAAGCTGAAGAGAATGGAAAATACCTTTCCCAACTATGCTGAAGTTCTCATAAACCCAGTACAGCACATTCGTGTATTGGGGATTCTATGGGCGGTGTTTCATGTACCAGTTAGAGAGCAACTCACCGGTCGAGATCACTGCATCCAGCACCTGCCCAAGCCAATAGCCTTTGTGTGCTATCATTAATAAATCAATCAAATGTCAAAGACACTGCGGGTAAATTGTCCCACCAGTCTTCCCCATCAGCTGCTTTTACTGAACTCTGTTGAGTTACTCCGTACTTACAGAAGACTGAGAAAGACACAGAGAGATGAGCATCTCCAAAAGGCTTACAGCTTTGTCTTACACATTATAAACACTGGAGATATTTCATGAAAACCATTTTACAAGCTATGAAACTGAAGGTCATTTTATGTCTTTCGCTGTAAGAGCGGACAGTGGGGTAGTCCTTAGCAAAACATACTGTTTAGTACATTTTAAGCAGCACTACACAGACTACTTGAAACTCCTTACAGAGCAATTTATATCCAGTGTTATTTCTTTGCTGAAGTATAATCCAGTGCTATTTCTTTGCTAAAATGACAAGACTCTGAAAGCAAAAAAAAAAAAAAAAAAAGAAGAAATATTCCAGCCTCAAAATATACAGCCTGTTTAAAACTGGTTAATATCAATATCAACTTAACAATCTTCCCAGATTAATTCATTAGGGAGGTCAATACATAAGGCTCCAAAGACGACTTTCAAATTACCCACGGAAAAAGCCATGGAAAATCTTCACTTCTGCTTTCAGCTGGTCATCTAAGGCGCAGCAGCTAAAATGCTAACGCACACGCACGGCTGGGACGTAAAAGCAAGTGTTCAGCGTTGTCACAGGCTCGTCTTAAAGATACGGGCAGTCTTCCTCTGCACCTGACGCCGGCCCTTGGAGTTTTCCTTACCCGCTCCTGCTTTCCTCGCTCTCTCCCGGGGCGCTGAAGGGACGTGCGCTCTCCCTGAGCCGCGACGTGAGTCCGCGATCCGCGCCTGCCTCCGGCAGACAGAAGTGCCGAGAAGTTGGGAGGACAGAAGCCACGGTACGGGACAGACAGAGAGACAGCGAGTCGGGAGCCCCGGCGGTACCTCGGGTCACCGGAGAGGAGACGAGCGGGCGCTGCTCGGGCTCACCGGCACCTCGCCACCCCTTCACCGGGGGCAGCGCGGCTCCCGGGGCCCAGACGCCCTTTAACCGCCCCGGTGCGAAGGAGAGGGGCTGCGGTCCCGTCCCCGCCGACCCCCGCGGGCTCCCACCGCGCGGGGAGCGCTGCCGTGCGGGGCCGCCGGAGCCCCGGGCGCGGTGCGGGGCCGCTCCGCTCCGCTCCGCCCGCCGCCACCGG
>VZSZ01007266.1:308624-331348 GCA_013398815.1 Ibidorhyncha struthersii
AAAAAAAAAAAGAGCATTTTGTATTTTCCTCATTGAAATTCCTCATTCAGTCCATTTTTCTACCAGTGAAAACTAACGACAAACCCAGTCCTGCTCATAAGGTCTCCTTTCACCAGTCCCTTTCCAGTCCATGCCTTCCACCACGACATGCCGTGCACACAGGAATCCCGCTGCTCCCACAGACTCTCCCACCAGTGCCCACAGGGACGCTAGCTGAGTCACTCTCGGTTTTCCCAGTGCAGCTCTCACAGCCTCTCCCTTCCCTTTCCCTCCGCTTTCTTTCTTCCCCCTCCTGAAGCCACCCTCCTGAAGTCCATCAGAGGTCAGCTGGAGGGGGGGGTGTCTCAGGCCAATCTTTTGGGCACACCAGGGTCTTACCCAGTTTACCACTGCCTGTATGAGGGGGAAGGACCTCAGTTTATCCTCCGGCGATCCTTCAATCCCAATAAAAAGGGCTAGTGAGCACTTCACAAGGAGGTAAGGCTGGCTGTCCCCTTGAGAACCTGGAGGGAAAGCTCTCTGCTCTGCAGATAGTGCCCAAGCAGAGGTGGCTGCTCTTTTCTCTGACACCCCCAAAAGTTTGTGCGGCATCTCAGACGTTCAGCATCGCTTGCCAGGCACCTGGCCTTGCCGTAGGGGGAACGGTGTGAGATGGAAACTGCTGAGACGCTCTGGGGACTCTCCCCTCTCCATCCACAATTTGCGTTGCGGTTCGCCCGGATGCTCACCCACCTGCGAGCATTTTGCCCGCACCCGCTCTGCTGCCCAGCACTATGTCCAAGCTGCTTTTCCAGCTGGGGACAGTACGAGCCCCGGTGTGGGGCAAACCCGGCTGGGCTCCAGCCAGCCCAGCTCACTGGCACCCGTGTTACCCACCCAGCCGCACCGTCACTGTGGGGACACTCACAGTTGATGCCACTCTCTTGTCAAGAATCACTCCATTGCCATTGGCAACTGCTTTCCAATGCTAAGGCTGAACTTGCCGTGGTCGTCCTCTGCAAGTGGAGAAATAACAGTCTTAAAGAAAACGAGGAGACGTGCTTTCCCCAGGGGGCCCCTCCTGCAGCCTGGCTCGTGGGAGCTGCGACTCGAGCAAGCTTCAGGAGCGCTCGGCACTGCCTGCCTCGTCACAAGCCAGCGGCGCAGGAAGGACAGCGCGACACGCTGTACTCCAAATATCGAGCTCTTAATTACGTCCCAAGCAGCACCTCTGCGCCTGCAGTAATGGGAGCTCAGCTATATCCGCGGCTGTTAGTGAGATCCTGTTTTGCTTCATCCTCATTATGGGAAATAGCCTGCTCGGGTCCAGCAGCCGGTGGAGATGTTTCCTCTCGTGAAGCAGATTGCTTTCTCCTGTCAATTATGAGCAGAGAGCTCGACAGCCCTGTGCAAATTGCTGGGTGAAAGCATAAACAGGAGTACACGGGAACCGATTACAGTCTTGGTAGCAGGCTTGCTTAAAAACAGCTGATGGAAACACAGAGGTCAAGAGAAATAAAGCGTAGAGGAGATGGCAGTGATGGCTGGTGCAGCAGTGCCATGGAGCTGGGGGGGACGCGTGGCCCCCGCCTGCCCCTGCAGCAGTGCAGCCATCCGCAGCGGCGGCACGGCCGGGGTTAACAGAGGGGCTGCAACCAGTTGGCTCCAAAATCATTTTTTCCCCCAATGAAGAGATTGCCTTTTCTCAGGCTGTCGCTTTGGTAGTGTCAGCAGCGTGCATCCCGCAGCTGGGAAATGGAAACGATTCCCCCCTCTCGCTGTACTCCTACCAAAAACCCCAATTTCGCCAGGCAGTCCGGCATCCCTGCAAAGCCCTGCGGGATTTCTAAGAGGGGCGCAAACAGGTCGCTGGGCTGAGGTTACGCACCAAACCTTTACGCAGCGCACAGCACCGGCGTTTGCACTGCCAACAGCGACTGCCCTTACCCGGGGAAGTCCAGGCTGGTTAAATTTCAGCTGAGCATCATGAACAGACCCTTGTCCTGATGGGTTCCCATTCCAGAGAAGAGGGTGAAAAAAGTGCGCGTGCGTTTTACCCAACGGTCTCAGAGCTGGTTTCTTCAGCCCTACAGACCTTGCTGGCTCCTCCTGGGCCAGGTTCACAGCCCCCGCTGCCCCGCCTGACCCCCGACGCCTGCCTTTACTCCTTCCTCGGGGGAAGGAGGTAGCGATGCCTCTTCTGCCTGTAGGTCGGCCCTGGTTTGGGGCTGGTTCAGCAAAGGGACAGCTTTCCTGCCTGTTGCTGGCAGCGAACAAGCTGAGTGCCCATCTTACAATGTTCACTTTGCTCTGCCCTCTAATGCACTGCTGCTCGTGAACTTCCACTGCTCTTCAACCCACTCCCCATTGCCTGGTCTGATCTTCAGCTGTCCCCAGACCTTCAGCCCATCACCAACACCCAACATACATGTGAAGCATCACTCATGCTCACTCCCATCCTACCCATCTCTTCAATAGCTCCATCCAGAAATTTCCTACTCGGCACCAGCTCTGCACATTCACGCCCATCAGCGTTTTTGCAGGCTCTGCAGAAGGGTATTGATTCCTGCTCACAGAGACCTTCAGTTCTGTCTGAAGAAAAGCCATAGCGTTTGCCTGGGTGGGCTTTGAAAGCTGACCCCTCCATGCCGTGCAGCTCCCTCCTTCGCCTTTCCACTTCTGCTCCCCCACAGACCCGCTGGGAAGTGGGGTTTGCTCACCTGCCTCACCCCAGCCCCCTTGCTTTCCTCCTAGACCCCGCAGGCAGAGCTGCCTGTGATTTATTTCCTTGTATTTAATACTGCTAAGTCAGAGGCACCAGAAATCTGCAGCTGGCAACTTCAGGCTGCTTTCCAGCTCCTCCATCCAGACCTGCCAGCAGACGTTTTCAGTTTTGGTTCTCAGATCTCCGTTACAGTCTGGTCTCAAAACAGCGAATCCACCAGCCCTCCGACTGCGCGCGTTCAACTCCGCAGCCTCAAAGCTGTTACAAACCAGCCGTGAGTTCCTCCCGCTTCTCACAAGAAACGGGTATCCCTCCGACGCGTCTGTCTTTGGCAGAGAGCAATACCCTTCAGATCTCTTGAGCACAGCCTGGTGCCTGGTTTTCCCTCCTACCCGATTGTAGGCTGGTAAGCAAAGACAGCTCCTCAGATCTGGCGATGTTAAAACTCCTCTTTATCAGTAACTCCACTTACCTCTGTGACAAGGTGAAAGTTGTGCTTGAATTTCTGCTGCTTTCCTGGAGAATTTAAGCGAAGCTGAACTGTAGGCGCATCTGTCCTCCTGCTGCCTTTGCCTCGGCTCCCCGCTCCTGGGAGCGCTCTGCCCTTCCCGCAGACATTTCCGGACCCAGGTTTTACTCAGTCGAGGAGAAGCACGAGCTGTGGTTCATGACTCATCTGAAATTTCACTTAAAGTTGAATTAATAACTTTAGAGAAGAGAGACAGGAAGAGAAAAAGAGGGATTTGCATGTCTCAGGTTCCAACCGCTCTCCTACAATCTGACTGAAGAAAGCAGATTTGGAGATGTTAAGTCAGTTATGAAGTTCAACAGGGTTGTACGCACTTAAAACAAAACCCCCAAGAGATGGAATGAACCCCCTCATCAGGGTACGTCCCTGCTCCTGGCCGGGGGCTGAGCACTCTCCCCAGGCAGAGGGGGCTTGAGCCTGGCGTGTGGCATGCACAGAAGAGCCCAAAGCAGAAGGCAAGACTTGCCAAAGGAAAGCTGGATGCAAATCCTAAGGAGCAATACAGGTCTGAGATACAGAGAGCTTGAAATTAAATATAAATTCAACAATGGAAAAAGTTGCCAGAGATATTTAGGGTTTGTATATGTATGTTACATATATATATATACACACATACATGTATATATATAAGACCAACAAATCCTATCTGTATGCAATGTGAGCAAGATGTTGCTATAGTAATCTTAATTTTACATTCCTTACATTAAGAAGAAGATTGCAAGTTGGTTGGCACCCAGACTGTCGTTTTGTTGTAGCATGTGCTGCATTTAACGCAGTGGGACTCTGTTCTCTGCCTCTTAGAGCTATGGAAATAGAAATAACTACTGACAATAACATCATCATCACTACACGGCAGCCTTGGATTCCGTTTCCTTTGCAAAAAAAAGAAAAAAAAAAAAAGAGAAAAAGAAACTGTCTGTGCACATTAGCACTGAGTTCAGGCTTGGACACAGACACATCCCTGAGGATGGGCAGGGACCCAGGGAGCAGCGCTGGGAGCTGCCGGGGGAGCGGGATGGACTGGGAGCGTCCTGGGTGGGAGTGGATGAGCAGGGGGCAGGCGGAGCGGCGCCTGCTTTGGATTTCGTGTGACACCGGCTGTAAATCAGAAGCGACTCTGCCTGAGTCAGCAAAGGCACAGGGGCACCAAAAAGGATGGAAAGCAAAGTGAGGATCCAGCACTGCAAACGTGCTGCTCGTGCTGCGGTGGGAGGCTTCTCCATGACCTGATGTGCTGACACGGGACGGGGCTTTCAGCCCACGGTGAGGGTCTCTGCCTGCAAGACGGGGAACTGAAGCTAAAATTCAAACAATCCTCTCAAAACAGCCACCCTCTCCGGTAGGAGCCCTGCTCACTGCGGGGCGGTGAGGGGGCACCCGGTGCGAATGCTGGCTGCACCCCTGCCAGCTCCACGCGGCCAGACAGCGGCACGGCCGGGCTCTGAGCACGCATCCACCCATCGCTCTCACACGAGACGTGTCCAAGCAGCGACAAGGCCATGCCCAGCGCTCTCTGTCCCCGCGGCAGGAGCTGAACAGCTTCACAGTGGTGAAAATCTCCAGCAGAAAGCACCGGGAGCCACAGCTACCAACAAGTTTGAAGCATCCTTCTTTCATCTCCCTCGAAGAGCAGAAGCAGCCGGTGCATTAAGGCCACCCCCCAACGCCCCCGCCCCACAGCAGCTAACCCCTACCTGGGTCCCCCCTCCCGAGAGGGGCTGGGGGCTGCACGAGGGGCTGCAGGCCTCCAAAAGCCAAGGATCTGAGCCCTCCCTGGGAAGAGGAGAGGCAGCACTTTGCCTCCCTGGCTTTGCTGGAGCTTCAGGTGGTGACAGACTCAGGAGAAGTCTGAGGCTGGGGATCCACGCGACCCACGGGCACGTCCCATGCTCTGCAGAGGCAAGCGCTGCCTTCGAACATCCTCACCCAACAGCGGCTCCCAGGCACCTTTGGTTTCTCCAGATTGATGGTGTTTACAACTTCAGGCATCTTCTCAGTCATCTATGATCTCTGGCCACCGGCGGGTCTCTTTGGGACACTGAGTGACAAGTATTGTTACAGTGCCAAGGAGATGGGACTCTCAACTGCCTGTGGCAGGCAGATCGCTGCGAAATCATGATTTATCTGGAGTTAAATTAAGTTATGTCTCTCTTCCCTGCCTGCCCTGGCAGCGGCTGCATACAGGTGTGCTGTATTTCTTCCTCTAAAAGGAAAACCACAGGGCCATTTACCAACAGCTAGAGATCAGAAGGTGTCCAAATGTAAACTCCAGGACAAAACTCATCTGAGCGTAGTTGAGGGAGGGAGCTGACAAGTGACAAACAGCCAGAGCTGAGTTTGCTCTATTTTGGCTTACGCCACTGCTCGGGGAATCACGGGAAGGGAAAACAGGTGAATTATTGTCACCTCCAGACTTAAACAAATGGAGGCTTCAAACAAAATTGCATTGCTTAGACATTCAGAGGGGGAAATATTTACCTCGCGTGCAGAAATAAATGTTATAGTTTATGAGTCATATAAAGCCTTTTATGCTGAAAATCCCTGTCTGGATGAGGATGGGGATATTTCTCATTGTGGTCTTGATCCATCCAATTTATTTGCAGAGCAAAAGGATCAGTGAGGGCCTTATTCTCCAGAAGATCTGACAATGGGAAGAGTTCTTCCAGTGGGGGCTGGATGCCCTCCTGCGCGTCCCCATCCCGGCTCACGCAGGTCCCTTCGCCCACCCAGGCAGCCCCCATCACCCCTGGCGGAAGAGGCTCTGGGTTCTTCTGTGAACCGAGGGGTTTGGAGTTGTGGCGGGCCTGGCTGAAATAACGGGGTTGCTCTGCCACATGGCTGCTCCCCAGGGGACGGAGCAGGGCTGCAGCACCTGGGGCTCCTCCAAAACCCCCTGTTTTGGGGTGCACAGAGCTGGGTTCGGCGTGCATGAGGAGCAGAGCAAGGTGGGGCACAGGAACAGGCACAGGGTGCCCTCCCTTTCTGCAGCCCTGGCTGTCCCACCTCGCCGGGACACAGGATGCCAAACACTGGCACCCGCTCCTCTCCCCTCAGCCCGTTACAGGATACACGCGCTAATGGATGAGCTGAAGACGGGTGACCCTAGCCCTTGGGGTGCACTACGCCCTAGCCGCTGGCAGCACATCCCAGGGAGACAGCCGGCAGCAGATCCTGGGAGCAGCAAAGGCAGGAAAAACTCATTCGTGTGCAAGGGGTTTGTGTCTCGGGGTGACCAGCAGCGAGTTCAGGCAGTGCAGAACGAGGCTGCCCTGATTCCTCTGCCTTTTGGGAAAGACGTTGCTACCGCCAGAGCCTCACGCCTTCCGGAAAAGCACCGTTCCCTCCATTGCTGATGATTTATTTGGGAAGAAGCCTCATTTTTCACTGATCGTACCAGAAGCACAGAATGGATTACAGCATGGAGTAACCTTGATAGCTGAGGAATTCAGCGTATGCAAATGTGAGCCTTAAATGGCTCTTTCTGTGAAAGATTGCCTGTAGGGGGGACGTCTTTGCGATATGGCACCAATGAATAGACTGGTCTTTAAAAGCAGGGACTTTGCCACAAGCCACAATACGCACTCTACTGACATCTACAAACAGCAGCTTTTTCCTGTGAGCACAACTTGCGTCTCTGCTCTGCAAACCTGCTCGTTTCACTGCACAGCCCCCTGCCCGTTGGGATGCCCGGTATACCAGCACACATGCACCAAAAGATACCGGGCTGCTAAAAGCAAACCCCTAAGTCACCTGCGGCATCCACGAGCTCCCAGGCCCACCCATACCCTTCCCTCACACCTGAGCTGCAGCCTGAGGGCGGCCAGGAGGGAGCACCAAGGGCCTGGGGCTGTTTCATCCTCTCCCAGCTCCTCCGGCCCCTGGGAGCTCGGGCATTAGAGGGGAGCAAGCGCAGGTATGAAGAAGGATGAGGCGAAACTCGTGTTTTCCCCCCGGACTGATGCTGCCCATTGCCTGGCTCACCTGGTGCCAGGCCGCAGCGAGCATCCTCCCTTGGGCATCCCCTGCGGTACCCAGGCTGGACCCGCCACCTCCAACCAGCGCAGGGATGGACAGGGATGCACAGGGATGCTGTGCAGTGCGTGGCAGCTGCCTGAAGATGGCAAGCCAACACTGCAGTTTATAATACATGCAAATAACCCCGCTGGAGGAAGAAGGGGGCTCCCTACAAATAAGAGGGCTATATTTTCTTTGCAGCCCATGTAATGCCAGAGCAGAATTTAAATTGCAGTGTTTATCAAACAGGTCTGAGCCTTTTTTCTTTCCTCCTCTTTGTTAAACCCTGCCCGTCTTGCAGAATTTCGAGCGGTACTCCTGGTACTGCAGCAGTCCTCGAGCCCAAATGCAAAGTCTGAGGAAGAAATTGCAATGCATCCTTTGGCACCAGGGAGCCATAGAGCTAGTGTGTGCATGCAATAATTTATCCTAAGCCTTCTAGTGGCATTTTATGTCTTTTTGCTGTAGTGCCATTACAGCTTTGATTACTCCATTTTTATGTTTGTCAGCACAGCATATGGGCAAGATAATTTGTATTCAAAGTATTAAACTGGTAATGTAAATTATTAAAGACCCAATTCATAAAAGCATTACACACCATATGCAGATTCCTTCCCCTGAACTCTCCCCTCCTCCTCCCCCATTTTGCAGAGCCGGTTTCACACCATTTGAGCGGGACCAGGACCGCTGCCAGCTCCCACCCCACGGGCACCACCTTCATCCGAGTGGATGTCAGATGAGGACCCAGCACCTTCCTCTTTCTGCTGCCTCCTCCAACCCATTTACCCCCAGGCGCCTGTTGCCCATCAGCTCATCTCATTTCAGCATCTCCAAAAATGTTTTCCCATTTTTACCCCCACCCCTGTTTGCTGCAGAGCCCCCTCCAAAGTATGTATATCTCTGAGCACGGATGTTGCAAGGAGGTGTTGGAGGGGGCACAGGAGGAGGAAGAGGTGAAGACGACCGCTGTGGCGGTCCCGTCTTATTGCCCATCTGGGGCTGCACAACCACAGGACGATGGCAGCTTGCCACTGGTTTTGCAGCAGGGGCTGCCATTCCTGTGGGCAACCTCCTGGCCCTCATGGGCGACAGGTCACCTCTTCCCGTGCTCAGCCTCAACAGGATTCCAGCAACTGCTCCGAAGGGCTGGGGGCAGCGAAACCCACCGATCCTGCAGAGAAACTGGGATTTTCATCTGTAACCCCTGTTATAATGGGCAACTCATTTCAGTAGCTGTTTACCAGACCATACACAGTACCATCATGTTGAGCAGATGCCGTCTTCTGTTTTTCTCATTACCAAGATTTACTGTCTTATAAGCTTATTATTGACTGAGGCTTTAGGCTTTCTTCGGGGCCGAGGACAAGGGGAATGCAAACTCCCAGCGGCTCCTGTTTGCAGGAGCATCCCCTACCGAAGGCATCAGGACTGACACGGTGCTCAGGGCTGCGTCCCCCAAACCTGGACTCCTCTAACTTGCAGCAAAGGCTTCGGCAGCCCAGAAGGGCAGTGGAGGGGGGGGGAGCATGCAGTGCCCCCTGTTCCCCGCCATGGGGTCTCCCAAAGCCCCCCACTGCGGGGAAGTTCCAGTGCGCCGCACTGCCATTGATTCTGAAAAAAACATTAAAACGGAGCAAGAATTGGGGCTTAACTGCACTTAGTCTGCATAAAATCACGTGAGTCTCCTAACCTACAGTCTCCCCACAGCACACAAATGCTTTTATGGCCCTGCTTTTCAGGAGAAATACACTCCTCCTCCCATCCTGGGGGGAAAAGGAGAATTTTGTATCCAGCTTCCAGAGATTTGGCATCCAGGGGGCCCATGGGTGAGCCCGGGGGAGTTGTACCACTTCTCCAGACCTCCTCCTCTCCAGCCAAAACCCACTGCTGACACAGACCAAGACGCAGGCTCTCCGGCACGCAGCAAAGGAGCCGGTTTACCTGCGTGTCCACGCACCACCCGGCGCTCACGCATCGCTCTCAGCGGCGGCTCCCTAAACTAACATGCAGAAACTGTAAGGGCATCACGTTTCAACCCCAGTAGGACACAAAGGCACCCAAAAAGTAAAAACGCTGCCGGTACCTTCTGGGACCCAGCTCTGCTCCCCTGTCAGGTCTCCCCAAAAAAAAAAAAAGGCAGTTTTGCCAAAAATAGATGATAGACCAAGGTAGCACCGCAGGAGCTGCCAGCCATCGGCACTGCGCCGAGAGGCCATGGGGCCGGATCAGCACGTGCATAGCTGACAGGTAGAACAAGAACATCCCGCACAACATACAAGAAACGGAAGTTCGGTCCTCCCCTTCTCTCCCTGAATTTTTCACGTCTTTGACACAACACAGGCACGTTTCACCGAGTCAGCGCTTCCAGCAGACGCTGCCACACGGCTGCATTGGGCTCACTCTTCAGTCCCACTTTTAATTCCCTGGGGCATCGTGTCCGGCAGTGACTGGCACGTATTCTTCCACCACCCTTTGTTACTGCCCTGCCCAGGTACCCGCCTCTCTTCTGCAGCATTGATTTTTCATTTTTTAATGAAAAATCCCCTTGCTTTTATCATCCCAAGCACGACCCAAAGCACCGCCAAACTCTTCATCTGCTTTAGGGTGACACATTTGTGCCTGGAGGTCTCCTCTTTAGCCCAAACTGCTTCGCTTTGGCTTTGCCACAGACGGGGCAGGGTGAGAATCACACTGCCCACCTGACCAAGGCACCTGTGCCAAACCTCTCGATGCCGGCTTGCTCAACACGACCCTCCCCGCGGGCAGGCGCGCTGCTGCCCAGGCAGCGGCGGACGTTCGGTGGGAGCGCCGCAAGGCTCCCCCTGGGCGCAGCCCCGTTGTGGCACGTTACAGCTGTTGGCCATTGAAGCTGCCGAAGCAGGTCGTCCGGGAAGGGGACGGAAACACGAGCAAAGCAAAGGGCTGGAGATGCAGGAGGAGAAATGGAGCAGGCGCCAAGAGGCTGGTAAAGAAATTACTTTGGGGGGAAAAACAAAAGCAAAACCAAACCACTATTTGGCTATTTCTGTTCACATCATATTTGGAATTCCTTCTCCAATATTGTGTTTTGAAAAGGGCAAAAGCATTTTTCAAGTCCTATTTCATCATCAAATGAAGAAACCCCCACACACACATCTGTCACCTTTTCCACCCACGGCTTTGCACCCCGAGCCACGTCCTCGTGCCCGCAGGGGGACAGGGCAAGGGGGCAGCGGGACCAGGCAGCTGAATCCAGCCCTGGAGGGATGGTACTGCCCGCGGCAGATGCTGGCGGTGGCAGAAACAGCCCTGTGCTGTAATGATGGGCTCAACTTCGGGAGAACCAGGGTCTGCACATGGGGAGTGTTCAGAAGCCCCGAGTTTGGGTTCTCTCCTCCTCTCCCCTGTGTTTGCTCTCCTACTGGGCTCTGCCCGAAGAGGGGGAGCACCGTGTGAGGGAGGGCCCGAGCATCCGCCGTCTGCGTAACATCAGCCACATGCGATGTTTCTCCCTGAAATCTGAAAGCAGCCGCAGCAGCGGTGTGTGCAAAGAGCGCCGTAAAACCCGAGCGTGTCCCTCCAGCTTCAGAGGGAGCTTGCCCCGGTGGTTGGGTTCACGTTAAACGCACAGAGCTCTGCTGGGGAGGGCAGGGTGCTCCGTACATAACAACAGAAATTGTTATTTCAGAATATATCCACAGAGAGCAACCGCGATCCCAGCACGCTGTTCATTTTCGGCACGTCTAACCCATATAATGAAGACGCAACCCACCCCAGCAGACAAGCTAAACAGCAGGCTTCCAGATGTCCACCCTGCTCGCCCATCTCAGACTCCTAATCCCCTACTTTGTCTGAGCTCTAGCTGATTTCTGATGCATTCAGATTATCCAGTGAGCATAACTGCTAGTGAACATCTGAATATTTCCCCCCTCCATCTCACATTTCACCTTGGAGGAGAAGCACTTTACAGAGCCCAGGCCCTTCTTTATCAAGCCAATTAGTGTAACACAAAAGCAGTGAATAGGACCAGGCAAAGCTCAATGGCCTGTAAAATCCCCAATATTTCAAGATGAGCTGAGGCCAAATATGACTGTTGGTTTGGATTGTTTTTTTTTTTTAAAAAAAAAAAAAAAAAAAAAAAGGAAAAGCCAAGGGTGAGTAACCGAGACGCTGGCCTTTCCAACCGCATTAAAAAGAAACCCCAGCAAATTCGCCCAACGTACAAGCCAGTTCATGTATCGTAAAGGAAAGTTTACAAACAGAGCGGCTATAATTCCTTCTATAACATTAGAGGACCAAAGTTTGCGAGGAACAAAAGGAAATGATTAACAGGGGAAATATGCATGGTACAAAAAAGACTTTTTAGTCCAAAAAGGGATGTCCATATTTAGAAACACTTGATTCCTGTTGTCAGGGCCCTGCTTTTTCCTGAATGCGTTTCTCCCCCGTGAAAGAAAGAAGTCACAAAGGGAGTTTGTGCACAGCCATGTCACGTGCGCACAGGGCACCGCCGCTTTTCCTCCAGGATTAAGGGAAAAATGCAAAGATTCCAGAGCAAGCAAATAAATAAATAAAAATAATCATGTCCATATATAGGAGACGGCTTCTAGCAAACCATCAGCTCCGCCGGCAGAATCCCCTCTCCCACCACGGGCACCCCGAGCCCTTGTCGGGGTGTGCTGCCCCCACGGGACCCTCCCCGGGTCTGAGCACCCACGGCTGTGGCGAGAGGGCGGCTCTCGCTCCCCTGGCGCTGCGGGGCCAGAGGCCCTCCTCCTGCGGCTTGTGGAGGTTTGCAGCTCCGCTTCGGGAGCGGCTGTGGCCTGACAGCTCCGCAACGTGCTCCGGCACTGCCTCGCCACCTCCTGCGAGAGCCGGTGCCCGAGCATGGCCTGGAAGGGGGTAAACGGGGAAGAGACCCTGCCAGAGCGCCTCTGAAGGGCAGGAACCTCACGTTTAGCAGGATGAGAATATATATGAAGGCGCTTCCCATCCACACATTAATTAACACCTTATCTCACCCCACAGCAGCCTATTCCTGTTACCCGCCACGAGAAGGTGTGTCCAGCCCAGCCCAACCAGCACGTTACAGCAACCCAGCACGGCCGTGGGATAACCTAACATCTCTCATTGGCCATAACCACCTCCACGAGAGGCCCGAGCACAAGCAACAGCAAACATTTTTGAGACCACCTTTCATCTATACGAGCTGCCGAACCTTATCTCACAGGGCCAGCTGTGAAATGCAGCACCATATGGTCCCCGACACAGAGAGAGAGAGACCCTGCGGGCTGGATGCCGTCTGCTCGAGACCCGGAGACCCGCATCCCTCAGCCGCCTCCCACTCCCATTTCCCACCTCCACCGTAACCGCTCGGCTGCACGTGCACCGACCGAGCCGGCACGCTCCCAGCCGGCAGCGGCTCATGCATCCACAATAGCTTCCACCCTCGTCCCAACGCTGCCATCAGCACAAAATCTCACGGGAACAGCAGCGGCAGGTGGTCGGAGCTGGCACAGAGCAGCAGCCCACGCCACCTGAAGATCTTCCCTAAAGCATTCGACTAGCGGGAAGACACAGGCTAGTCTGCTCTCAAAGTTCGGGAGTAAGTTACACTGCCTCAAACAAGCCGTTGGGTCCGATTTGCTGACCACGGCTGCTTCGCCGGGCAGAGGGAGAGCCAGGGCAGGGAACGGCAGGAGGGGAGGAAACAAAACCGGTGAAGAAATGGGTCTTTTAAAGCCGAGATCTGTGAAACGGCACCTGGAAATAAGCATTGTGGGGGCATTTATTTGGAGGGTTTGGGGGGGAAACAGAGAGAAAAGGGGTTTGGGGGGCTTCCTTCCACTTCACACTTGGAAAGATCAGCCTCAACTGCTGTTGGAGAGTCTTTTGGGTTTTTTTTTAAGACGTCACCTTCCAGTAAACAACGGGTGTCAAGGGTGACCTGTCCTGGGTCTGCAGGAGTATTTCTTGGAAAAGGTGAAGGGCTGAGCCCGTAAGGGAGACACCTTCGCTTTGTCCCCAGGCAAAGCACTAAGAGGGGAACAGGAGAAAAACAACGAGGCCAAGCGGTCCTACCTTCAAAAGCATTAAAGGCCTTTTGTGAGTCACCCTCAAGGTTCAAAAAAACAGGTCTAGTCTAGCTGATTTTTTTGCTAGAAACTCTCTCTAGTGGGGAATCACCAATGAATGAAACGTGAGCGACAGTGGGGAGCAGGAGAGCTTTCATTAGACAGTTAACGCTATTCGGTCAGATTTTATTCCACTTCCAGACAAGCCCCTGGAAGCAAGGGCTCCCTTTCAGACTTTTACCGACGCCTTGATCTTTGAGCTTGGTCTGAAAAACCTCCCAGCAGCTTGCAAAAATGACATGACTATAGGAAGCAACACAATACAGCAACGGCAGACCCAGCACACGCTTCCTTTTGCTCTCCCTGCTACCAGGGAGCGACCTTCACCAGGAGCTGCGGGTAGCGATACCCTGAACAACTGCAGAAGCCGAGCCCAGGGAAGATCCCCAGCCGCAGCTCTAAGGCTAAAGAGAACAAAACCTGACCAACTTATTCTTTTAAGAAAACTGGAGACCAAGTTGCCCCTGCTCCCACCTTTCTCCAGCCTCTTTTGCCAGACCATGAATCATTGCTGGTACACCCCAGGTAACGCATAGTAAAAGAGCAATCACGCAGTAATTAGCAGCAGGTAAGAGACATTTGTCTCAAGCAATCCACCAAACAACTTCACCCTTCTACGCGTCTTAATGTTCTAAACTAACATAAAGCAAATCTTAAGCTTCACAAAGAAGCAGCTAAAACCACTTATAAGTAATAAGCTCTTACAACAACAAAGCCAGGCCACGCTTGATTAATATTTTTTAAAAAAGAGCTTTTTTTCTCACTTGAAATACCTGAGGGAGCTTTACAAGGGGAGGGGCTGGGAAGAAAAAGCAAGTTTATCACTCGTAGCATCCTACCTGCCTCTCGCCTTACACACAGGCTCGGCTACAGCAGCGTGCCCAGGGCTGCGACACCCGCACGGAGGGGCCGCTCCTGCTCCCCGGGGGTCCTGGTGGAGAGAGCCCGGCCAGAAGCGAGGCGAGGGGGGCAGGTATGGGGGCAGAGCAGCAGCGCTCCGGACTTCAGGGGCTCAAAAGTCAACACAGCAAACACCGTCAACACACGCAGCCCCACTGCAAGGCTCGGTTCCCTGCTGTGATTTTTTTTCCTGGCTGCCGGATTCAGCCAGGGACATGAAGTCACCCATGTCATGGGGACACAGTTACAGGACAGGCACCCCCTTACCACAGTTAACGCGGTTCCATCTCTCAGCATCAACAAGACAAGGATTTCCTTTCATGCCTCCCAGCCTCTAAAGCTCTCAACCCCCACCCCCAGCACCAGGATTGCTGCCCCACACAGGGTCCCCAGTCCCGGGGGGGGTCACTCGATCTCTCTGTCCCAGCTTAACAGAAAGACTAACCCGGGTTTAGCTACTTTATAGGTGATTCTGTGAGGCCATGCCGTGCCCAGGAACAAGAGAAGAAGATACTCACGACCCAGGAGATGTAGCCGTCAGCTCTAGCAGGGCTGTGGCTGCTTCCTCCTGCCAAATTTAGGGATGCAGGTGTGGGAAGGCACTTAGGGAAAAGCTCTTAGCAGCAGACAACTCTAATCAAGGTCGTTAGCACAGGCAAGGAACTACCCCTCATCCCCATCACGCTTTAGCACCTACATATCAGACCTATCAGAAGGATGAGATGTTTGCAGAGCGCTTTGAACACAAGTTGCCAAATCTTGCCCAAGCAGGCGCAGCCACACACCGCGCTCCCACCAAAGCCCAGCCTGCCGAGAAGGGATGAAGACACTTGGTAGGGCACGAAACCCCCGCCGGGCACACTGGTTATTCAGTCCCTTCTCCACTGCCAGCTGAAACATGTTTTAGAGAGCAACCGATGGGTAACGGGGTCTCCAGCACTCTGTGTTTTGCAGCGCAGCTGCAATTGGCAATTCAGTTTATTGCATTAA
Source organism: Ibidorhyncha struthersii (assembly GCA_013398815.1). NCBI lineage: Eukaryota > Metazoa > Chordata > Aves > Charadriiformes > Charadriidae > Ibidorhyncha > Ibidorhyncha struthersii. The sequence continues at coordinate 323,875 of VZSZ01007266.1, forward strand.
AATCTGGTGTAGCGCTAGCGGAAAGAAATAAATATGTCACTTGTCACAGTTCCTCCTGTTATCTCTTAGGGGACAGCGAGCTCGGGCTCACACTCAGGGAGGGGAGAGCAGGGCTGTCAGAAAGCGAACGGCAGCGTGGCCATAAACGCAGCGTCCCGCTCTCGCCCCAGCAAAGCCAGCGGGGAGGTCCCGTCCCAGCCGCTTCTCCTGGTCCAAGCCATGCTTCCCAAAACCCTCAGCAGAAGAGGGCTTACTTGGGGGGTGGAACAACAGCCTGAGTGAGCAGAGGGAAAACGTAAACTCGAGGCGGCTGCCAGAACTGTGCTGGAGGCTGGAAGCGAAAAGCCATTCACCTGCCACCGCCTGAGCTGGGGCCAAGAGAAGCCCTCGCACCTCACTGCTGTTCCTGCAGGGTTTACGGAGGGGGAAGAAAACTATATAAAGTTCAGCCTTTCAAAGGGAGCAGATAAGAGAGGTGTTTCGTCTGCCTGTATCCCCAGTACGATCCCCAAAGCAGACTCTCACCTTCCTATGGACCTCCATTAGAGCCGCAGCCGTTCGCTGCTAATTGATTCAATATGCATTTGGACTAGGATTTTTAATTAATTTTATTACAGAAAAAATTAATGCACTGCTTCCCCACAGATGCATTAGGATACCGACATGAGTGGTAGGAAACCACCTGGCAGTGCAGTTTTCGTTGTGACTGCTCGCGGGGAGCGAACCCCCGGCAGCAGCGGGACTTTCCCCATGCAGTCCCTCCCCCCTGAGCCCCACTCTAGTCTAAGGGCTCACACCAAATATTTACCGCGTTTCAACTGAATTTAGAAATGTACAGGCTACAGAGCAGCAGGAGAGCATCGCTCCTCTGACTCCCCGGGCCGTGCTAATACTGCCGGGCTCATTTTTGGCAGCGGCAGGCTCTGACCTGCACAGAGCAGCCCCGTTCATCCCATCACCTTCCCAGTGGGTTCGATTTCCAAGGGACATAGTGCATTTTGGTAGCGACTGTGTTCTCCAGACTCCATACAGTCCCCAGTGCAAACCAAACGGTACCGACCGTGGGAAATGACCCACAGGAGGCGGGTGAGTGCCGCCAGGCAGCGCCCCGCCTGCCTCTGCCCCTCTCTGCCCCGCATCCAGCATCTGCCCCACATCAGCACCGGCAGCTGTTTTCCCTTGCACCAAAGCTCTCGCACCTCTGCTACTGTTTTAGGCACCTGGAGGGACCACCTCAGCCAGTCGAGCCATCCTCTGCCTCCCCAGAGCAGTGAGCGGGCCTTAATGGCTGCACTACCGGCACCGTCCCTTCTTCTTCTTCACCGAGCCCCTCATCCTCACACCGCACCTCGCCCAGCACAGGGGGATGCAACAAACCACATTTTGGGATCACAAACGATCTCGCAGTCAGCTCTGTCCAATCCACACAAGGAAGAGTCTCTCTTCATCCCTCCCTTTCCCCAAATCTATTTTATCATTACCCTTCCCTATATATAGTGGAGTTAATAAGAGACATATTTACTCTGCTTGGCTTGGGACTAAAGTCAAACTAGAAGTTTTAGCTGTACCGCAGCCCAAAGCAGCAATGTCTGCTCTGAAACACCACAAGCATTTCAAAGCAGAGAGAAAGAGCATTTGGAGGGTGTTCTCTCAAAAAAACCCCAGAGCTGGGTGAAATTAAGCAGTTCCCAATATTTGAGATGACATCTCAGAACACAAAAACCAGTGGGGGGGGGGGAAATCATGTGTTATTTATATACATTCATGCTATGGTATTTATCAATGGCAGAGTATTGGGGGAAGAAACATCATCGCTCCATCTGCAATATCCACATTTGAGTCCCTGGAGTCCTGCACTAGCATTGTATTGCACAGCACCCCCGAGGCACGCCGTATTTTAGGGATTTGCAGAGCAGGAATAGGTAGTGCACCGTAAGGTCTGAGACCTTAATCAAGCCCTGCAACTCGATAGATTTCCAATATAACGAAGACAAAAAGGTGTCAGCTCTAGTTCTTATTTGCTAACACTATCAATAGGGGCTCAGCTCACTAGCAGTTAATTCAAAGCCAAGCTCGATTTGCACAGCAGTGATCTACACTAATTCCCATATGTGGCTAAGGGGAGATTTTGCCAACTAGACAATAGAAACAGTATTACAGCTCCTGAAACGATGCCATCGCTTTTCTCTTCTGCTCCACCACTTCCCCATCAACTTTCCACGTGCTGGAATCTCTAGTCATCTTCTCCCTTACATCGGAAGCAGTGCAGAAAGGGTAGCAAATACAGATGCAGCTTTATTGAGGCTCTTAAAACACAACTTCCCATAACATGGGGGCCAATTCACACTTGGGGTTTTGTGCATTAAAAACACTATAACTAATTAGGGCAATTCTTAGAAATGTTTAAGTGATCCAACTGTAACTCAGCCTTAAAAAAAGATAAAATTGCCACATGTTGCTACATTTCCATAAAAGTTTATTAGCTTGCTTCATCCGATACCATGTTTTGCTTGGTTTTGCTTTCAGGTTCTTGTCCATCTCAACACCAGATCAGACCGTTTTGCCAAGATACTACGGTTGTTGAGAAGTCACAGGGAGCCAGACGTGCTACCCAATTAGGCAACGAAGCAGTTTTAGCCACATGAGAAGCAGTGACTACCTGTAAGCCTGGCCCTCATTAATCTGCAGTTTGGCTCAAAGGAAGGGGTGGCAGCAGCCCGTACCCACAGTTGACACTAACGAGTTACCCTCTTCCCTTAAGTCAGCTGCACCCCGCAGCCCGCAGCTTTGACCTGCTATTAACACAAGTATCCTCACACCCCCATCTCCTCCACGCTGCCAAGCAAACACCGACTGCTAACTACAGCCAGCGCCAGGAAGGAATTCGAGCGTAGCGAGGAGGTGCTATAGTTTTCCCAGTTCGTGCAGTTTCCGTGCTAAGGAAAAACAAGGTTAGAGTCACCGGCTAGAGACCTGGTATTACCTCTCCCTTCCGAGGGCTGCAAAACCTCCCCAGCTTGGAGTGGGAAAGACAGCAAGGCAGAGACTGCGACAGAGCCAGCGGGTCACCAAAGGGGACAAGAGACCTGCATTGCTCCCCCAACCCACCTCACAGCACCCAATTCCTATCAGAACTTGAGTCGCTAGAGAGAGGACACAGACTAAGTACCTGCGCCACGCTCCTACTTCAGCAGGGAGTTAGACCAGGCGCCCGGCTCCTGCCACGAATGCAAATGCTAGAAAAAACCACAAGTCTGAAACAGTGTAACACAGGACAAAAAAGGCACATTTTAATATGTACAGCAATGCATTTGGGCTATAAATTTACCCAACACAACTGAAAAAAAAAAAATCCAAACTATGCTTTTATACTTATTTCATGGTGTCAGCCTCATTCCTAGCCACCTACCTTTCTCTGCATCTCTGAATGCTGCTATATACACACACAAACAAACAATTACGTCATGAATGTTCATTTAGGCTCCCAAGTTCAAGTAATAAAGTTCAAACTTGCATAGCATCTTATGCCACTCAGCCATAAACAGTTACGATTGCATATTAGCTGGAGCAGCCATCTCTTTCAATTCAGCCAGTTTTGGCTGGCCACCATTTATTTTTTTTTATTTTTTATTTTTTTTAATCCTTGAGTCAGAATGTTGCCTAAGTCACCAGCCCTGAGGGATGCCACAGACTTCAAAATGAACCTCTTGCTGTTGTTAAGATCCTTTTAAACCAGAAATTTAGAGTGTTGTCAAGAACAGTTTTAAAAATGTAATACTGTTTATTTTGCTTCAAAAACATTTCAGCATTCTAAACATACAAAAAAAACAGAACGTTGCAAATTCGTTTAAGTACAGAGTGTTTTTGAACTTCAGTTGCTGCACTGGCTCTTCACTTGGTTGATGATGAAGAGATGTCTACAGTTTCAGTTTAAAAACTACCGCACTTAACTAAAAAAATCCATACACTTCTCATGCCAGCTGAACCCCCTTCCACAACTAAGAATGGCAGCAGAATGCTATTTCACTATATACAGAAAGACAACTTTAAGCTAAATGGACGCCCACTGTAGTGTAAATAGATCTACCCTCACAGTGCATGCTTCGGGCCATGGCACCCCGGGGAACGTACAGCCTTTCCAAGTAATCACTGCTCCTCTAAGGCATCATAACTCTAAGCATGTACCACAAGAATCTGTCTAGTTTTTACAAACTATAGATATGTACAGTTTATAACCCAGGATTTTCTAGCCAATAACCATATAGTAACACCACCTTACAAATTAAAAAAATGCTTGAAACATTTTTAAATGCTTTGTTACACCAACAGCAAAGTGCACAGAGTTAGGAGAACACTAGAGCGCCTTTTCATTTTAAAAATGTTTGGAAATATGTACAACTTTGATACAGTTTCAGGGTGCTCACTACACCCATGGCCACTTCATGTAAACCAGTTACAATTTCTAGAGCACTTTTAGAAACTACAACGCGATCGGAATCCAAATTTTTTTTTAATTAAGCCTAATAAGGGCAAGAGACACCATCTCAAATAAGAGGTGCTTCATTTATGGTGTTTCCCCTACTCTATGGTATTCACATGGAGACAAGTATTGTACAGTTTTATTCATCATCATCATCTTCATCCTCCTCTTCTTCATCCTCCTCCTCCTCTTCGTCTTCTTCCTCTACCTTTTTCCGAGCAGCTTTGGTTGCTGCTCCCTTTGCGCCATCAAACTTTCCTTTAGACTTGTAGTCTGCAACATCCTGCAAAGTCAAGGGGATGTCTTAATTTGCTCTAAGCAGCAAACACACACAGCATTTGTACAGCAGCAGGCGTGAACGGAAAGGGACTGGCCTTCCACAGCTGCACCCCCAAAAGGGGAGAGCCAGCAGGACAGCACACAGGTATGCAGACACCTAAGTGTACTCAGCCGCCTCCGGATGACGGAGGCCTTGAACCCTCCATCCGTGGTTATTTCTCTGAGGAGGAGAAGAGAACTCAGCCTCTCTTAAGTTTCCTGCTGGTGGGACAAAGCTCCTTCGACAGCACAGCAAACCCTTTGCTGGAGCAACACGAGCAGCCGCTGCTGCGCATCGCTGGGGGAAAGCTCTCCCTCCTTGCTGGAATCTGCCCACGGCTCTCTAACCTACTCTGTCCCAACGTACACAACGTTCGGCCACGTTGCGCCCAGCGCAACGAGAACAGGTCTGTAAGCTGGAGATGCTCTCTACGCTGGGGCCACCTTAGCTGGGTCTACGCTACAGAAGCACGTCGACACAAGAGCCGGTACAGAAGAGGCACAAGTGAACAGTAGCCTTACCTTCTCGTACTTCTCCTTCAGTTTAGCTGCCTTATTATTATAAGGCTGCTTTTCACCATCACTGAGGTTGTTCCACATTTCGCCCAGTTTCTTTGCTACATCCCCGATGGATATGCCAGGGTTTGTGGACTTGATCTTGGGGCGGAACTCTGAACAGAAGAGGAAGAAGCCAGACCTTGGGGAGAAGCACCAGAGGACAGTCAGCACCGCAGCAGCGTGCCCGGGGAGCATCCGCTTCCTCCATCCCTCACCCACAACATCCACACATGTGCTCACAAGCTACTTACTTACTTAAGGAAAAAAAAAAAAAAAAAAAAAACAAACAANACACCAAACCAACCCACAAAACCAAACATATTTTGATTTTACTGAGACCCACACTTGCAGCCTTCACCCAATGCTGTTTTCAGTCAAGTGTTGTCTGTCGTCGTCCCCCGTCCCCGTCCCCCCCCCAATTTCATCTTAGATACACAAGTCTCACTGCGACCCAGGTCATTTCCACATCTTCCATCGCCATGAGTTTAAGGGTAGCAAGCACTGACAATTCCTGTTAGTGCTCTACATGCTCGAGATTACAAGCTGCCTAGAAGATTTACGAGACAGTATCGGTACACTATGAGTATTACCAATACCGCTATACCAACAGTATGCCCCGTCTACTTCCTTTATGGAACCCTATCAGCTGTGTTACAGGGCGTGAAAACAAGCCAAAATAGTGGTGCATTTAATGCCTCAAAGTTACTTACGGTGGTCGTTTTGGGGCATTGGGGTCCTTCTTCTTCTTGCCACCCTTAGCTGGTCCATAGTCCTTCATTTCTCTATCATATCGTACCTTATCAGCCTTTGCCATTTCATCAAATTTAGCCTTCTCCTTGCTTGACATAGTCTAAAAAAAAAAAAAAAAACCACCAACCAAAAAACAAAACACCGAACCTGTGATTACCCAACTGTTCGATAGCTGGCAAACTTTAAGTAAACAAGCCAACACATACCGACTTGATAGGGGAGTTTCAGAATTTGTTTGTTTTCTAACTGGACCACCTTGGGGACGAAGGTCCTGTACGGGGGACTGCAGCCACCGCTGGCATACTCAGTCAGAGGGAAACAACAGGAGTGGGACAAGCACAGCCAGAACCCTCCTCGAGGACACAGGCCTGGAGGGAGGTGGCTGCTGAAGGGCACTGCTTGGGAACAGGAAAAAAGGCCGGGCTGTAGCGGAAGCACCGAAACGGACAGATACACCGGGCTGAAGCCTTCAGGATCAGCAGCACCCGATCAATGGCCGGGACGCAGCGCCAAGAACACCACGCAGACCAAAACAGCACCGGCTCCCTTCATGTTCGGACACATGCACATCATCCTAGCCGATACCGTAAGAAGTCATCCCATCAGGAAGTCACAAATTAAGGTACCTTCCACCTCTCCGAGCACTTCTTGGAAAACTCTGCAAAGTTGACTGGAACCTCTGGGTTCTTTTTCTTATGTTCCTCACGGCACGTCTGCACAAAGAAGGCATAGGCAGACATCTTGCCCTTGGGCTTCTTCGGATCGCCTTTAGCCATCTTGACTCTGCAGGAAAGAGGGGAAAAAGGGAAAAAAAATAACAAGAGAACACATATAGGGATGAATATGTATACGTATGTGTGTATATACACACAGTATGCACACATTTATATATACGCATATATACACAGACACCACCATCCCCTGAAGTGATGTCCCATCAGTAACACGTTCCTTTCCTCCCCCCAACGCCTCTTACCACCCCCAATAACGAGACCTAAATTATTCTTCCTTGACACCGGGGTTGCAGACTTGAGCCAAGGGAAACTGGTGGCTGGATTTAAGTTTTACATCGACGCATGTTTACATCATGCCCAAAGACTGAAGACAGGCTATTAAATACGCATACTCCTGCCCATTAGGAGTTATATACGAACTAATATAAAATATTTGTTTTAGTTGGCTACCGCGCTGAGGCTTGAGTGGCACGCACAGTGCCAGGCTGTGACTTAGCCCTTTAGGAGCTGGAATTTGCGTGTTAGCAGCTGTCGTCCAGGTAGAAAGGCAGGAAAGATTATTCCCCCCCACTCCATAAAAGTGCAATAACCTTGTACGTATCGGAAGGTGTGCAAATAAAGGCTACTTTTAAAC
>VZSZ01007267.1:14197-26095 GCA_013398815.1 Ibidorhyncha struthersii
CCCCAGCTCTCCTGGAGCCCCTTTAGGCACTGGAAGGGGCTCTGAGGTCTCCGCAGAGCCTTCTCTTCTCCAGGCTGAACCCCCCAACTCTCCCAGCCTGTCCTCCCAGCAGAGGGGCTCCAGCCCTCGCAGCATCTCCGGGGCCTCCTCTGGGCTCGAGCCTGGTGCCCGGCCGGAATGGGGCATGAGGAGATGGAGCCATCAAACCCCCTCACACACACACTTTGATGAGTCTCTCCGGGCCCAACACACACGCACGGAGCCCAGCCACTGCTGGAGCATAAGAGCAGCGGCCAAGCCTTTGAGAGGAGTGGGGCAGCTTCTTACTGAGGACTTATTTGCCATTTGCCCAAGAAGTTCTTTAGCTCATCCCCTCCAGCAGCCTCACGCATCCCACCTCGTGCTCCGAGGCCCGTGTCCACAGGATCTCCGGAAGGGAATCTCCTGGCTGGGACTGGATCACGTCCACCAGCATCTGCTTGGTGCTGGAGACCAGAGAGAGGGGTCAGGCGCCTGCTCCGCACCATCCCCCTCCTCCACCAGAGCAGCACATTATTTAGTTGTCTCCCAAGGATTTCTTGCCCTCCTTGAGCATCCCAGCTGGCATCCCAACCCTCAGGAAGCTCCCCAGAAGCCCGCAGAGCCCATCCTCACCTCAGCAGCAAACTCTTCGCGTCGCTCTCCTCGCTGCTGGCCGCCGGCACCAGCTTGCTGGTGAGGGTGAGGGAGACCTCCATCTTGCTGAGCTGGGAGAGCACCTGCTCGGCACTGCTGTCCTCCAGGCTGGCAACACTCTCCCCTGAGAGGGCAGAGAGAGCCCAAGTAGCCACGTGGGGCTCGGGAGGGCTGGCTTCCCCGTGCCCAAAGAGCTTCGTGCGAGGAAACCATCCTGATCTCCATCCTCCTCCTGCCGGGGTGGGTGGTGCGCCCCAGAGCTCTACTTACCGACGAGGGACTGGACCGTAGGAAGCTCATCGAGATCTTCCAGGAGTTCATGCAGGGGGTCTCCGTGGTGCGGCGCGATGGAGTCCTGGTGCTCAAGCAGGAGCTGGATGGTGCGAGGGAGGAGAGTCAGTGGCAAAGGGACATTCAAAGAAATAGGGAGCAAAAGCCGGATGGGAACGACACAATGCCCTTTGCAGCTGAGAGGGGACTGCAAAGTGCTGAGGTTCAGGGAAGGACAATAATGCAGAATCTGCATTATTTGCTGGCTTCAAAAGGAGAGGAAAGTAAAAAAAAAAAAGAAGGCCAGGAGGAGCTGTGAGGTGGTGGGATACAGAGGAGCGTGATGGAATGCAGCAGAGAGCCCAGGAGGTGGGAGCAGAAGAAATGGAAGCTGCGTGTTTGCGGATGAGTTTTATGCCCTTACCTTGTGCGTGTTGATGAGCTCCCCCACTGTGATGTAGATGACCGGTTTGGCCACCGCCACCATCTCCGAGTACTCATCCATGTTAAACCTCTCTTCTGGCTCCGGGACACAGCAAGCAGCGGAGATGAACCTCCTGCAGAGAGAGACATCTTCAGTCAGCCCCATAAACCCTGCCACCGGCTCGTAGCCACCCTGCCACCATCCTGGTGCCCACCTGAACTTGTTGTGGGTGTCCTCCAGGTACCGGTTCACCCCACAGAGATGAGCGTTCTCCCCATCGAAGGCCCTGTGGGCAGCTGCGTGCTGCAGCACTTTGGCGATGAAGCCCAGGCTGCGGCGGTGGTCAGGATGCAGGGTTACCCCAGCTGAGATGTCCACGATGTCGAAGCCGTCGGGGGCCACCACCGCGGGGTTCATGAAGCGGTAGTAGAGCAGGTTCCCCACGATCTAGGGTGCAAGACAGGCTGGTGGTAGCTCAGCAGGGAAGGCTGTTCTGTCCTTGCACTGCCTGGTGGGACCCTCCCGGAGGGGACAGCAGTACAGACAAGAGCCCACCATTGCCATTTCCTTAGTCACTCAAGAAAAAGCTGCCTTGAAGGCATCTTCAAGTCAAGAGGACTTGACCTTCTGTGGAGGGATACCAGCCCTTCATGTGCATACACGGTTGAACCCCACCAAGCCGCGCAGACCCCCCAGCCCTGGGGTACCTTGTCAATCTCCTCCACCGGGGCCTTGGGGAACTTCTCAGCCAAGGATGTCCTCAGGATTTTGGCCACGTAGCGCATCCCATAGCTGAGGAGAGGGCAGGAAGAGATCCGTCAGCATGCTGGGCAGCACCAGGCTCGCCCACCCTGCCCCATCCCTACTACCCATCACCCAAGAAGAGGTAAGGCCCCAGGCTTGGGGTGACAGAGAAGCCCATAGGAGAGGTTGGTGACTGAAGCATCCCTCAGCTCCCTCCCATTCCCTGCCGCCAGCTCAGACATCCCTGGATGAAGCCTTCATCCTCCAAGATTACCACAAAGCTCAGCTTCTTCCTTGTGGACACCTCTACACCAGTAGCAAAGTGCTCAGGAATGGAGTGAGAAGAAGAGCCAGCCCACCGGGGCGTTGCTGGAGGAGAAGCAGCAGCAGTGCCCGTTGATCTTTGGATTTCCCCTTGGTGACAGTGCAGTAACTCAGTCCTGCAGCAGCTGAGGGGCCAGGAAGTCCCCCATCACCCAACCTCCCTTACTAAGGCCTTGCTGAATCTACCTTCAAACCGACAGCGCTGCAGGGATGTGCACGCAAACCATCCAGATACATACGGGATCTTGTCTACAGAAGAGGTGATGGCAGAGACAAACTTGTCCGTCATCGCGAGGAGGTTGCGGATAGAAATATCCAGCCGCCTTTGGACCTCGGGGTGGCTGAGTGCCTGCTCAGGGCTGACCTCGTACGGGAGCTTGCTGTGGGTGGAAGACAAGGTCCCCCATCATCATCCCAGCGCCTGTCAAGCTGTGGTCAGGCTAAGCCTCCTTGCCCAGGGCCTGACCTTCTCTGCCCACTCTGCGACTCGGTCTGGTTGATCCACGCCTTGTAGATGTCCACAGGGTCGGTGCGGATGCTGAGGCTCTTGTCCTGCAGGACCTCCTGCACCGGGCCACCCAGGATCTGCCGCAGGGCGTTCTGCCCGCGCGCATTGCGGTAGAAGCTGACCACCAGCCGGATCACCGTGGCATTCCCCGTCAGGATGTCATGGATGTGGTCCACCTTGGACCTGGGGAAAGAGACAGGGTGGATGGGATGAAGGGGATGGGCCAGCGTGTTTGTTCTCCAATGGAGGAGGCAGCAGCCAGAGGAGATAACTGCACCCAAGTCAATGCCGTTGGTCCAGCCTTTTCCCAGACCTGTCCCCAAACCGGGGCACCCACAGCCACCCACCTGATCTCCTCCTGCAGCGCTGCTTTGAAGAGCTGGAGCAGCAGGTAAGCCTCCCGTGGGTTGGATGCATAGTTGTAAAGTGTAAAGATCACCGACTCCATGAACTTGGTGGACTTGTTCTGGGGCATCTGGAAGATCAGCCTGGCCAAGTACACAGGCTGGGTCTGCAGGGAGGAGGAACACCAAGCTAATCCCGAACGTCATGGGGTGGCGGGGTGCCCAGACTGCTCCCCCAGCTGTGGTGGACACAGCAGAGCCCCACCAGCCCCACCTGCAGCAGGTAGAAGAGGTGCTGGTAGGCCTCCAGCTTCTGCCGCTTCTCCTTGCTGAGCGACTTGAGCCCCTTCTGCTTGTCTATGGACATCATCTCTGAGAGCTGCTCCTTGTTCTTCTTGGTCAGCTTCTTGCAGTGGGATACCACCTCCTGGAGCCATGCAGGCAAAGAGAGAGAAGCGTTGGTGACCGCAGGCAAGCTCCGGCGTTCAGCCCAGCTTCTGGGGAAAAGGAGTCAGAGGCACCTCGATGTTCCCCATTTCCCATTCAAAAGCGAAGCGGAGAGAAGTTCAAGCCGTGACGCCGAGGAGGGGAGGACCACCTCTGCATTGGCTGAACAGGTTTGGGCACCGCGGTAGAACTGCATGAGGTGGCCGAGATCATCCCCCTGCCACCGCATTCCCCACCTGCAGTGTGATCCTGTTCTTGACCAGCAGCCCGATCTTGATGTCCATGAGGTCCAGGTCACTCTCCAGCTGCCGGGTGGCGCGGATCCTCTTCACCACCTCCTCCTGCAGCCGCAGCACTTCCGACTCCTCCCAGAAGTCGTGCTGGCTCTGCTCCAGCAAGTGGATGAAGCGCCGGACGATGCTCAGCGGCGGGCTCCTGGCATGGACTGCAGCGAGGCACGGCGCCGCCGTGAACGCTCGTGGAGAAGACTGAGCAGCCGCCCCCACCACGGAGCCTCGGACCCCCAGCATCTCACCAAGACACCCCATCCCCCTCCCCAAAAAAGCATCTTCTTGCAACACCAGGGCACGGGATGAGATGGTGCCACGCTCTACACCTCCCCAGGAAGCCTTCGGGAGCAGAGGGGCCCCTAGCTGCTGCCAAGGGGCCACCAAGCCTCTGCCACTCTTGTGCTTGCCACGAGGACACCGGTGGCCAGCCTGCCACCGCCCCCCCACCACGCAGGGCCAACGAGGGAGGAGGCAGAGTCCCCTTCCCGATTAATTATAACCACTTCAGAGCGGAGACAAGCAGGCACTTACCCAGCATCCTGTAATCCCCACGGGCCTTGTTAGCTCGCACAAAAGCCTGGATTTTAATTACAGCTTTAATCTGCCAAGACAAACAAGGGGGTGGGGGATGTTTCCCCACCGCAGCCCTGAAACACGCGGGGAGCGGAGGAGAGCTGGCCGGCTCCCGGCTGCCTGCTCCCACTGCTGGGAATCTGCCGATGCCCGGAACGAGGTTCTCCACAACCCAGGAGGGATTTCAGGATTTCACCCTCTTCAGCCGTGGTTTCCCCTCCACTCGCCATATTTCAAGCGCTGCAGCAACTCCAGATGTGCAGCTTCGCTTCCCACAGCCAACACATCCCTTTCCCCCAAAATTTCCTTCCCCTCTAGTGGGCATCTTGAAGTCCTTGTTGGTTTTTGATGGAACTGGAGTGTTCTTTTTTCTCTCCTCGCACCTAACAGAGCCTGATAGTTTGGCTTCCAGACGCACCGGGCACCTTTTCCTTCCATCTATCCCCGTACAGGGATGCACCAATTTCTCCCCCAGCTGTGCCGCAAACACTTGGGGGCAGAGGTCCGACTGCGCGCTCAGGACCGTTCCCCTCCATCCCCACAGATGCTGACACTCTCTCAGGAGCTCTTTTACTCCCCATATCCCATCACTCACGTTCTTCCTGAAGTAGCGCAGCCTCTCCTGGTACTTTCTCCGAGCCTGCCACATCCTCACGCCCGCCTGGATCTGGGAGACATGTTCAAGCAGTTGGAGAGTGGAAGGACTCACTTGGCCAATGCAAGTGGGTGGAAAGGGGGGAAAAAAAACATGGGGATTTTTGCAGGACATTCTCCCCCAGGCTGAGTTTTCCCCATGCCCAGCCTTGCCCTGGTCCGGTTGCCGTATTCTCCCCCGGCTGCCTCCTCTTTACTGGGCGTTTGAGCCTCAGCTCGCTCCTGCCGCCCTGGTTTTAACGGAGCTGAACAAGTTCATACACCACGATCCAACTCATGGAGAAGTCTAGTGAGGGGTGGGGGTGTTGCTTTCTTTCTTTAAGTACTTTCCTCACTGCTGTAGGGATGCGCAGGGAGAAAGCGGGGGAAATGCCACGCTCGCTGCCAAGCAAGCCCCAACGTGGGCACAAAGGGTGAAGGAAGAGTCTTCCAAACCTTTATCACAGCGTCTACGTTGGCTTGCAGGTAGCACAGCCGCTCCAGGTAAGCTCTGCGCTGCTTGTAGCCTCTCCAACAAGCCTGGGCATGAGAAAAAGACAACCAGCTACCGCAACCTGCGCACGGTCACTGCCATGTCCGGTTGGTTTTTCAGAGAGCGCGCGAAAAGAGAGGATAACACAGCATGGGAAGAGAGAGGAATCCAGCACCCGAAGAGGCTGCTGTGAGAAAAAAAAAACACAGCCCCACACCATCCTCTCCAGCGCCTTGGGTGAGTCCTGGCTGTTAAACGTACAGAGCGGAAAGCACTGGTGCTCGCCGGACCCACAGGAGGATGCCGTGAGCAGCCGCCCGTGTTTTGCATGCCCCCGCACAGAGGAGGGACGGATTCTGGCTATGTCACCTGGATCCTGATGGCAGCCGGCTGCTGCTCCCGCAGGATGCGTCGCCGTGCCGCAAACTCCTGACGGACCAGGCAGCCCCGCAGCCGAGCCTGCAGCCTCACCACGAAGGCGACGTTGGACGCCCACAGGCACTCCCGGTCATGCGCCGCGGTGACTCGGGTGATGACCGACTGCGGGGACACGATGCACACAGGCTCAGCCCCAGTGATGTCACCGGCGCCCACCGAGCCCCGTCCTCCCCGTACCTGGATCTCCTCCCGGCTCAGGTGCGTGGTGTTGAGGCCACCGTCGCGGGGGCGCTGCCAGCTGCCCTCGAAGGTCTGCAGGCTCAGGTAGTACTCGGCACCGTCCGTCAGCCTGTGCTGGATCCAGCACGGCTTCGCGCTCCCTGCATGCCGAGACGGAGAGGTGCTGCTGGGGGCTGCTGCTCCCCCCAAATGGCTCGGGCAGGCGTGCACCCCAGGCTCCTGGGGGAGGGTGGGAGGTTTTTGCAGCCCCCAAGCTTATCATAGAATCATCAGAGCATCTCTCAGAGCGTATCGTAAAATCATATAGTCATAGTGGTGGTGGGAATCCCCCCCCCCTGCTCAAAGAGCAGCTGCAGCCTCCAGCGCCCGGGGAGTCTCGGTGTCTCTCCAGCGACTCCAGTTAACGCACAACCCCGGAGCTGCTGGCTGGGAAGGGGCTGTGCTAGTCCTTGCAGCCACACACGGGTCTGCAGGATGGCAACCAGGTGCCTCCACCACATCTCAGAGCATCGCTCAGAACATCTCATAGAATCATGGAACGGTTTGGATTGGAAGAGACCTTAAAGGCCATCCAGTGTCACCCCCTGCCCTGGGCAGGGACACCTCCCCCCAGCCCAGGTTGCTCCAAGCCCCGTCCAACCTGGCCTTGAACACCTCCAGGGATGGGGCAGCCACAGCTTCTCGGGGCAGTCTGCGCCAGGGGGGGCTCACCGCCCTCACACTCAAGAACTTCTTCACAGTATCTCATCTCAATCTCCCCTCTTTCAGTATAAAACCGTTCCCCCTCATCCCATTGCTCCACTCCCTGACCAAGAGTCCCCCCCCAGCTTTCCTGCAGCCCCCCTTTTACCTGTTTGTCTCTTGGTGGCCATCAGAGCCGCGAGCTGCTCCTGGTACGTCGCGGCGCAGGCGCTCACCACACCGCACAGGGCCACATCGGGGTTGCGCAGCACCCGCAGGGTCTGCGCCGCCTTCCCCTCCTTGATGGCCTGGTTGATGGCAGCAGTGCCCAGAGCCACTGCAGGAGCAGAGGGGGTTCACGTCAGCCCCTTCTTGCCTCCCCCCCCCACAGCAGCCCCCTGGCTGGTGGGGCCAGCACCCACGCCGGGGCGAGCACTCACTCCTCCTGGCTGCCACCGTGTCCTGGTTGGCTCTGCAGACCCCGTCCTGGATCTCTTCCCACCAAAGCACAGCTCCATCGTCCTCTGTGGCCTGCGAGACAGGGAGAGATGGGGGGGGGCAAGGTGGGGAGATGGGGTCTAACGAGCTGGGCATGCCCCCCGAGAGCTTCTGCTGTGCTGGTCTTGCACGACATCACCCCTCGAGCACCTTCTGCTTTGCAGGGTGCCACCCTGCTGGGGGGGATGCTATGCTGCCAAGGAGGGGGTACCATGCCACCAAGGGGGGATGCTGCATGGCCAGGGGGGGTGCCATGCTGACAAGAGGGGTACCACACGGCCAGGGGGGAGTCCACGCTCCCGGGGGTGGTACCACGTGGCCAGGGGCGGATGCCATGCTGCTGGGTTGGGGTACCACATGGCCAGGGGATGCCGTGCTGCCAAGGGGGGATGCTGCATGGCCGGGGGGGATGCCACGGTGACAATGGGGGGATGGCGGCGCACGGCCAGGGGGGAGGCCACCCTACCTGGACTTTCAGCCTTCGCGCCCGGGCCAGGACATCGTGGTAGCGCCGAGCGGTCGGGAGGGCGACGTCAGGCAGGGCGGCCGCCGGCAGCAGCAATGCCGCCAGCGTCTTTTCGGGGTCCGCCTGCACCAGCGCCTCGTTGATCAGCCGCACAGCCAGGACTCCTGCGCGGGAGGGAAGGGACACGCGGTTCAGCCCTCCAGCTCCAATGCTCCGGGTACCCAGTGGGGTCACAGCCCAGGGTAGCGCGAGGTTCTCTAGTGCCTCATTAGGGCTGGACTCCCAGTGCAACCTCCCTCCCGGGAAGCTCGCAGAACCCCCTGCTCGACCAAACCCCACACAGGGAGGACTCACGGTCGTTTTCGTCTTGCACTGATGCATTGGTGTTGGTCACGCTATCCTGAATGTCATTCCAGCTCAGGAACTCGGCTCCCGCTTCCCTGGATTGGCCTTTCAGCTGCAATAAGTCCTCAAAATACCTGCAGGAGAGACACAGGGCAACAGCTCGGTGCATTTTAAGCAGGAACGGCACCTGTCAGAGCCCGCTGCCTTGCTTTCCAAGTCCCCTGACTATCCTCTCCCAAGGGATCGCTCCACACCCCCCACCCCAAACACAGAGACCGTCTCCTTACCGCTGCGCATGTGCGTCCTCGACACCCGTGAGGCCCAGGGCAGGGCTGACCAGGCTGCTCCAGAGCCCGTCGGCATCCCCGGCGTCCAAAGCTCGGTTAACCAGCGCCACGGCCGAAAGCATCTCCACAGCCACGAACAGCTCCTCCTGCACCAGCTCGCCCTGCACAGGGCAGGCAGAGATGCTGACCCCCCTATACCCCCTCCCTCCAGCCCCAGCAGCCCCCCCAGGTGTGGGGGAAGCACCCCCTAATCCTAGCAGAGATATCGACCACCCCCACCGCCGGTGAGACCCCCAGCCTGTCCCCGGGGCAGCTCTCACCCGTGGGTGCTGGCGCTGCAGCAGGGCCAGCTGGTGCTGGTACAGGGGGGCGGCGAGGGGGTACACGACAGGCAGCTGCGCTGCAGGGTCCACCAGCGCTTCCAACATTTCGGCTGGCATCCCTCCACGGATGGCCGCGTTGATCCGGCTGACGGCACGCAGCACTGAGGGAGAGACTGGGGTGAGCTGGCACAGGGATGGGGGGCTGCAGGAGGTGCCCGTGTCCCATCTCCCTGGGGACACTTGGCCAGGCGGCCAGCAGGGCCACCAGCTCCAGGGGATGCACTGGGCAGAAAGACCTGCCATCAGCCCCATGTCTACCCCAGCTACTCACTGGCTCGCTCCTCCTCGCTCTTCTTGTTCGCCGCAAGGATCCCTGCCTCCACCTCCTCCTGCTCCAGTAGGTCCACGTAGCCCAGCTCCTGCGGCGGGCACAGAGCGCAGCTTACGGTCTCGCACCACATTCTGCTTGCGCTGACGGAGCAGCCACGCTCGGACCCCTTGCAGAAAGCTGCCGATCCGCAGAGCAATCCCCTGCCCAGGGGGAACCCCCCTCCTCCTCCCGGGGACCACGGCGGTCCTGGGGTGCCAGGCCAGCATGGGTACCCCGCGCCCGCAGGCTCCTGCCAGCCCCTACCAGCGCCTTCTGCTCCCGGTCCACGCTGAGCTGCTCCAAGTAGCGGTCGAGGTTGTCCCGCTGGAGACAGCGCAGGGCCAGGACAGGGTCCTGCAGCGCGCGGTACAGCGCCGGCGCGTCCTGGCTCTCCAAAGCATCGTCCACCTCCTCCAGGGCTCCGTGCACTAGGAGAGAGGCCGGTTCACACCCGGGGAAGGCGAGCAGGCCAGTCGCCCCGCAGCTCCAGGGAGCAACAGGGGCTACAGTTGAAGCCTGCGTACCAATAAGTTTAATTTCTCCTCGGAGATGCACAACCAGTCCCACTCCCCACCGGCTCTGAACGACCTGAGCAGTCAGCTCCTTTCTGCTGTGCCCACCAGCCCGGGCAGGCTCTCCCCTCCCGCCTGGAGGTACCACGGTCCCACCGATACGCTCATGGCAGGGACCCCTCCCCCCAGCCCAGGTTGCTCCAAGCCCCGTCCAACCTGGCCTTGAACACCTCCAGGGATGGGGCAGCCACAGCTTCTCGGGGCAACCTGCGCCAGGGGCTCACCGCCCTCACAGCCAAGAACTTCTTCCTCAGAGCTCATCTAATTCCCCCCAGGAGGGAAGCCACAGCTTTGCTCACCGTTCACTTTGTTGACGTTCCCTTGGATTTCAGCCTGGGTCAGACACCGGTCGTAGATGTCCTCTCCCTCGTAGATGTCCTCTCCCTCGGGGATCACCTGCAGGTACTGCAGAGGGACTCCCCACCCTGAGTTTGCCGCCCGAACTCACCCCAACGGCAGGTGGCGGGGGGGTCCCCTGCAGATGCCTCGGCTCATTTCCCATCCCCAAACCCTGGGTCAACCAGCCCCCAAAGAGGAATCATTTCCCCAACCACATTCCACCACCTTCTGACCAGCACAAGCGCTCCCAGGCTCTGTTTCACCCACCAAGCATGGAGATGGTCTCTGACCGAGAGGGACCCCTCCGGCTGGAAGCACCCACCAGCACATCAGCGAAGGGGCTGCTCCTCTCCCAGCCCCCCCGGTGCCCTCCTCACCCTGTTCCTGGCATTGCCGCCCTTCTCCAGCTTCGCCCGGTGGAGCATCTCCTGGTAGGCACCAGCCAGCGCCTCACGCAGGGTGAGGAGCATCGCGCTGGGGTTGTGGAGGGCCACCATCGTCTGCGCCACCCCCCCCCGATCCCCCGCTTCGTTGATCGCCAGCACCGCGGCGTGGACTGGAGGCGAAGCGGGAAGGAGGGAGGTGAGACAGGGCACAGAGGGCTGCGATAGACCGTCCGCTATATCCCTGTGCACAGTGGGACAAGCCACGCCACGCGTGATGGTGGGAATCCTCCTTTCTCCAAGACCAAGCTGCAGACTCCAGTGACGAGGAAGTCTCGATGTCTCTCCATCAATCCCAGTTAACGCAAAACCCTGGAGCTGGACAGCTACCAGGTGCCTCCACCACATCTCAGAGCATCGCTCAGAACATCTCATAGAATCATGGAACAGTTTGGATTGAAAGAGACCTTAAAGGCCATCCAGTGTCACCCCCTGCCCTGGGCAGGGACACCCCCCCCCCGCCCAGGGTGCTCCAAGCCCCGTCCAACCTGGCCTTGAACACCTCCAGGGATGGGGCAGCCACAGCTTCTTGGGGCAGTCTGCGCCAGGGGCTCATCGCCCCCACAGGAGAGAATTTCTCATCTCAATCTCCCCTCTTTCAGTATAAAACTGTTCCCCCTCGTCCCATCGCTCCCCTCCCTGACCCAGAGTCCCCCCCAGCTCTCCTGGAGCCCCTTTAGGCACTGGAAGGGGCTCTGAGGTCTCCCCGGAGACTTCTCTTCTCCAGGCTGAACCCCCCCAACTCTCCCAGCCTGTCCTCCCAGCAGAGGGGCTCCAGCCCTCGCAGCATCTCGGGGGCCTCCTCCGGCCCCGCTCCACCGGGCAGCGACAGGAGCATCCCTCAGAGCATCTCTCAGTTCTCCGGCCCCAGATTTGACCATCGGGGGCTGAGCCGAGATCCTGCTATGGGCTGACACGCGGCACCGCTCCCCACCATGGGCACCCCTTTACCTGCCGCTTCGTCCACCGAGAGCTCGTTGGCCAAAATGCCCCCGATCTTGCTGAAGGCAGGCAGCTGCAGGCCGTATTTCTCCAGCTCCCGCTTCATGTTGTCGATCTCCTCCTCTGGAGCAGAGCACGGAGGCATCGCCACTCAGCACCAGCCCCGTGGTCCAGCACCGGAGCGGGGACAGCCAGCAGAGTCCCCCCACCCCCTCTTCCCTGCCGAACCGGAGGGGTGCAGCACCCCCCCACCGATGTAAGCATCACCGAGGCAGCTTTGGGAAAGCTC
>VZSZ01007268.1:5072-21213 GCA_013398815.1 Ibidorhyncha struthersii
GGCTCAGGCTCGGCACATCACTGCAGCCAAGAGAACAGCCAAAATCAGGGCCAGAAAAACCCTGAAGAATCAGGGAGGCTGGGGGGGGGGGAGGTCTCCAAGTGGCTCTGGGTTGTTGTATTCCATTGGCCAGGCCACACTGGGTCACATTCCTTGGCTTTTAACGCCTTTCAATTCGGTTTTGATGATTTTGCCGATTTGTGCTTGTGTGGGTCCTCCCACAGCTCTGCGGGACGGGGAAGCCCTGCAGCGGGTAGTCCAGCACTTCAGCCTCCCCTGAACTGGGGCCAAACTGGCACCAGGAGCTACCAAACGGCACAAACCTGGCCAAAAGGCGAGGCAGAAGGAAAGCATGGCCGGGATTTACCGCTCCCCACCCCCGCAAAGGCAGCTCCCAAGGCAGGCGCAGATGCATTTCCCACAGCAGATGCATTTCCCACACTAGATGCACTTCCCACGGCAGATGCATTTCCAACAACAGCTTTATTTCCCACAGCAGCTGTGTTTCCCCCTGCCTCTCCCAGGGGGGATGCTGAGGGCTCGCTGGGATGCAGGGATGTGCACTCCAAAGGGGTGGGTACCCGGAGAGACGCCCGGCTCACCAGGAAAGCCAGCTGAGCTGGGCAAGGACTCGGAAGCCAGAAGGGCCAGAAGCTCGCAGTGTGCCCTTCCCTGGGCAGGGCAGGAGGCTCCTTGCAGAGTCAGGGTGGGACAGGGGCTGGGAGCAATTCCCGGGGTGGGGGAAGTAGCAGTGCTGGGAGCAGAGGCCGAGGCTGGCCGGGTTCAGCAAGCCGGGACATCACTTCTAACCCCCTCCTCTCGCTTTTCCCCGGATGCTGCAGCGGAGCCAGTGCCAGGAGCTCAGGGCCATCTGGAAACGCTCATGGACAGCAGTGAAGGACCCTGCCGGAGACAAAGCCCAGCGTTTCGACAGGGCCCGGGCTCTTTGCCGGAGGCTCCTGCTCTGCCCTGCATTCCCACAGCAAGGTCAGCTCGCCTCCAGCCACCCACAGACCCAAGACCCCAGGGACGGCAGGGATACACCTGCTGCAAGGGACGGGGCTTTTGGTGGCTCGGCAGCGAGGCACAAGCCTCGCTCAGCCTGGCCCTGGCAGGCACCAGGCAGCCCTGCCAGGATCCACCCCCACCAGGCAGCTCCCAGCTTCCCAAAAATAGGCTGGAGAAGCCCGACCTGGAAAAGACCCCAGGAGCTCAGCGTCCTGCAGGCCCTGCCATGCCAGGGCGGTGCTGGCCACTGCGGGACGGGGCTCCACGTGCCACTGGAGTGGGGGTGACGGAGGTGACCAGGGCTGGCGATTGCTCTTGCTGCCCACTTGGCACCATTACAGGAGAAACTGCACTTCCTTCTCTTCCTCTGCACACCAGGGCATGATCTCCCCGTGTGCCGCTGAGCAGAGGACCTGGAAAGTAGAGAGGAAGTCAGGCTCGGCGCAGAGGAAGAACTGGGGCCGGGATACGTCGCGCAGTGACCGGCTGGCCTCAAGGCCAGAGGAAACGACGCTGGGGACAGAGAGAAGAGCTGTGGGGCCCTGGGAGGGGTTGAACCTGCTGCCTGTGCATGCCGCAGGCAGGACTGAAGGTGCTGCCTGGGCAGCGGTCGGTGCCAGCACAGCCCTGCTGTGGGTGGGATGCGCATGCCGGCAACGTTGAGTTCGGCCCACGCGTGCGCTGCTTGTGCCTGTCACCTCTCCCTCACACCCACCCTGCGGCCACAAGCCCCACTCCTCACAGTGCTGGAGCCTTCGTCTCACAGGGAGGAAAGTCATTTCTGGGGCTGCGGGGGCCATGCACGAGGTGACAGCGGAGCAGACAGTCTGCAGGCCTGCTTCAGCACATCGTAGCATCCATCATCTTCTCACCTCTAGCAGCTCCAAGACTTCCCCCGGCACATCCCAGGGTAGCTCGCAGGGCACACAGCCGCTCCCTCATCCAACTAAAATGTTGCTTGTGCAGTCCCATTTTGCAGCCTGCCAGGGGAAAGCTCTCACCCCTCTCCCGCAGGCGCCACTGGGGCAGGAAGATCAGCTCGCCCTGTGTGCAGAAGTGGCCCAAGTCCCCAGTACCGTCACTCATTTTTCCTGGGCAGTGGCCAATAGCAAAACTCAAAATAAGTATTTCCCTCGCCTCCAGCCCCACCCGCCCCACGCTAGACAGCAGCTGCAGAGGATTAGCATCGCCCTGGAGGTGTAATCCCTCTACAAAGAGGACAACATTTGGCCCAAGACATCCAGGGAGATGCAGAACAGGAGGCAGAGGGGGCAAGGAGCAAAGTTTGGCCCACTTTTTTTTTCTCAATTCCTGCATATCACCTCCGTGATCAGAGTTCTGTGCTTTGTGTCAGGATCTACATAATAGCAAGAAGACGAAGAGTAAAGGGAAGGCCACAGGTGAGGACAGAAGCCCATATCAGTATCCTGCCACTCTGCTGGGCTGGACTCTCACCCAGCCTGCTTCTGCCCCAGCAGCAGAGCAAACGGAGAGAAAGCTTTCCAGGAAAACCCTGTTGTCCGCTTCCCTTGCCACCTGCCCAGGCAGAGCCACCGGAGCCCAGGCAGAGCCACCGGAGCCCAGGGACATCCCAAGCCTTGGCTTGTACCACACGGTGACTGCCAGCTAGCTGCTCCACGCTCGGTCCCTGCACATCTGCTCCCTGGCCCGAGCCGGGGAGGGTCGCTCTGCCAGCCCTTGCTCCGAGGTGCTGCAGCTCGCGTGCTCGCCCTCCTGCAGCAGCCGGCATTTCAAAGGGAAGCTCTGCCTTTGATGTAGAAAGCCGGCTCCCAGCACGTCGGTCCTGATCAAAGCGCCCAAGTGCAGGACCTTACGGAAGAGGCAGGTGAACAGCCAGCGGAGGCAAGGAAAACTCATCTTTGGACGAGCCCCGCTCTGCCCCGGGTTCAACTCAGGGCTCCCCGCGAAAAAAGATGCCTTTCTCTCCCACTAGACCTGAACTGCAAATAAGGACTTAAGCAGGAAGGAAGGAGCAGGCCACCACAGACAGGTGAAGGAGGAGATATTTAAGGCCTTTTCTCCACAGGCTGAAACCTCTGCACTGAACCAGGACCCCCCTGGCTCTGCTCCTGCCTTGCACCAAGCTGGGGCTGCCCCGAGAGCACACAGGCAGTAGCTGTTCTCAGGGCAGTCTCCTGTCTCTGCACCCATGTCCTTCCTGCCTTCCTCCACTCTTTCCACGTAGGAGAACGTCGCTGGGTCAAGAGCCATAACCAAAGCAGTAAGAAGCAGGGCACTTCTTCGCGGGAATTTTGGTGGTGCACATTCACTCTAGAAAACAACTGCCGACAGGACACTGGTGACATTGCGGCTTTGCTGCCAGTAGCATCCTCGTCTCCTGCAGGGAGAGCATCCGAACATCAGTTGCCTTCAGCGAGACGCTTAAAGTTTGATGGGAGGGCGGGACTAGAAGAGGAAGATTTTTGAAGAACACTGCATAAACCCACCATCGTCTGGCCCTAAAGGAAAGAACCAGTATCCGAAGATGTTCCGCTTTGTGCAGCATGTAAACAGGAAGATGCAGTATTTTGTTTCCTATTAAAAAAATATACAGAGGGTCCACATGGATGTAAGGGTTTGTGGCTGGGAGTTTATTCCAGCAAATCCGCTGGCACAGCTCCTAGAAGCCGGGCAGGAATTGGCAGCAGGGACCATCTAATCTCTCTGCAGAGGCAAACAGCTCGGGGCCCTGGGGAGCTCAGCCCCTCTTAACACATTAAGGTCAGTCACTTGGAGCAAGCCCCGCTCCTCCAGAACGACTCCAGCGTGGGCCCCAGCAGGGCAGGGAAAGGCAGCAGCAGCTCCTGGGGAGCGCTCGGCCGCCAATGACTGCCAAAAACACAGGCTCATGCAGGAGGGCTTGTGGGAAAGGATGCACACGCTTTACCCCACCACGTCCGACGGATTCCCTCAGCAGCTCCCCCAGCCCTGGGAAGCTTTGCAAACATGGCAGGAAAGCTTCGCCATGGACTTCATTAAGGCTGAACCTTGGCACAGGGTACAGTGCAATTCCACTTCACAAATCTCAAGTCCAGCCAAGCCTTGACAGGCATCAAAGCAAGACGGATGGTGCCTTCCCATGTGGGCTTCCTTGGCCTGGCTCCTTAACAGCTACCAAGCTATTCAAGCTGCTATAAAAATTGGAAAGGTCTTCTCCAGAAAGCCTTCTGCAAGTGCCGTCCAGCAGCACGTGGCAGCAGGGGGTCAGCACCTCCAGTTCAAAGCCCACTAGCTTTAAAGGTGCAAATAAAGCAGCTGAGAGCTGGCCACAGAGGCAGAGCGGAGTCTGAACAGAGGAGCCACTGACCCTGACGGTGCACAGACATACCAAACTTTTAAACCAGGTGGAGAGGCAGTGGTCAGGATTAAACCCAGAACCTGCGGTAGATGTCCCCCAATAGGCTCCTGGGAGAGACCAGTTTTTTACAGGACAATACTGACGGTGAAATCTACCCAATTCACTGCACAGCCCAACACCAGGGAAGGATCAGTACCCGCAGTTGGCACCTACCCACCCGAGTAGCCATAGGGGGCTCAGGCCCAGGGAGGAAAGGCATCAGCTGCTCCCAGATTCCCCCTGCTACTGGCAGAGGTCTGCAGCCTCCCCTCTGCAAGCCTTTCCACAACAAAGGCAGACTGGTTTGAGGCAGGGAAGGGCAGCTTCAGCACAGGAAAAGACTTCCGCTCCCGTTGTGCTGCTTCCCCAAGCCTCTCCTTTGATCCCTGGGGAAAGGGACAATTTGGCAGCTGGAAGACTATTGTGGGCCTCTTGCTATAAGTAGCTGCTAAAGGTTTCGTTGAGAGGTGGAGTGAGTTGTTTAACTACGCAGCCAACACAGCAACAGCATCCTAACAGGCAGGTAAGACCAATTTGTCAGTGCTGAGAAACCAACTTCAGGTAAGAAGAGAATGAAAAAATCCATTCTCATGTACTATAAGTGAACAGCAGGAGTTTTCATCACAGGTAGAGTACCACAAACCTCATGGACCGGAGACAGATTCTGTCTCCTCTACAGAAACCTTACTATTTTTCCTCTCTCATGTTGTTCACATCTATGCTATCCCTTAAACAGCGAGGCTGCCAATCGAGTCAAATTCTTCGGGAAATTCTAAGGTCTGGGGTCCTAAAGAAATTCTTCGGCACTTTCTGCAGTGCTAACACATGCGAGTTAAAGGATCCATCAAAGGAGGAAGAAGCCAGAAGCAGACTTACAGGGTCAAATGTTTAATAACTTTTCGAGAGTGAGTATTACGTCCGTATTTAGAGCATATATAAAATAAGAGAGGGAAAACAAGGAAAGAAAAAATAAAATGGATATCTTCAAGAGGGCACACTTAACCCCGTAATTTCTGCTGAATCTTCTCTTCGGAGGCACAGTGGCTGCTTGGAGCAACCCCTCTGTGCAACACAAGATCAGGTACCAGGCCACTTGCAGTGTTTAGGCTCAGCACTTTCGGAACGGCTAGGAAAACTCTGATTCTGTACAACTCACACACCAACAACTTCGTCCCAGACCTGTTACATGGTTAATTGTGTCCTGTCCAGAAGAGGGATATCAGATGAACCAAAGTTACCCCAAGAAAGGTGAGCTGATCTAAAACTTGGTCTCAGCAGGGCCTTCTCTTCCACCTGCTTTTGTTTTCCTACTGACTCCAAACATTTCTTGCATCTCTTCCCAACGCAGTGTTATTGCTGGACAGAGCAAGGAGAAGAAAGGAGACACTTATTAGACTCGGCAGCACCAAGACAACCGTACTGTGAGGGGTCCAAACATTCCCCAGACACCCCTGGGATGCTGCTACAGCCCAGAAGACAGTGACACATCCCCCAGAGGTGTTACCTACTGCTAACACTGCCTTCTACCCCCAACTAAGATCAGCACCCAACATCCTCCCTCAGCTCTGGAACCTTCTCTGCTAAAAGCAGCATCTGCATTGGGGCAGGCCAGCCCTGGCAAAGAAGGTGCTTCCTCACAAGCCTCAAGACTGCTACTGGTATGCCATGGACTCCTCTCCCATCACCACAAGAGCAGAGCTTGGCATCTCCTCCTGCTGGACACCCACAACTTTGCCTATGCCTTTCCCACCTCATAGCACCACTGTCTGCACTGGGCAGGGTGTGTGGATCGTGTGTGTGATCAAGTGGTGTGCGATCAGAGTGGATCGAGTTTGGGCTAGAGGGACACAAACAGCATCTCTCCTGGAAGATAAGCGTGGAGCTGCAACAAGCTCTGAAGAGCAAAGCTGCTGTGCTGAGTCATGGGTGAAAGTTCCAGAGAGGTGCTGGGAGGCTGCCACCCTGCCCAGCGTCCTTCAACCCAAACAGAAAGAACATGGGGAGCAACTGCACGGCTCACTCTGCTCCAAGATGAGAATGACAACTTCCACGTGTTTTGGCGGGAAAGCCACTCAGCAAGGCACCCCGTGACAGACTGCTCACCCTGGCAACAGTGAGGGTGCTCCCTGGCTGACAGCCAAAGCTGGTAAGAGCTCTACTGCTAGAAGAAACTCTGGATTGTGAAGGCAGGGGGAGGAGGAACGCTAGCCTGGCCCAGCTGCTGCTCCCACCCTACTTGCCCACAGCTAGCTCACCTTGGCCTTGTTCTGTACAGGCAAGTACAGCTTGAACTCAGCTGGGAGCTCATCCTCCGAGTAGAGCCGGTCAGAGAAGTACACTCGTCGGATGCGACAGTTGGCGTGGATCTGAGAGTCAAAACAAAGAGTCAGGCCATTTTCCATATGCTGTTTCCACATCCAGCTTCACTGTCATGCAGCAGCTGTGATTCTTTGGCTCAGCAGCTGGAGAAGAGACCTCACTGCCTCTCTTCGAATCTGCCAGGGCATCAGAGAAGAAACGTTGGCCCATGCCCTCTCCTTCGCGTTAGATGCTGCCTCCAGTGATGCAAGAGGGCTCAAGAGACTTGGCCAAGCTCTGGCATCTCTGCAAATTGAGATCTGCCTTAGCTGCTTAGAGGGGTTCTTTGCTACAAACCCACCTCTGCCTCTCCACCGATAGCAGCATTTGCCAGAACACTCTCCACCTCAGTCTGCTGCATTTTTAACACTGCCTCTTCAGGGCCTCCCTGAGGTCAGGAATGAGACTGTCCAGTCTGCGCTGCCTCTACTATCAGTTGGCAGCGAAGGAGTCACTCCAGTCCCCCCTTTATGGGTATGCGAGACATTTCCTGGTTGACTGCCTGCTCATCTCAGGGCAACCCCACAAGGAACCGCAGCAGTCCCATCACACTAAGGAACAGGCATGCTCCACACACAGGCATTCTGCAAAATGCCACTGGACACAGTGAACATGAATCCCTAGCATATGGAACAAGTTCCACGTCCTCAGCTGCATCAGCTCTGGTCCAAGGGGCCTGGTGACGGCAGGGTCACTCCACCTGCACTAGGAAACAAGCTTGACCAGGGTTATGTATGCACCGTAACACCCTGGGTGTTTACCAGCCAGGCTCCCACTCGGCCAGTCGCTGTCTGGCATATCTGGACAGTAAGGCAGCACACAGCTAATTCCTGGCTGACCTCCACCCAGCAGGATGCGTGGCACACCGCAGGGAACTTTAGGGGGACTGCAACTCCTACTGTAACTGACAGCCAGCAAGAGAAACAAGATGGAAACGGGATCCTTCATCCCAGTCTAGTCCGGTGAAGCGAGGCAGCACCAAGACCTCTGCTGCCTCAGTCGCATTTTTGCTCCCCTCCCACAGTGCTCTGCAGAGAGCAGGACTGGCAAAAGAACCAGTCAGGGCAAAACCTGGATTCCCAATATCCAGCAAGGCTGTCCCAACCAGCAGAAAGATTACCAACACGCTGTTTTCTGTGGGCAGGACATGCCTGCTTCTCACCTGAACTCTCAGGGTCTCGATGTAATTTGTCCCATAAGCCCGGCGTGTGAAGTCCGACAGGTTGAACTGGATTTGGTTCCAGCCATCGTCCAGCCGCATGGGCATGGTGCAGATGAAGGGCTTCACCCGAGTCGTGCTCTGGTAGTTACTCGCCCGGAAACGCCGGCGTACGTTCTTATCATCCAGCACCTGGGGCAAGGAAGGAAGGCTGCTGACCCAGGCATCAGGGGCCCCCAGCTCCCCGACAGCAGCTGTTCTAAGAGTCAGGCTCTACCCATCTCCAAGAGAGGGCTCTCCTACTCCCACCCCTCCATTTCATAGCGGAAGTATTTTTAACACAGGAAACAGACCCATTTTCAGGAATAGCAACGACGTGCTTGTGAGCTGACTGACGCTTCCATAGCAGAAGACCTGACACATCACATGGCCAAAACAGCAAAATCGTTTGGGGGACCACATGCTGCCTGGGACAAGTTCCAACAGAAGACTACTGGCTCCCTGGCACCTTTCTCGCTGGTCCCTGGAAGGGCCTCCCTGCTGCATGCTCCTCACCTGCACTTCAAAAGTGAAGTATTTCTTCAGGTTCTTGATGATCATCACTAGGAAAGGCAGTTTGATGCCCAGGGTCTTCTTTGGGTCAGCAGGGCACGTGATATACGTGGTACTGAGAGGGACAGAAAAACGCTTTAGGATCTCACACAGCACAAAGCACACAGCCTGAGTCCCAAGGCTCTCCCTTGACCTAACACAGTCTTGCAGGCCAGGCAGAAAAAGATAGTTGTGATCCTAAGATCTCAGCAAGAACCAGGGCTTCCTGTAACACAAGGGACAGTTTCAGAGGTAGCTGCAGGGAGAACAAGAGAGAAGGCCCAAAGAATGCATTTCAAATCCCAGTTTTCTCACCCTGGGCATGAAACACCTTCCTGGACAGCTTCACCTCCCCAGTTTCAAGGCCATGTCAGCACTGTTTCTTAACACAACCTCCTCCTCCCCTTGACTGAACAGGTAGAGCCCTCCAGAGCACAGCAGAGGCCCCGTGTGCTCTATATGGCTGGGAAAACAGAGGTCATGAGCACTAGAAGTACACGTCACGCCTGGCAAGTTCTGCATCAACACATCTTGGGAGGAAGAGAAGCGTTGGCTCAGCCTGTCTGCAGGAGAGGAGTCTCCGCTGCCCTTATAAGGAGCGCCCTGCTCTGAATCACCCCTGGAGAAGCCTTGGAGACTCTGAGCCCGCTCATGGAGCTGGCGTCTCTCTCCCGGTCGATGGAGACAAGGTTGCTAAGTGAAGCACCATAAGCAACTCCCCTCATAAATCTCCTTTTGATCTTCCTGCTGTCGGGAGAGCAGCTGTCACGTGGGGAGAGCAGCAGAGCAAGCCTCAGACAATAAAAGATGCAGAAGGCAGAGTGCTGCTTTCTCAGTAATTGGCAGCACTGACTGGGGACCGGGTATCAAATACAGCTGTTTTCCCCAAGTGATGGAAAAATAATGGGACTTCATTTTTATTTTTTATCCCTTAGCCCCACTGAGGATGACAGAGAGCTCTACAAGTGCCACAGAGGGGTATCAGTGATCATATTCCTCAATTTATTGATGAAGATATTGCAGCAGAGAAGGAGAGGTCTGCTGGGTGCTGACATCTTTCACTCTGCTCCAGGGCCAAGCCCCCAGGGCACACTGGAGCAGAATATGACACCTTCTCCTACCTGACATTAGTTCCTTCAATCTCCAGTACCAGCGACTGAATGTCATTGTCGGTGATTCGCTTGATGTGGCCATTGCGCACCTGGAAGAAAAGGGGGGCAGTCAGCACAGACATTACTTGAGAGGGAAACAAGAGGCACCCACAGCTTCATTGAGAGGGGGGAAAAAGATCCTAGGAGGACCCATCTACGTTTGCTTGGCTCCTGGACATCACTGTTTCCAAGGCTTTGATCGCTGCCTCAGAGTGCCAGGGCTCCAAGCAAGGGTTTATGGCCCATCATGCTGCACAGACACCAAGTGCAAGACTTCAATTTATCAAAATAGGCTACAGTGACTCAAGCCTCATGTTAGAGGCCCAAATCAACAAACATAAAAGTGGCAGAGCAAGATCAAACCAGAGTACAATAAGGGGTAAAAACAAGTACAAGCAATACAGGGGCAAGGCAAAGGGAGACACCAGCCAGCCAGCGGTCACCACAGGGTCTTAGTCTCTACTGCTGGGCATGGCTGACTGCCTCTGTGGAAGAGTAGGACCAGAGGACAGAGCTTGGTTAAAATCCTTCATAATTACAGTGTACACAAGCGCAGAACCATCATCTGCTCTGCTGAGGGGCACAGGGATTTGGCTACTCAGATGCAGCCAGATCCCCACAGAGCTCAGGGAGGCCAGGGCCAGAACAAGGAGCCAATACAAATTAATTTTTCTCTACAAGCAACATGGCTGAATCCCAGGATCTGAGGATTTATTTTTATTTTAATGAAGCAGCTTACCTCCCATCAAATTTATCTCCATTTAAAAGGCACTTTTGCTAATTAAGCCCTCTGCTCTTCCCCAATGCTAGATCAGCGAATTGCAGTGCTCCTTCCGGCTCCATGAATTAATTTCTTTAGCACCTATCATCACTCCTAATACAAAGGATACATTAAGCTTCTAATGGGATGGTTCCAGTCACGAGCTACAAAACGATTTACAGGTTTAGCAATTCATCTTCAAAGTTCATTTCTTCAGATGGACCTACCTGGGTGATGTTGCATACATTTGTTGGAAGAAAGAGATAAGCGCTGGGAGCAGCCCACCCCCCGCCCCGGCCTGTCTCTACACTTAGCGGTTGCATGAAACCTCTGCCTGGATCACCCAGCTGCTGCTGCTAAAGTGCAGCTCACCCTGCCAGGCCGCTCTTAACTCTGCTTCAAGCCCGCACAGATACTTCCAGAAAACATTAAGCTCAGAGACAGGATCCTTACAGGAGAACCATATCTCTCCTTTGCATCAAATGCAGCTCCCATGGATTCATAGGTCTGTTCAGGAGAAACCAATTGCCCGAGGCCTGTATGAATTGCCTTTTTTTTTTAATTTAATTTTATTTTTTTAAATCACCAGCCCCACAGAAGCCCCGTGTACCTCTCTGTTTTTGAAGCAGTGATTGGCATATGGAAAGTTAAATCCTGGAAGCCACAAGGATACAGCATGCATGCGGACTTAGCATTGGGAAATAACCTTGCCTGAGCAGGTGACAGTAGTGCACAACAAAGCCTGCCTCCACGCCACGTAAGACAGATTTCACCAAGGATAGCTTATGGCTCCACAGAGGGAAAATGGTTCAGGTTTGGGCTTCTCTGGAAAGGACAGTAACAGAGTAAACAGCTAAACATGCTTTAAACCAATTAGTCAGCAGTGTTTCTATCTGTAACCCGGTCCCCTTCCTTAGCCTGTGAAGGCTTTCTTTCCCCAGATTACAGGGACAATGAAAAGAAGCCCCTCTTCCTCCTCAGCATTGCCACAAACAGGATGAAAGGCAGCAGAAAAGAGAGAAGTACAAAATGGTCAGACTGCAGCAAAGCCCTTCCTCCTGGTCCCACCTAGCTCAGTGTAAGTTTAAGTGTAAGAAAATTTTAGAAATCTAAACAAAACACTCCACATTTCTACTTGGCCAATATTTTCTAGCCGCCTTAAGCCTAAGAAGGTGGATTTTGAAACTGGAAAAAAGGGCAATACCCCTCTTAGAAAACAAAAGTTCTTGAAATGCCTAATATCCTCTGAATCAGGGTAACTGGGAAGTTACCTGCTGCCTAAAGATGAACTGGAAAAGTTTTTTTTGCAGATGCAAACCTCAAACCTCACAGGGTTCGGAGGAAGCAGCAGCTTCATAGACAGTTAGTTGTGTCTGAACACATACACTTATTAGGGCTGCCGTTGCTGCTAGCAACACTAGTCAAATGTAACAAAGACCAGAGGAAAAGCAGAAAGGGGCAATCCTCCCCAGGCCCAGCCACCCATCCGCCAGCAGATGTGACGCCACAGTCCGAGGCCGACCTCTGGAGGCTCGATCCTGCATTGTTGCTGGCTGCCCCGTTGTTAGGCAATGGGCTTGCACCAGCAAGTTGAAACACAGCGAGCACCATTGCCCAGACTACTGTAGGCATGGGTACGCCCTTGCCTCGGGACAGGCCAGCACTTCCCAAAGCCAGTGGTGGGTCCAGAACAGGCGCGAGGCCCTTATGCCACTTCCTTCCCCCAGGAGGGAAGAAGGGGCAAAACAAGAGGCAAAAGCAGGAGCTACTCGGCTGTGCTGGATCACTTGGTGCACACAAGTTTAGGGGAGGAGGAGTGAGCAGCACAGACTGCTGTACTCGAGATGCAGAGATCTGGGACAACCCGGGCAAGGATGGTGTGCGAGAGAACTAACAAATCAGACAAGGGCTGCAAGAGAGGGCTCTGCCATGGCGTTCGCAGGGACTTGATCCTGGCCGTGCTTATCAGTGAAATTGCTATCTGCATCCTGGTGGCAGAGCACACATTTGACATTCAGACAGGTATTGAACGCTAGCTGACCTTCTGCCCTCCCAACAGCATTTGAAATTGCTAACGATATTCCACACCGACGTGCCAGCAGAAGGAATATGGAGAAATCAGCACGAGGATCAATAGGTTTGACTAGTTTCATCAAACCGTCCCCATCTGCTCTGCAGAAGAGTGTCAGCGAGCCCCCTGGAGACTGGTTGGTGTGTCTCCACGCGTCAGCAGGGGGACCATGGTGGCAGGACGCTGCAGGAATAAACAGAGGACTCTAAACAAAGTGCTGGAAGGCAAACAAAACACTTCGCAAACAGGTCTCCAAACCAGGCAGACGCAGTGCTGGAAGGCAGGAGAATAGAGCACAGCCCAGCAGTTACCAGCTCTCTGTGGATGAGGCTGAAGGAGAAACCTCTGCCTGCAGGGACAGTGGGACAGTCACTGTGCTCTTCCCAAGGTCTGGAGACTTCAGTCCTTCCAGAGTTCCCTGGGACAGGATGCTGGTGGCAAGGACAGATTGGGCTTGGCAGGGTTTGCTGCCAAGGCCTGCCCAGAGCTTACCCACAGCCCCTGAGGGAGCAGGGAAGAACTGTATCCTACTGCTTAGAGGGAGGTTACAAGTGCTCACAACAAGAAAAGGCTTCCAGTGCCCCATTTCTACACCTATATCAAATGAAGGAGCCTCTACTTCAGTCTCCATCAGCACAAGCAGGGCACATCCTACTAGGGCTGAACAAGAAATGGTTTTCCCCATGTCTCAAAAGCTTGAGATTCCTTAAGATCTTAAAANACTTTTTGCAAGGATAAGAGAATTCACATTAGGACAGCTATGAATACAGTAATCAGGCATTCACCTAGGACATGGGAGAACATCAAATCCCTTGTGTCCAATTCTCAACAAAACTACAGGTGCATTTTACATACCCCTGGAGAGAGCAGTAATCACTTCCCGCAAAGTGATTTTTCCAGAAACCCTAACCCTCTGCTGTGGCAATGCCACAGCTGGACCATTCCTGGGATGTCTGTGTTTGGACAGATCAGTATTTTCCAATAAATAAACAAACCAACCAACCCACTGGAAAAATCCCTCACCAATTCTGGACATTTACTCACTTCATGAACACACTGCCCAAGCCAGACCCCAACTGGCCCCTCTGCTGCCAGCCTGGCAGGTTCTTGCCTCGAGCCAGGAAGGCTTCACCAGCAACTTCGCACCCAGCTCCCTGCTTGCAGCACCCAAACCATCAGCAGCACTTCCCCACGCTGTGAGTTCACGCAGTCTTCACACTGCCCAACACACAACTCAACA
This sequence comes from Ibidorhyncha struthersii, assembly GCA_013398815.1. Classification (NCBI taxonomy): domain Eukaryota; kingdom Metazoa; phylum Chordata; class Aves; order Charadriiformes; family Charadriidae; genus Ibidorhyncha; species Ibidorhyncha struthersii. The sequence goes on from VZSZ01007268.1 coordinate 18,769, forward strand.
GCATGAGCAGGGTTTTCTGAAGGGGCTGAGCAGGGGAGACGACACCCACACACGGTGGGGTGAAGACCTAAGGGACTCCTCTTTCTCAGCTCCAAGGCAGTGAGATGCTTTAAGTGCCGCCCTTCACCTCCTGCTGCTGCAAACACACCACAGGAACGCCAAAGCTATTACAAACCCACCACCCCAACTCCTTTTAAATGGAAAAGCGAGGTGAAAGAACAAGCAACACTGATATCTGCAGGTAGAAAACCCATTCTGGTTTCACACCACACCTTTGTGAGCAGGATGATCCTCACAACAAGCTTGCCTAAGCTGGCTGTGTTCCTCTGGACAGACGGACCTCTGAGCGAGGACGAGCACCTGCACACAGCCCTGCTGCTCACAAGGACACAGGGCTGCTGCCAGTGGGCAGTGCTAGAGGAGCCCAGCCACGTGCAAGCCCCACAGCTGGTGATGGAAACACCCTGCACACCCAGCTGCTGTTCTCTGGGAACAGCATCGCTAATTTTTTGTCAGTCCTTTCTGGCCAATCCAACGACTATTGCACCTGATCAGACCGCTGCTTACGTCCACCCTGCAAGCAGAACTCCTGCTGGCCACGCCATGAGCCACACGATTGCAATGGTATCACCCTGCACAGGACAATTCACACTGGAAGGTACCTCAGGAGGTCTCCAGTGCAACCTCCACCTCCAAGCAGGGATAACCCAGATCGCTCATGGCTTTATCCAGTCTGGAAGCATGCTACACCCCTTTGTCTAAGAGTCTTTAACGTGTCCCATCCTCACACCATCCAAATAAGCTGTCAATCCTTTTTTAAAGTCATGAATATTTGTGCAAAAGCCCTAATGCATGTGCAGGCACATGCACACAGCAGGGCAACCACATTCTTCTCAGAGCTGCATGGGTACCTCACTGATGGCAAAAGGGATAGGTCTGCGCTTTGTCCCCCATCCCACGACTTGTAAATGCTCACATGAGCCCACTGAGGTCCAATACCACCGCTGTCCACTGAACTGCCTTGAAGGCTTTCACCCCTGCTGAAACCACAAGAAATTCAGGTTAGGTTCAAGCACAAGTAACTGAATACCCGTTGCAACCTCGGAGAGGGGAGCCTGCTCTCAGACAGCATAACAAGCGTTTTGCAGAATCGCTTTTAGGCAACAACGCAACCATGGGTGCTTTGTGAAGTGGAGGAAGCAGCAGGTCTCAACACCTCCAAGCTTCCTGATACAGGCTCCCTGATGCAAGATACCCGGGAGAAGGCAGGGAACTTCTTCAGGAGCCTCCAGGGAGACCTTATAGCAGCCTTCCAGTATCTGAAGGGCACCTACAACAAGGCAGGAGAGGGACCTTTTACAAGGGCATGGAGTGATAGGACAAGGGGGAATGGCTTCAAACTGGAAGAGAGGAGATTTAGATGAGATATTAGGAAGAAATTTTTCACTCTGAGGGTGGTGAGCCCCTGGTGCAGGTTGCCCAGAGGAGCTGGGGCTGCCCCATCCCTGGAGGTGTCCAAGGCCAGGTTGGACGGGGCTTGGAGCAACCTGGGCTGGGGGGAAGTGTCCCTGCCCATGGCAGTGGGGTGGACTAGGTGATCTTTAAGGCCCCTTCCAGCCTAAACCATACTATGACCCTCAGCAGAGCCACTCTAGGAACAGACAGGAAGGAAAAATAAACAGTTCAAACATTTGTGACTTCTCGTACCCCCTAAAAGCCACCAAACAGCCTACCTTTAAATACCTTTAGCAAGCCTGTTTAAAAAGCGGGTCACATAGGAGAGGAGACCCCCACCTCAGTTATGCCCAGCTACCACGGGGAAGCGTCGTTACTGTTATTTCCAGCGCTTGACGTTTCTTGCAGCTTCTCACCACACTGCATCTCCTCGCACCGGCCTGGCCCGCTCCCCTGGCGGGGCTCTGCTACTCAGCAAAGGCAGAAAACACACTCCCCCCCGCCCCCCCAAAAAAACCCAAACCCCGGGGGGTCTCCCGGTAACCTGGCACAGGGGGTCTGCCGAGAGCGGCCCCAGGGGTGCCCGGGCCCCACACGGTGGGCCGTCGGCCCCAGACCTGTCCCGGGAGGCTGAGGCGAGCTGCCGCGCTGCTCCCACGGCCCCACCGCCACCTCCTCACCTTCTTGTCCCAGATCTGGAGCGGCTTGCTGNTGCTGTACAGCACCGAGAGGAACCCGCTCTGGAACGTGTTCTTGAACATGCCGGGGCCGCGGCGGGCCGGGCCGGGCCGGGCGCTGCTCTCCCTCCCGCCACCGCCGCTCGGCGCAAGGATACGGCCTCTTCCCGTCGCCCCCAGCCGATCCCTCCGCGCTTCCGGGTGGCGGCGCTGCCGTCACCAGGGGCCTACTTGCCGCGCGTGCTGGCTGACGCCGGATCTACTTCCGCCCACCGCTGAGGGGGTGAGGAGCGCGCGCTGCCATGGCAACGGG
>VZSZ01007268.1:30899-54802 GCA_013398815.1 Ibidorhyncha struthersii
ATTGAAACTGGAATTCAAGGGCCAAATTCAAGCCCAGAGTGAGCAGTAGGACTTGGACCTCAAAACCGAGTTGCGCCTGCTGACCCCCAGCCTGAATTTGGTTCACCCAGTCTACAAGTCAGAAAGGCATGTTTAGAAAGAGGCATGCTAAGGGCTGACGGTGGAACGACCAATTTGTCCCCACCAGCGTGGTGGGGAAGGCTGGACTGAGAAGGAAGAGAAGGATCCATAGAGCTGTGAACCAGAATCAGTTGTGTTGAGCCCTGGGGATTATCACTACGTGTTTAGCTCTTGCAAGACCATTTGCCCAGGGCTTTGGTACCACAGGGTTAGAGTTACATTAACCACAACCACCAGAGAGGAACTGAGGTTTATGAACCCCCCCCCAAGGTTAGATTTCTGCAGAGTATAAAGGGGAGGGGAAGGGGGGGGGTCCTTGGTTCTTTTCCCTTCACTGTGTGACCGAAGGTTTTGCTTTTATTTGTAAACATCTTGAATTACCCGTCGTTTTCCAGTCTTCATCGCGCTGTTGTCAGGCCACTGGAGAGCACAGCGTTTTCTGAGCTGGGCTGGGACTGCTCCTTCACCACTGGATCTGCAGGAGACACAGACCAGGCAGGAAGGGGAAACAGCGTTTAATAAAGCGGAAGCTCCACCCTGGCAAACCCTTCCAGAGAAACTGCCCTCAAAACCCACACAGCTGGCAAAGCTTTTGCAGAGCGGGGAGCCAAAATTTTCCCCCCACCAGCCCAAGACCCCTCTCCATCCCAGCTGGCCCCAGCTTCTCCACAGACTCACAGAAATAGGGGTGCTCCATCGCCTCCTTGGCGGTCAGCCTCTGTTGATGGTCATATCGCAGGAGCTTGTCCAGGAGGTCTAGGACTTCAGGACTGACCAGGTGTCTGTTCTCACTGTGGATGAAGTTCTCCCAGCGCTTCCGGGAATGCCTGCAAAGGGACCAGCTGTCACTGGCCAGCTCTGACCAGCAGAGCAGTACCCGGAAGTCCCAGGGGAATCACCTGCCACTATCTGCTTCTGAGGAGAGACGGCTACGATGGACACTGCCTACGGCTCTTCCTTGCACAAGCTACTGCTCAGCAAGCACTTGCCAAAGGGGGAAAACCCTCTTCTTTAGGTATACAACTGTGTGCATGTCCTATGCCTGGGAAAAGCACAGTATTGCACATTCCCTTCTGCCTACAGGGACTAGACAACAGCATGCAGGGTGACACCCTTGGGACCAGAAGTGCTCTGGCTTGCCAGCCAGCCTCACAGAAGCTGTCCTCGCTATCCCATCCACCTCCCAACCTTTTCAGAAATCTCAGCTGGGAGATTTTGAGCCCCTCACCCCACACTCAACTCCAGCATCTACACCTCCACTTCTAGGATGTCAACGAGCAGAAGGAAGAAAGAGGGGATGGCTCGTGGATCATGGGAAAGGCAAAAGGAAAGAGCCTGCATTTCAGTGGCGTCCTGAGAGGACATGAGCAGCCAGATGGTGAGCCGGTAAGCAGCACCGTGACCCAGATCAATGCAAGGCCTTTGCTGAGAGTCCTTCAAGGGGATGGACATCAGTTTATCTCCCTCTCTGTGTTACCAGGCAAAAAGGCTGCATTTCACTTCTCCACTTACTGCCCGAGGATATCATTGAAGTGCGGGTCCAGTTCTATGTGGTACTTCTTGAGATACCCATACAGCTCATCTGTGCCCAGGACCTTTGCGATGCGAACCAGCTGGAACAAAAGGCATGTTGAGAGAGAGCAGAAAGGCAGGCCACCATGCTTGCAGAAGCAGAGCTGCCCAAATCTAAGAGCTCTCCTAGAAACATCCCAGATGGAAGGAATATGTCCCTTGAAACTTGTTTTTGCAACATGTGCAGAAAACAAGTCTCTGACACAAGGCAGTGAAGCATTATCCCAGATGGCTTAACTAAGCATGTAGCAACATCCTCCCAGCCTGGTAGTTTGACCCCCAGAACCTCCTCACTATACACACAGACATGGGGCGGTGACAAACGTCTCAAGAAATAAGACAGGTAGCAAAGCCTTTACTTGGTCGTAATTGTCCTGGCCGTGGAAGAAGGGCTCCTTTCGGAAGATCATGCTTGCCAGCATACAGCCTAAACTCCACATGTCTAAGCTGTAGTCATACATCTGAGGGGAAAAAGGAGAAGCTGTCAGAGAAGGCGTGTTCACCACAGCCTGGTTCCTCAACCGCACAGGGCAGCCTCAGCCTTTTCACTTCACAGCCATCCTCTTTCCAACCCAGGCAATGCCCTGGCAGGCAAAACCAGTCAACCCAAAGGTGGCCAAAGTGCAACCAGTGGTGTCACCAGCTAGCAAGGAGGAGGCAGACTCTTACTTGGTAGTCCACAAGGAGCTCCGGTCCCTTGAAGTACCTAGAGGCCACACGGACATTGTATTCCTGAGCTGGATGGTAGAATTCGGCCAGACCCCAGTCTATGAGCCGCAGCTGAACATGCGATAAAGAGACACAAAGTCAGGAGCCTCGGTATGAGCTGGTGAAGCCACGCTGGCCAAACCTCTCAATCCTGCGAAGCAAGCGTGGAGCCTGGGATGCAGGGAGGCGCTCTGAGGACAGGAGATGCTCTCAGCAGTGCTCTGGTCAGGCTCTTCCCTTCCCCCTATCACCAGCTGGTGGGGCAAAGCCCAGCTTTGAGAGCTCCTCTGCCTCCTGAGACCAAGCACACTTACTGCTGGGCAACTGGCTCCTTACCAGCACCACCAGCCGCAGCACACAGGCCATTGCATACCAGGGAACAGGCAAAAGCCAGCTGTCTTATCCTGCAGTTTAGATGGGCTGGGCTGAAGGCAGTATTGATTTTAACTAGGGGATGAGAGCAGGAAAGGACGTAGGACGGAGGCCCACCACATCCTGCAAGGCAGACCATCTCCTCTGCAGCCGCAGGGATGTACGACCCACCACGTTACTGAAGGACAGCAGGTCTAGTAAGAGATTTCCCCCTCCTTACAAACCTTGCCTTGCCTACACAGCCACTGCTGATTGTCAGGGATGGACCTGTGGACCAGCAACTAATTCACTGCTGCAAATCCCAGGTCCCTGGGGAGATAGGTATGCACAGCACCCAATGAGGTACGAGTACCAGGACGGGGTGGGAAAGCTCCCTGTGCTGCCCATTTCCACGGTAGCGAGCTGGGTACAAATGTTACCTGTGATCTAACTAGCATGCCCCAGAAGCGAGGAAGCTACCGTGGGACCAGCAGGCTGTACTACAGGAAGAGCTTATGTTCCCTAGTTAAAAATATCCATGTCTTTCCGTCAAGGCCACCCTTCTTCTGGCCAGGGCCTCTGCACCCTACTGCCACACCTCCCTAGGTGGAGATTGACAGCCCAAACCCACTCCTCTCAGCAAAGAAACCCAGTGCAGGGAGCCGGTAAAGAAAGGTTAAAGGGGTAAGTACAGCTGCCCAGTCTTTGGGTACAGACACGGCAGAGTTTCAAGTTTCCCTGGAAAAACCCTGCTTGTAAGCCCTCGTGCCACAGTACCTTTTTCTGCTGGTGGTCTATCATGACGTTGTGGGGTTTGACGTCCCTGTGCATGATCCCCATGCTGTGACAGTAATCCAGGGCCTGGCAGACACATGCACATACATTAGACATGTCTGTAACCACAGGCACAGCATTAACACTATAACAGGCAGTTCTTGGCCAGGAGCAAGAGTGTCCCATCCATGAGGAAGTGCTGCAACCCTGGCACAAGAAACCGGCATTTTCAGCTCTTTTGCTGCACATGATCAAGTGACAAGCTGGCAATAAGACTGTATTGATCTTGTGTCCTGCTGCAGTCACAGGTCCTGGAACTGTTCCCTGCACAGTCTTTGAAGAACGCGATGCAGAGAGGCAGCCCACCTGGTCACAAGCCCAACGTTCCAACCTGGGTAGCCCTGTGCTTCCTAGGTCACGCTCTCTTCCCCAGAAGGGGATGATTCTTACATGCATACAGTTTTCTGGCCTTCCAGTGCAGCTTTCCACTTGTGTCCCTAAACACACTTAAGCTAGAAATTCACCTCTGCCCTGCTCATTTAAGCCAAATCTTCACTTACAAAAGGCAGGCGATAGCACGCGAGGGAGGGCAATGCTGCTTAAAGCTTGAAGGCAGGAGCACACATAAGCTCTCCAGCTCCATGACCTTGCACCACTCTCCCCCCGCCGGCAGCTGTTCCCTTGACCAAGGGGGCGAGAATGTTGTTTTCTCATCTCCAAGGGGGACGGAGATCCATCCATCAACATCTATCAGATGCTCTGAGATCTCCAGCAGCACGGAAGGAGGGTACAGCCTGCAGTCATTCAATATCCAAGACTCCAGTGCCAGGGAAGCAGCACTCTCCTTGGGCCCCTGCCACAGCGGGAAGCCTAGGAGGCAACAGCTTCCATCACAGCAAGGCCTCAGGGAGTATCCCTGCAATGACACATGAGCTCGCAACCAACAGAAGTCTCACAGCAAACTGTGGTCCTGGGATCTCCGGTACAGGAGAGGTATAACAGGTTGGATAAACTGCTTCCAGGGATGCAGCTGTTCTAGTGCCTTGCTTGTCTCAAGGCTGGATCACCTAAACCTCATCACCCCTCAACCTAATCCCGGGCTGCCTCAGGCTCCCTGCAGCCTTCAGTAGGAAGGTCTTTCCCTTGCTGGCAGGTGCAGAGAAGAAAGCCTCCCTCAAGCCCACTAGATCTATTTCAGGAAGTCTCCTGTAGTGACCAAGTCCTGGAGCACAAAGGGCTTTCCCTAACCTGTCCCACTCATTTCCAGAGGCAGGGGACCTGCAAAGCACCAGCCCAGAAGTCCCAAGGCCCCGCTAGGATCTGACACAGCCAAGCTGCTGCTCCAGCAGGTCAGCCCCAGCAGGTCAGCCCTGGGGTCAGCTGAAACCTGTAAGCTCTCCCTAACGCCCTGCTGGGTCCTGTGTCCTGCAGCCAGAGACCCCAGAGAGGCAAAGCAGCAGATCTCACAGATCTGCCATGTGGGTCCAGGAGCATTTCCATGGGGAGATGCAAGCCAGGCTAGGTAAGAGGAGGTATTTAGGGCACTCCTCGCCCTTCACCAGAGGGGCAGGGAAAGCTTTGGCTGGGAGGTCTCAAAGGAAAATACCAGTGTTCTGTCAATATGTAACAGCCAGCATAACCAGAAGCTTCGTTCCCCAAGACCATATCCATGGGGTTTTCCATGACCACAGGGCACTGAGCTGGCCAGCTTGTTCCTGAAGTACCCTAGATCCCCCACCCAGAGACAGAGGGGTCTAAGATCAAGTGGGCAGCAGTGACCTTCTGGGGCTGCACGTCAATACTGCAGCAGAAGAAAGCCCGGAGCTGGCAATCCCTCTCTTCCACTCTCCCTAGCATGCTAAGGAGTCCCCAGTTCCTCAGACCTGCAAACGCCTCTCGGTGCTTGTACTGGGTCTGACCGGGGAGGAAGTTGATTTTCCTTACAGCAGCCCAATGGTGCTAGAGACACAGGGAGACCAAGCACAGCCCTACCTGGTGACTAACAATCACAAACGCTTCACGGGGAAAGAACAGACCCCAAAGAATCAGAGACTCTTTGGAGGTGACCAAAGGTCCCCAGTTTGGCTGTAATACCTTACAGCAACAAGTCAGGTAACGAGATCTCTTCCCAAACCTTCCCAGCTTATGAGACATGGATTTTGCATTGAACATGAGGGAAGTAACCGCTTAGTAGCACTGCCCCATGAGCCCCACTACTGCCTCTCTCATTCCTGGTCTCCCCATTCAGACTGCCATATGCAATGCCACTCACCTTCAGCAGCTCATACATATAAAACCGAATATCAAAGTCTGTCAGGATCTGGTACAGTTGCTGAAACAGATTTGGGGAGGGGGGGGGAGGGGAGAGAAAAAAATAAATACTCCAGATATGGATTAGTTTCCGTCACCCCACCTGCCTCCAATCACTGAACCCATTCCAGATCCCCTGTGAACACTGCCACTCCCGAGGGCTGTCCTGGTCTCAGACCTGCCAGGGCTACACACTAGGAAATCCAGAAAGGACACAAGAGCACCCGTGAAATGCTGCTGGGATCATTCAGACCTGTCACGACTTCTTTCCAGTGGGAGACAGGCAGGCTGTCTGTCCAAGGAGAAGACAGCAAGCCCTTCAGAGCATACTGAGTTGGCACAGATGATCTTGACTCTCTGTTCATATGCAAAGTCATGACAGTGACTTGACAACATGGGTAACAGCATTCAGAGCAGGCAGGCTGGGAACACATGGGCAAGTCTTCTAAGTGCTCAAGGTGGGGCAGAGAGAGAAAAACATTAACTGAAAGGAGCACGGGGTGGGGAAGCACAAAGGGTGGAGACAGACTTGGAGCCACAGAGGCTGCCCTCTATCCCAGGGTACCAGCTAATGCAACTCAAGAGCGCAGAAATGCTTGTGGGGCCAAGGAGAGCACAGCTCAGAGTCTCAGGGAAGTGCCTGTTGTCAGCACGTGTTCACCACCCTGCTTTTCTCTGTGTCCTCCTGTGGCTACTCATGCGGAAGTGACAAAGATTCAGGGGGCACTTCAACCTGCACCGTGTCACCAGCACCGTCATTGGACAACTCATCATCCTGCTGCTCCCACACCAGGTCACAATCAGCCCCAAATCTGCCTTCTGCTCTATGCCTGTCATTCTCAGCGGTGCCAGCCCAACCCCATTGGGCTGTGCTCTCATCCAGGGAAAGCAAGGCAAAATGCCAGGACAGGGCAAGGAAGGACATTCACAGGGCAGCAGCAGGACCAGACCCCTCTGCCCTTTCTAACAAGGATCATCTCACAGCTCAGTCAAATCACCAATTGCATCAGCACTGGAGCCAGCTGCCCATCACGGGCACCACTTGGCAGCTTCAGGAAAAATCCCAGAGCAAGTGATTGAAACTCACATTCCGAGAAAGCAGCTCTGGCCCCGGGTCCCCTCCAGGCCCATGCCAAGATCCTCAGGATCCTGCCTTACTTAGGGCCAGCTCCAAACAGCCCCACCACCTCCAATACTGCTCTGGGAAATCATTTGACAACACACAAGTGTCACTAACACATGCAGAGCTTTAACAGCCTCCAGGACACAAGCTTTATTGTATTCTCATGAGCTCGGATGATCCTAACACTTCAGAGCAACCCACTGAAGCAGACAAGTGAGCAGGGAGCAAAAAAGGCATAGCCACAAGGTACAGCAGGGACAGATTTCCTGACTCGGTTGCACACGGCTCTGATGCACGACCCAGGGCCAGCAGAGCCTTTCCAGGAGTTTGTTTAAATGGCTTGCTTAGGTAACAAACACTATGGGGGGGACAGAGATGCTTAAAACGTGCCTTTCTGGGAATCACCGCCCTGCTCATCTTCAGCTGGCAACATCAATGAACTTGGGGAAGGAGGAGGGCAGGAGAGCCCGTGGCAGAACGGGGCTAGACCCCAATTTTCCCTATTCCCTGGCTCCTCTGCCTCTCGCTTCCTGTAAGCAGGGCAGGGATGGAATGGAGGTCACCGATGCCTTTCTTCTCAGGCCCACAGGGCTGCTGCTTCTCCAACTCATAGCCTTCAGCAGAGGCAGCTGTTGGGCAACCAGCTTTCAACAGACTTCCCTAGAAACCCAGCACCTCTGACCCTCTTGCTGTGCCAAGGCCAACAGTGTGGCTAGCAGTGCCCAGGCTCCGCTTGCTGCGGGCAGCAGTCCCTGCAGGAGCGTGCTCGATCCCACTGCAGGCAGCCGGTGAACACAGAAGGCTTTGAAGGACAGAGCTAAGGTTTCCACTGCAAGTGGGTCCTGCACAGCAGTTGCCCCAAGAAGGCTTTGACAGTGAGCTCCAAATCCCCTTTGCCCAGCCTAGCAGGGGAGAGCAGACGCTTCCTTTGCAGACATGTCCCATGCTCTGCTCTCCCATCTGGCTCTTCAGAGTAAAACTATCAGAAACATCACCGTGGGGATCACTCGGACCCAGCTCAAACATATACTCAGCTAGTTGCCAGCACTCAGGATCACGCAAGGGCTCAGAGACATGGGCTGGTCTCCTTTCTCCATACAGAGCACGAGGAAAGGCCAAACTGACCCACCAGCAGCCTCTACCCCTCTCAAGCTTTTGGGATATTTTGGCACGTATCACGTAACCAATCATAAACTAATCTTGTTAGTGCCCGAGGAAGCAGAGACGTGCTTCCCCTCTCCATGGGCCCAATGGGAGTTAAGCGCTTGTTCTTCTCCCTTGCGTGAGCAACGCAGCTGGCTATGTGTAGGAAGCAGCATCTGCAAAGCAACAGGACGGCTGCGAGGAGCTGTCAGAGCAGACACCGCTTTGTGGTGCAGGGCAGGCAGCAGCAAAAGAAAAGGAAAAAAGCTCTCAAAGCATGCCTGCCTCAGCAGCTACACAACTGAAGAGAATCTTTCATACTTCTGCATCGTCTATGCAGGGCAGCAACTGTTTTTTAAAACAACCTCAGATGTACAAGGGTAAAACGCAGGCACGCACTGCCCTCACAGCAACATGGCCTGAAAATCCACTGAGGTGCACACAAAGTGGAAGGTTTGACTCAAAAGCCCACAACTCCAACAGGCTGAACATCCTGAAGCAACCTTTCGTTGCTCACCTTCCTTGCCCATCTCCTCCTCTTCAGCTGCAAACCTGCTAGCGTGTTTTAAGAACGTAGTAGCAAACCCAGCTCAGCACCGCTCCTGGAGACCTGCCTCTGCCCCCTTCTTTCCTGAGAGATTTGCCTTTTCGGGGCAATGGATGTCACAGTACCAGGTACGCTCACAGACTACACAAAATACGTGACAGCTGACAGTGGTTGAACAACAGGCATGTCATTTCTAATTTGAAACCGATTAGCAAAAGACATTTAATTTCACTGAGGGTTACTCAATTGACTGCATGGCTCTGCAGTGCAGCTATCACTTAAGGCAGATGACTGTGGGTAGCTTGAGTGCTCACAGATGACAAGTAACACAGCAAGTATTAAGAGAAACACTAGCCCCATACACAAACTGCCCTCCTCACACAGCAGAATACACATTTAGTCTAGTTACACCTCATCATCCCTGCGAGTACCAAGCCGTCGCTTTCAGAAGGGACCCAGCCAGGTAATTTAAGAAAACGTAATCAGCTCTAGGGTGGCATCACCTAAATCTTCTGTTTATACCATCATTTAAAAATAGCCAAACCATGTGGAACACAAGCTTGTGCTTCTGATCTGGAATTGTCCACAGCCATGGCTTAGGTCCCACTGAACTGCAGCTTCTGCCCATGCGCTGAGAGCTGAGGAAACCCAGCAGACATTTTCATGGGTGCCCGGACATGAATAGTGTCCCGTCATTTGAACGGGCAAAGGGGTGAAAGTATTAACATTAAGCAAAAAATAATAATGTTGAAAGAAAGAAACTGCCACAAAGGAGACAAGTGAGGAGACATCCAAGATTGTGAGGAGCAACTACTGCCAACAGGACAGAGAAGAATGCAATCCTGTAAAGTTGTCAGCAACCAGCTGCTGTACACAAGCTGCCCTGGGAACCCCCTCACACACCCTGAAGGTGATTTGCCAGGGAGATGCATGGCACTCATCAGTCCTGCTGAATCCAGAAGTCAATGCAGAGATGTGCAGAACATCAGCAGCCACTTCCAAACAAAGAGAAGAGGTCCCTGTCACCAGGATTAGTTCCTGTGGCACTTAACTCCAGCAGAATTTGGCTGCCTGAGGAGATCAGGACTGTGGAGCGGAAGGGACAATGACTGGGTGCTCTGCAGCTGCTTCATGCGTAGGTCAAGCCAAGATCTCTAAAACAAGTGGTCTCATATACTCTCTGCACTTTCTGCTTGGCAAGGACACTTCAGAGCAAGGCAAGAGGCAGCTTGGGAGCCTCTGTATAAAAGGAGATATCCACAGGCACTTGTGAGCAGCACCAGCAGCTCTGTAATCTGCCAGTTAGCTGCAGCCCCAAGAACCTACCCAAACAGGCAGCAGAGCTCAAATAACCCACACACCCTATACACGGGCTAGTGAAATTCAGGTCACAAATAAGCTCTGAACACAAACTGCATGCCCTGGGGGACACGCTTGCATTCCCAAGACAAGTTAGTCCTGCCTTGTACCAATCAGCATCAAAAGCACCAATATCTTCTGTCTTGGACTTGTACAGCTGTGAATCTGGACTTCCTCGAGGACGCAGGCTTTCTCCTCAGAGCCTAGAAATCATCTGCTGCAAACTCATACTGTTGTTTCTAATGCAACAGTCAGAGCTGAGCACTGTTACTTCTGCTGTGGCCAGACCAATATTGCCTTACCGGCTGCAGCAGTGACTGTGACGGCTCTCAGCATGGCTGGGACAGCTGACCCACCACGTACTCCAAGGCCAGCATTTTGCAGTTAAGAGTCCCTGTTGGCCACCAGCCTCAAGTCACTACTCAACAGTCCACTTTGTGAACATATTTCAGTCACTGGGTGATAGCTTTGATGACAATTTTTTCATCTAACGACACGACAGAGTGGTGGAATCACATTTTGACTAGCAGACAAAGTGATCCTCAGCAAGGTGCGCTGCTACCCTAACAACCTATTTTATCTCCAGCTGTATATCAAAAATAAAAATAATTAAATAAGTAAAAAGTCTCTAAATAAAAGCTTCCAGGATCAGCCTTATGAAGAGTCCCTGGGTCACCAGGAGAAGCACAAGGGCACGGTTCCCAACATACATGTGGCACTGGAACAGCCCAGCTGATGTCGATGAAGCCCAGACAAACCAAGCCTGCTTTAATTAGCCCCGAAAGGTCACCACGTAGCACTCATGGCTGTTTACTTGATGGAGACAACACTCATCTCCCCGCCCAGAGCTGTCAGGGCAGATGTTGCTGCAAGTTACTATTATTCCAGCCTCTCCAGTAAGTCTCTATGTGAGATTAAATAGCACTAAGACTACCACCGCCAGCGTGGCAGCAGCTCTGGCTATGCACAGCGTCCCACCCAGCAGGATTCAGTTTGCTGAACCAATCCCAGAGGGACAGAAATAAAAACACGTGCAGAGTGCAGGGCCACAGGTGAAACGGTCTGAGGACCAGCTGATAAGCTGCCTCCTTTCCACCACCACCCCCCCAAGGTCCTTCTTGGGGTGTTTGGTGATCTGCTGAAGCTGCATCCCACAAGGCATGCACCTACACAATGCTATGGCACAGACAGGAAGAAAAATAGCACCATCCCATAACACGGAATGAAAGAGATCTCTGAACAGTGCAGGAGGGGACACAGTGCAGTTCAAATGGCAACTGCCCAATTAATTCTCCACCGCTGACTTAATGACTTAGGGTAAAGATTCACATGGGGGAAGCAAAGAGACCATTAAAATAGGTGTGGTTGCTAATTATATATCCCTTTTCTGTATCAGGTTGCTGCTGCCAGCCAGCAGCGTTTCAGTAGCACAGGCAGTTGTAGCTGCATGCAGACAGAAGGAACCCCGTTTCAGGAAAGAGCAATACCACTTGGGGCTCCCCAGAAATCAGAAGAGCCAGGGGAATACCCTGCAGCCTCACACAAGCAGAAAAGCTCTTAAGATGTATTCAAGACTGCTCGCTCCCCTGCTACCAGGCCCACCAGCAGTGGGAGACCGTGGTCTCCAGCCTCTGCTGCCCCACAGGCCCCAGGTCTGAAGGATTCCAGCACAAATGGGTGTCACCTGCTCCATCAACTGCACTGCTGTAAATAGAGCATCGCAGCACAGGGATTAACTTGGGCAGAATATATAGCACAGCAGATATTACTAAATTGAGGGGGGAGTAAGAATATCTAACCTGTTGAACTTCTCAAAGTTGGGAGGAGATTCAGCCCACAAGCTTTTTATTCCTTCTCATCTAGAGCCCATTTACAGGTTTCTGATTTACCCAGGGAAACGAAGGTGAAGCCGACGTAAGTGAAAGCCCCAACTCCCCCCATAGCTCTCGAGGAGTATCTGACAACCCATGATCACAGCACTCAACAGAAATGGGAAGCCTCCCCCTTCCATGCTCAGGCAGACTCACCTTAAAATCTGTGTTATTGATGTACTCAAACACCAGAGCAGGGGTCTTTGACTGCAAGAGAGAGAGACAGTCATGGTTTAAAACACCCTCTTGACCTTTCTTTGCTCCAAGAGACCCGAGAAAGCTTTTGCTTCCTGCCCAACCCTCACTGCAGAGAGTGGGGCGGGAGCAGGACAGCAAGAGAAATGAAGCCCTGCTCCTGCAGCAGGCAGAGGCTTTACCACCCATGCAGCACACACCAACGCAGCACTTCGGCCAGTGCTGCTCCTCCCCATGCCACGGAGCAGAGACAGCACTGGGCAAGGCAAAATGTGTCACCAGGGGCTAAGGCCTTGCAGCCCATTGCAGGAGGAAGGTCAGCCAGGACTGCCAACACTACAGCAGCGTCATTTTCTCTCCATGGCTGCCAGGGGGCCGGGAGTCACAGATCCCAGCCAGCTGCTAGTCAGAGAAAACTTCCCAGGAACAGGGTAATTGTGGCAACGCAGACAAAGGATATGACCTCTGGTCACTGGGCAGGACAGCAACCAGAAGGATGAAAAGTGGTCGGTAACCAATTGCCCTGGCAGATACTTATGTTCCAGATGCCAGGCAGGAGCAGGAAGGCTACAGGCTCTGCTTTCTTAGAGGAAATTTGTAGGGTTACAAAACTTCTCCCCCATCAGCCACGGGAAAGTCACAGAAGGGGTGCGTAAGAGTCCGGGGAGCATGAGCCCATCCAAACCAACCCACCTCAGGAGACTAGCCTAATGAGCTGGACACCGCTTGCCGCTGGCTGGCATGAAGGCGCAGGCAGCCCCTAACTCGAGATAAGAGCAGAAGTCACACAGCAGTGCCTGCCCTGTGCCTGCAGCCGGCAGGGAGGCAAGCCCACCACACACACAGCGACACACGGGCACCTACCACCGGATCCTTGACAGTGTCAATCAGATTAATGATGTTGGTGCCACCACGTAGATTCTCCAGAATCTTAACCTCGCGTTTTATCTTCTTTTTCTTCACTGGCTTAAATAGACAAAAGAAATTAGAAGTGAGAGTCCTTTCAGAAATTACCACTGATTTCTGCCACTGATTTTGATTGGATCCCATCACCTCCCCTCCTCTCTCTGCTCCCACCCTCACAAGGGAACATTTTTAGCTTCAAAGAAGAGACAGGCACCTTGCACAAACTAGGATTTCCCTCTCATCAGTGAAAGCTTTCCCCTCATCAGGGGGGAAAAAAATCAAACCACTCCAGAGTCCAGTAACTGTGGTCAAAAGCGCCTTGGACTGCTATGTGGAAATCTCAGCACACTCCTATTTTATGCATTTAAGGGCCACAGGACAAGCACGGGGGACCTCATATCTCAAATTCTTTTTACCAGCACAAAACAGTTTTTTACTCCTTGTCCCAACCCATTTCCCAACCAGCACTTCAATCCAATGAAACAACCACCTGAGAGTCTCCAATACCAAGATTTCTAGTAAGCTCAGACACTGCTACACCTAATTATGTGCACGTGTCTTTCACAATCACCCCAAGACCACAAACCCAACTGCACAATGTGCCATCACATCCATATACCGTGATTATTTTTAAAGCCTACAGACTTTTTAAACAGTTTCGGATGACTCCTTGAATCTGCACAGTCCCAGGAACTCCCTTTGTAAGCTTTTCTCTGGATATCACCCTGCAGAGAGTGACAAAGAACAGCTGCTCCCAAGGCAGGGGCTCAGAGGTTGGGTTAGCTTTCACTCGCTGCTGATCCAGCGGTTCGCTTCAGCGCAAAGGAACGACCATTTCTGTAACTCATCCACTCCCAACAGACACTCCCAATAGACAACTCTAGCTCTGTGCCTGCTTGAAAGGAAAGGCAGCTTAGAGTAGCTAAGAGGTGAGACTTTTTTAATGAGCTAATGACCAGTGTGGGCATCACCAGTTGCGAGTCACTGAGTCTAGCAGCCCTTCATTGCAGAGCTGGAACATTCCCTCCTGCACCACGGGTACCATTGCAGAGACATCTTGCAGGGACCGGTAAAGCCCTTGCCCTAATCTCAGAGGTTTGCTGATGAAAACGCTCCTCTCCAGAAACTTAGCTTTCTAAAATGTTCACCATCCGTCACAGTCTGGGGTGTGAAGAGGGGAGGAACGATGACTAGCAAAGAAGTATGAGGCACCTTACCAAAGCGACACACATTATCGGATGCCTACGTGAAGGACAAGGACCCCCAAGAGCTCAACAGCTCACACTCGCCACCTCGTCTCTGCTGCAGCCTTCCACTTTGATGATGGCTGCAGAGTGCTGATGGGTCAAACTCGCACTCCCGTTACAGGCGAATCCAAGGCAATCCCTGGTTTCAGACCCCTCGCAGGAATGTACAAGCAGACGGGAGAAGGAACAGAAGCTTTTTATATAGTGGGAAAATATGCCATTTATATAAGTGATAAAATATGCTGTCTTTCTAGGCTCTTCAGGTGGCTGAAACCTTCAGATTCAAATCCTGCCCTTCTCCTCTTCCAAGTTAAAAGGCAGGAGCTAGACTTTCAAGCCAAAAGATGAGATCTCAGCCCGAAGCAAAGTGCCAAAAATAACACCGATACCAGCACAGGGAGCGTCGGCACCTCATAAAGCCGCTGTGGAAAACGGCAGCAAGGCCACCGCAGCTGTCAGCCAGAGCTGGAGCAACACAGGGCAGGAGTCACTGGGGAGGCTGTGACCAACGGCCCCAGGGTTGTACCCAGCCATGGCTGGAGCCAGCGGGAGGTTGGACAGACAGGGAGAAGCCACCAGAGCAGGGGGACGGAAAACAGCAGAAGTGAGGGCTATGTTTCCGAACCCGAGAGGAAGATGCTTCATTAGGGACTAATTTCATTTATGTCAGCATGGGGACAGACACCAGCCTCGCGTCGCCCACATGCGCTGATCTTACCAGAAGGCCAAGATGGAATTAGAGGATGTAATTCGGTTACTCTGCTCGTCCAGAGAAGCAGATGCACACACAAGCTGTTTTCCAAGGAACTTCAAAGTGGGAGCTGAGCCACTGCCATCCTGAAGGTGCTCGCTGAATGGCCTGGCTACTGCCAGCCCTGCATCACAGCCTCTCTGCTGCGACACCTGCACCTGATCGGGAGTTGAAACAGTGCCCGGACACAGCCAAGAGGACTCAAAGCCCACTTTGAAATACCTTTTCCTTGGTACTGTAGTTATTTCAAGGGCCTTTTGCATCAGCTAGGTAGGGAAGGATATCCCTCTGAGATTTCCATTGCTCCTTCCGTAGCAACCGCCACCTCACTGGGGCAGAAGATGCTGTCTTCCAGTCACTTCCACACGTCTCTACCTTTTTCAGGATGGGAAAATGATGCCCGACATGATCTCCACCAGAAATCTACCCCTACCCACAGCACACTTATTAAAAGACACAAGCAGACAGAATCAGCGATTTTTGGAAAAACGGACATCAGAAAGTCAGTCTTCTTTTAATGCAACGCCTGCAGGTAATCACCAACAGCAGCGTGTTCGACAGCACCAAGGGAAGATGCTCCAGCAAACACTGTCTCAGCAAAAGGGGATTAAGCGCCGCTCACTGCTCGCACATTTTCCTGCTAAGCCACAGTAGAAGAGAGCTCAGGCCAGGCTGTCTGCACATGGCTACGCCACCCCCAGGTCGGCTGTGAGCCGGGGCAAGGGCCCTGCAGGCGTCTGGGCACAGTGGGGGTACGGGAAGCCCTGCTCATTGCAGGGTGATAAGCAGTGCATCATCAGATCACTCTTCCTGCATGTGGCCAGTGGTCAGGACAGGGTTTTCCACCACTAGGTAAACAGATATGAGGCGGGGAGAAACGCCACGAGCTGAAGTAATGTTGTCAGAGGAAAAGCTATTGCTGGAAGTTTCCTCAAAGAGCAATGCAGGGGAATGGAGGATTTCCCCATTTCAGATTTGCAGGAGAAAACAGTAGCAACTGCTGGCTTCCACCCCGCACAGCTTTCACTGTACCAGCCTACCCACCAACACGCCACCTCCTACCCACACGCTGTCCCATGCCATTGCTCCAGCCACAACTGCCAACACCATCTGCTAGCCAAGAGCACATCACTGGGGCTCAGATTTTGCCCAGTAACTGATTCCAAGCCCAAGCTCTTACATCTGGCACGTCAAACACTTCGGTGCCAACCACTCCAGCACACGGCCAGTACTGCACTGGAGCTAACCGTGCACAACCACAGAAACTCTGCTGATGTCCCTCCTGTACCCAGATCCCAGTACTCCCAAAACCACAGGCAATCAGCAGCATATCCTCCAAGCACCAGGATTAAGTCTGGCTCGCTACAACCGTCTCTCAGAGTCACCCGATCCGTCTCTCCAAGGATGTTGACTCCAAACACACATGGATTAAATGTGAACGAACTGAAGCTATTATGGCCTCCAACCATCTGCCTCTCCCAGCAGGGACAGCTTCTAAAACACTAGCCCTTGCTGCCAGAGTATTTTAACGGTACTCATTTAAGGCTATTTTATTAAACCAGGCTACAAACAGCAGCATCTCAGGTTGTGCTTCCTACACGGCTCAGTCCCCCTGCCCTGGGAGGTGGATTCCCAGCAGAGGAACAGAGCAGGCACCGAGGCAAAATTAACTGCACCCGAGTTTGATCCACCTGTGTTTGCAAGGCAATGTTTTACACAGGTGTAGACTCCAACTCCATCTGTTCCCGCGGCAGAGGCATTTCAAAGCTTTCCTCCATGCTGGGATTCTCCAGTGACCAGTATGAGTCAAACTCTCACTGCAGCCTTTCCCTCCGAGACAGGCTCCGACAGAGTCCCTCTGCTCTACGGAAACACCTATTTCCATGAAATCTGTAGAAACTTGACAGCTTGGAGACTTCTGTTGCATTTGGTTGAAATTGGCCAACCAGTGCAAAAACTACTTGGGGGGGGGGAAGAAGGAAGGGGGAGAAAGGCTGACAGACAGCAGGATTGCATAAGGCTCGTTTCCATAGGAAACCAGGCTAAAAGACATGTCTCAGTTTAACAGTGTCTACACTAGGAGCAGTTTAATTACTTCAACTGCAGCAGTACCCTTAGAACAAAACGACTTGTCTTGCGCAAGGCAGTTTTCCAGTTTCCTGGGAAATTGCTTCCTTCCTCCAGCAAACTGGAAGCGAGGTGGCTGTAGACGGTGAAGATAAAACATGCAGCTCCCGGCTGTGCACTATGCTGAGCGCCCAGAGCAGAGGGATAAGGTGACCTCCAGCCACAGGAGGATGGTCTTTGCTGGACCGGGCAATTCTCACTCGACTGTCCCCAGCTGGTCCCCCTTGGCTGCAGGTTTCCCACCCTACCAGCCAAAAGAATCACATGAGGGTGCTTCAATCTACTTGGAAGTCAGGCGAAATAGGCAGCGACAGTGGCCTGCGCTATCCCACATCAAGGAGCATCATGCGATGCTGTCCCTCAGCAGAGGTGAGAAATGGCATGGGCTAAGTAGTTGCTTTGCACTCAGGTAGATGCAGAAGAAAACACCTCTCTCTGACTGAGAGACCAGATCCTGGGTCATTTTCCACGAGATCATGTAAACTTGTAAGCAGGGAAGGAGTCCAGCTGCAGCAAACACCAGCTGGGAGAATTAACATTGTTTGCTAAAATAAACCTTTAAATACAAGGCTGCAACCATCACTTCCTGTCTCGAACAAATAAATGGCTGCCTGGTTAATCACCTTTTTTGCTTGGTTTCTAAAGCAAAGTGAGTAGACTCTTCTGTCAGATGCTTCAGTTCCAGCCTTCCCCAACAACCTGGGGACCCACAGCTTGAATTCAAGTAAAGAGAGAAAAGAAATTTGTTACCCAAAGTTCTCTCTGCATTTCCACACTAAGAAAGAAAAGTAGTGACCAGGAAGGCATGTGAAATACAAGTTAAATGCAAAACATAAAAATCGTTTTACATTAGCCAAAAGCAGACAGTGCACACGCGCTGCCAGCTGAGGAGCACACGTGCTGCTCTGAAGGAGTCACAGAAGGTGCTGGGTTTTGCCCAGCAGGTGCTCTGAAAAAAGAACTGGGCTTAGCGCAGCAGGGGAGAAGGTTTAGCAGTCAAAAGATACAAAACCGCGAGAAACTAAAGTCATTTATTCCACCATCCCATAAAGAAAAAGATCTCTTCTTTGCTCACCAAACATGAATAGCCTGGAAACACCATGATGCTTCCAGCGAACGAGCAGGGAAATCTCAACACACAATGTCCAGGACCAGCAAAAGGCTCGCGCAGCATCCTTATGACAGGCTTTAAACATTGAAAAGCTGGCACTAGAAGCTCATTGGTCTCTAGCAAGTATTATCTAAAGGATCACAATAATCGGTCTATAAAGCGTGACGCCAATTGCTCAATAGGAAAATTGGCTTCAGAGCAGCAGCGCTTATTTTGCCAGACATCAGCTCGGAAACCAAATAATCATATTCAAAAGAGCTACAAAAATCAAGGAGCCCACTTGTGGTAATATTCTGTCGGTTGTTTGCATCTTACAACTTCCATTATAGGAATTCAAACTTTGCCAAGCTGCTCTTGAATTTTAGAAGAGAGGGGAAAAAAAATCCCTACCCTGAAACTACTAAAGCACTTTCGCTTTTTTATTTAAGTTCAGTAGAATATACCGACGTGTTTTGAGGGCAGTGCCATTCTTGCCTTCAGAATGCTTTTCTTTCCCCTGTAGCGCATCCCAAACCAGCCCTCCTGGGGCTTCAGGACTGCCCGTGACGCACCAAGACTTCTGCAGTCAACTCAAAGGGAGACACGCAAGGACTAAGCCCCGATCTCCACCACCATGACAACGTATGAGAATCGTTCACTCAGGCTCTGCCCTGGGCTGCTGTGGACAGACACAGTACCGTTAACTCACCCTCCTCCTTGCAGGAGTCGCATCTTCGCAGCTCACCAGTTCCTGGGTGCTAGAACACCACCATGAGAGTTATCAGCTGCATCTCCAGGCCTCTGCGAGGCACTCGGTACTGTCTCAGTGGGTCTCAGTTCCAAACAAGGCTGGACTCCAGCAGCCAACTGCGCCAAGCTCAGTGTGGGCAACTGGTGTTTAAAAGAGAAGAGCTGTGTACCCGGCTGTCTTGCAAAAGGGCTCATTTCAAGACTGCCAGAAGAGGAAGTGGGCCAGGGAGAGCTGCAAATGCAGGAGGAGCAAGAGACACAGAGAGCTACGAGGAGCAGGCATTGAACAGCTTTGGTGGAAGGTCACCGATGCAGTCAAAAGCTCCAGCCTGAGGGGCCAACATCATCCAATCCTATTTCCCTGTGCAATCTCTTCTGCACACCAGCATGGAAGTCATTTCAGCCCCGACCTAGGACATGCTGATGGATGCATGCTTTAAAGCTTTTGGGGACCTAAGAAAATTTACCAGGCCCACAGGGCTACCTCCTCCAAATGGTTCTCTAGCTACCAGAGTGGTAATTTGAGTTCAACACTAGAAGGACCTTGCAGCAGTGCCTGGTATGAGCAGCAGCTCTGAAGGGTTCACACAGCCCAAAAGGGGGAACAGGGGAAAAACAAAGCCAAACAAACAAGAACGCACTTGTGAAACCACGTACATGGTTGAAAGTTCCAGTTCATGGACTCAGCACAGAGGGACAAAAGCCACCAAAGGAGAAAGGGGCTATTTCATCACTGCTGCAGAGCCTCCATTTCGCTGGTCCCTCTCCTTGTAAATGCATTCTTCCCCTAACCTCCGCCTGTGAGTTGTGTGTAAGCAGACAGCAACCATACAAGGAGACAAAACAGTCTCTTTATGTGATGGGTTCGATGTTTCACAGGCAAGTAGAACGTGCATAGACACATACGTGCATCAGGAAAGCAGGAGGACTCCTGCACAGAGCTGACAATATGGATGCTGTAATCTCCATACTGAGCAGATGCTCAGATGGCAGCAATCGGTACAAGAGAATGGGCCGCGAACAATGCTGTGGTTCAGCTGAAGCTCACCAACAGCCATAACTATAGGTAACTTTAACAGCAGCGTGCTCACCACAAAGAACAACCCACAAGTTACAAGCAATGCAGGAAGTTTAACTGTGGCTATTAGAGTGGCAACTTGCAATGCCGTTCACGTCCCCCAGGAACACTGTTACCCCAGAGTGGAGGATTCACTTTAAGGCACAGGAGGAGACTGGCACATGCTTTGAAGCTGCACTAGCAGAAAAGCAAAACGAGAAGTTCATCAGAGAGAGACGAAAGGTTGCAGATGGACCTGAGCCATCCATCAAAAATCTAAACCTATGTGGTTAGATGCGAAAGAGCAGAGGTATGCTTTAGATACCTGCATTGGATGTAGACCATACGTGACTCACTGGAACCAAAGATGTCTTAAACTCCCTTTGTAGATGCCGAGGAATGTCAGACCTCATCCTGGGAGTCAAACCATCGCATCAAACTTCAGCAAGACACAAAAGCACATACAAGACATGTTCACACCTTCCCTCTTCTTGGCTTGGCCCTCCCCTACGCACGCAGGAAGCATGCCTGCAGCTGTACTGAGGCCAGCCAGATCAAAAACCCACAGGAGCCTCCTAAACCAGCCAGGGACTGCAGGAGCACAGCTGCTGGTTAACTCCATGCCCTACTACCCCTGAGGGGTAGGAAGGTCAGTACAGGGCAGAGTCCCCCACCACCTACCAAGACAACTTCAGCCCCGTGGCTTTTTTTTGCTGAATCTTTCCTCCCTGAACAGGTTGAAAAGGTGGGGAGTTGCCCTCTGCTTCGCTTCAACATACAAACTTTTGGGGGATGCTTAGCACTGGGTGTCTTTGTGGCAAATGAGGGCTTCTGCCTTTGCTGCTTTGCGCACACTGTCCTACATGGCACATCCTGATGTCTTGCTGCAGTGGAGTGAGAAGCAACCTGCTCGCTTCATCTGTCTTTATTTAAAAGGGCTACAGAATTTTCCTGGAAAAAGTGACATTAAAAGCATCATATTTGCAAAGAAAGGCAGTTGACCCAGGACACGGTAATGTTAGAGTCAACTGCATGACCTTAGTTCTGCTCCTTTGCTGACAGATGTTACGACCACAACTAGTGGCATGAGCACATCTCGTTTTCCTGCAGGATTATGCCTGGTCCTGCACTTGGGGAAGGTGCAGAAAGGCAATGCTGGGTACTGGCCAGAGAAATGGGGCATCTTGCTTTATGCAAGCCCAAAAGGCCTGGGGCACGGTGATACCAATCACAGCCATTAGCTGCCTGGCCTAGTCCAATGCTAAAGTCTTCACAGGGCACTTAAACACAGCAAGTGACCGCCAGAAGAGGAAGAACAGTTATCTTGTTCACGCAGCACTAGACTAGGACCTATGCTCTAGTCTCAGCTTTGTTGAGGCTAAGGGACTTGCCCGAAGTCACACAGGAAATCTCTGTGGCTCAGTTCTACATCAGAGAAAGGGTGATAAAATTTCCTGACCTCTCTGGAGGAAGGTACAAGACGTTCAGGTAGCACAACACCAATGAAGGGGAGGGAAAAAAGGCAGGGGAAGTACTTGCTACATGCTAACCGGAGCTCAGTAAGAATAAGCCGCTTCAAGAAGCAAGGCTGGGAAGAGACACCAGTCACCTCCCATGAGAAGCAGATATTAAAACAGTGACTCTTGCTAAAAAACACTCTTAACACAGCACATAAATTGTCCTCTCAAAAAAACCTTCAAGAGGAAGGAGCAACTGTGCTGAACAGCCGCATCCATCGCCCAGCAACAGCATTCCCCTTTGTACCACCCTGACAGCCACACAAAAACCTGAAGACTTTGGGTTGCATTTCCCACCTCACAGGATCCCAGCCCGAATTAGGAGGAACAGAAAGACCCAGCCTCTGTGCTAAGGTTCCACTGTAGGTACATGTAATTACATTCGCAATTAAGTTTAAGTCTAGTTACAGGAAACCAGAGGCACTTTCCACAGATCAGAGTGATGTTATTGCCACACTTCACAGGTTTTCATAACATACACAACGCCGTGCTCTGAAACTCACTTTTCACTGACCCACTTTTCACGGAGAAGAAAGTTCATCTTTATTTATCTGGACTTTCTGCTTTTCCTTGCTCACTCACAGGAATGCTGTCTGCATGTTAATACAAGTGGGGGGAGCCAGGGAAACTGGTGGCAACACCATCCGCTTCAAATCTGGGACAATCCAGTCCCCTGCTCTCAGGGCATTAAGGCAATGCATTCAGGCCCCAAGGAGAAGGAGCGCCCAGCCGCCCTCAGATGACTCTTGCCAGCTGACTCACAGTCCAACGCTGACGGGCTCCCTAGACATGACAGAGTTCGGCTGCCACGGGGAGAGGAGCATTGCTCCAGGGGAGGCTCTTCAGGCTGGGAAGAGGCAAGGAGGAAGACTTCTGACAACTTTCCCTGCAGTCTCTTCTCAGCCTCGTGGTGCCCTTCTACGTGGGACAAGATGTAGGGTCTCAACAAATCACAGCAGTCCCAAAGAGACCATCAGGAGCTGCAGAGCAGCATGTAGAAGTGCACAGTGTTCCCAGCCTAGCCACAAGCCATCCTGCCATAAAACCCAGCTCTGCACTGGCTATCTCTTGACTACTCTCTCAGAGCAGAAACTCCCAGCTGCCCCTACTTAAAGAAAACAAAAAACCCACATAAAAGCACCCAAAGAAGGGGGAGGCCCAAACAGTGTGCCAGAGGTGCTCAGCTTGGTGAGGACACGTGAGCCTCACCACTCAGCCGTGACGTCAGGCTCAGCCACAGGGGCTCTCCCAAACAGCTCACCTGGCTACCACCTTGACCACAGCCAAAACAGGGGTGCGCATACCTCCTCCCAGAGGCAGATGGGAGATCACACCTTGCCTAGGAGTGGTGCCGGACAAACCGTGGCAAGTTCTCTGGGAAGCCAAGGAAGATCCCAAGGAAGCAGGGGATGTCGGCAGAGACAGCTAGCCACACTATCCGAGTGGATCTAGCAAATGCCTTAAGGCTACAGCCCTGCAGAGAGACACGTGTCCTAGGTAGACACTAGTCTTAGTGGCTGCAAGGGCAGGTTAAGCTCAGACCCCCCTGCACGCTGTTGATCAACATGTGCCCAAATTCTTAGAACACCCATGGTCAGACACTGTCTCCCACGTGCTCTTGGGGAACAAATGACACATGTTGCTGGTCCAACAAGTGACAGCCACAAGTGTCAGCCGAGCCCAAACCAAAACCACCTCAACCCTTAACTTTTAATTTCTGGGTTTTTTTTAACGCCCCTTTCTACCCCCAGATCACCAACACAGATTGCTGCTAGGACAGTTACCACTGCTCGCTGTAATCCTGCTGCTTCAGCGCCAAACACGGTAAGGTATGCCCTGCGGCGGCTAACCTGCACATTCAGCCACCCCAAACGACAACCTGTTACTGCTGCACGAAGGTCCCCACAGCCCACTAGGGCCAACACACCAGAATACAGGTCACCCACACTGCCAAACTTCAGCCAGCCTCTTTCATTCTCCACACGTTTCCATGGCGGTTTTGGCCTGCCTGTGGTGAAGTTCTTTCTCATGTCAGATCCTCTAAAACACTGAATATAAGATTTGTGCCTGCTTTTTTATGACTACTGAGCATCCCACAGCCCAGCTCTGAAAAGGCCATACGCCAGCCGTCTAGAGGTTAACAGAAGGATTCGTCCCTACAGGCTTTGCGTTCCCGTTGACATGGCAGTCCCTGGGCTGTTTCAGACAGGCATTACCAGATACAATTTACCAAACATAGGCAACACGTGCAACCTTG
This sequence comes from Ibidorhyncha struthersii, assembly GCA_013398815.1. Classification (NCBI taxonomy): domain Eukaryota; kingdom Metazoa; phylum Chordata; class Aves; order Charadriiformes; family Charadriidae; genus Ibidorhyncha; species Ibidorhyncha struthersii. Next base: position 54,675 of record VZSZ01007268.1, read on the forward strand.
TTCAAAAGTGAGGGCTTGCTGCTCTCCTCCTCCAGAGGAGCTCTCAGCCCAGAGCCGTGCTGGACAGGAGGAGTGAAGACACCAAAACATCAGTACAGCATGTGGAACACTGCATCCATTTCCAAACC